>CP136056.1:135116226-135359268 GCA_032464435.1 Aegilops umbellulata
TTCCCAGGGAGCTAGGCGCCAGAAGGCTGGGTCATGTACTTCGACGGGGCATTCTCCAGGCACGGCGCGGGGGGCGGTGTTGTGCTGATATCACCCACTCAGGATAAGCTTTACTATGCAGTGCAACTCTGTTTCCAACTAGGAGAAAAGGTCTCCAACAACATAGCAGAATATGAGGGACTGATAGCTGGGTTGAAGGCCGCAGCGGCCCTGGGAGTGAAGCGCCTCACCGTCAAAGGCGACCCGCGGCTCCTAATCAACTTCTCCAATAAGGTGTACGAGCCAAAGGACGAGCATATGGAGGCCTACCTGGCGGAGGTCCGCAGGATTGAAAAGCAGTTCTGGGGGCTGGAGCTGAAGCACGTGCCCCGTGGCACCAACCAGGAAGCTGACGACATAGCCGGACGGGCGTCCAGGCGGCTGCCGTAGGAGCCCGGCGTCTTCGAAGAGCGGCTCTTCAAGCCTTCAGCGCAGCCAACGCTATCAAGCACGGCTTAGCCTCGAGAGGAGCTCCCTCAGCCGCCAGCCTCGGGAGCCCCGGCCTGCGGACCGCCCTCAGGAGCATGCTTGCTCTTGACGATGGAACCTCAGGAGGAATGCTGGATCACAGAGCTCAAGACTTACCTGACACATGGGGCCCTGCCGGAGAAGGATAAGGAAGCAGAACATGTGGCGCGGCAGGCCACGGCATGCTGCATCAGAGATGGAGAACTCTACCGGAAGCGACCCAATGACGTATCTTTGCGCCGCATCTCCAGGGAGCAAGGAAAGGAACTACTGGGGGACATACACGGCGGAGACTGCGGACACCACTCATCATCACGGACCCTCGTCGGCAAAGCACTCCGTAGTGGGTTCTATTGGCCCACCGCGCTCAGCGACGCAATCGAATTAGTAAAGGCTTGTGAGGCCTGCCAGTTCCATTCCCAGCAGATCCATCAACCAGCGGGGAGCTTGCAGACTATACCCCTCTCGTGGCCATTCGCAGTTTGGGGGTTGGATATTCTGGGCCCGTTCCCTCGGGCGCCAGGGGGCTACCGTTACCTCTACGTCGCCATTGACAAGTTCACCAAGTGGGCAGAGGTGGAGGCTGTCCGTACCATCCCCGCGGGCTCCGCGGTCAAGTTCATCAGGGGTATCGTGAGCCGGTTCGAGGTGCCGAACCGCATCATCACAGACAACGGTTAGCAGTTCACCAGTAATCTCTTCAAAACATACTGTGCTAACCTTGGAACGCATATATGCTACGCTTCGGTGGCGCACCCGCGAAGCAATGGGCAAGCCGAACGAGCCAACGCGGAGGTCCTGAGAGGCCTCAAGACCAGAACGTTCAAGAAGAAGCTGTAGGCCTGCGGCAGGGGTTGGTACGACGAGCTCCAATCCGTGCTGTGGTCCATCCGCACAACCGCGGCCAAACCAACCGGGGAAACCCCGTTTCTTCCTGGTCTATGGAGACGAAGCAGTCCTTCCTCACGAGGTCAGGCGTCGCTCCGCGCGGGTCCTGGCGTTCGATGAGGCGCAGCAGGACGCCATGCGGGGGATGGACCTCGTGCTAGGGGAGGAACACTGCCGGGAAGCCGCGCTGCGAGCGGCAAGGTACCAACAGGCGCTACGACGATATCACTGCCGCAACATCCGCCCCAGGACCCTCGAGGTAAGAGACCTCGTACTCAGGCGGGTCCTCTCTAGGGAAGGGCTGCACAAGCTCTCTCCCATGTGGGAGGGCCCGTTCAAGGTTGTTCATGTTTCCAGGCCTGGCTCCGTGCGCTTGGAAACTAAAGAGGGGGAGCCGATCCAGAATGCGTGGAACATCCAGGATCTCCGGAGGTTCTACCCCTAAAAGGCCCTGAGCCTGTGAAGAAGGCGAACGCCTGTGAAGATCGTCTCTTTTTGGAAAAGGCCCAGAGCCTGTGAAGAAGGCGAACTCCTGTGAAGATCGTCTCTTTTTGGAAAAGGCCCAGAGCCTGTGAAGAAGGAGAACGCCTGTGAAGATCGTCTCTTTTTGGAAAAGGCCCAGAGCCTGTGAAGAAGGCGAACGCCTGTGAAGATCGTCTCTTTTTGGAAAAGGCCCAGAGCCTGTGAAGAAGGCGAATGCCTGTGAAGCTTATTACATCTAAGGGAAAAGGCCCAGAGCCTGTGAAGAAGGCGAATGCCTGTGAAGCTTATTACCTCTAAGGAGAAAGGCCCGGAGCCTGTGAAGAAGGCCAATGCCTGTGAAGCTCGCCGCCCCGTGACACTCTCACGTAATAATGATTGGGGCTGTACACGCCCCGGAGTCTCAGGAGCGCCGGCCTCAGGCCCTGGGGCTCCCTCCCACGCCCAGTGGCGGCACTTAGCTCCGCGCTGGTGAGAAGACGTCGAAGACTAGACTAGGTGCCGGACGCGGCTTTTTCATTTGCTTTCCGCATTTGACGTGTTTTACTTGCATCTTGAGTCTTATCGAAACTATCACCGTTGTTGATTTGTGGTTTGTCGATTTTCGCTCCTCGTTTTGATTTTCTCTCATGAAAGGCCTCGCGAGAAATGGGACTCGAACGCCCTCGCGAGCGTTTCTGCTCTAGCCGGTTAAAGGTTTCACAGCCCGGGCTTTCTACAGGAGCACCCCTCTGGTCCGTGCCCCTCGGGCACCGCGACATGCACATAGGGCCTGGGTCGGTCGCCCCCCGGCTGGGGCCGCAAACTACCTACGCGAGGGCAAATAGTTGAGAAGCGCAACAACAAAATCAAGGTAATGGCTACAACGGCAACAATTCTCAACACGCCCCCACGGGGCTCCATGCAGCTGTCTTGTCTTACACAGAGAGCAAAAGGAAAAGGAAAGGGCGAGCCCGGCGCGGCCCGCCTCACATCGGCCTGCTGAGGCGACACTGGATGCCTCCAGAGCTCAGGCGGACTCCCTCTCGCGCTTCACCGGTGCGCGGCGACGGGCGGATGAACATCCACCCCCCAAGCAAGCGCGGCGGCGAGGGGGCTGGCAGCGGCCACCGCTGGAGGAGCCGCCCAAAGAAGAGTTGGTGGAGCTTGGGGAGCATCGGGCGCCGCCATCAGGGTGGGCGCTGTCTCCTCCATCGTCGTCGGAGCGAGGCCCCTGGCCACGGTCGTCGTCCTCGGGGCAGCATCCTGCGCGGCGACCATCTTCCCCAAACACCCTCACGTAGAGGGTGTCGTCGCCGTCGAACTTGAAGTGCAGGGTGCACCACTGGCCCAGGCCGCGCGCGCGGGAAAATGTTTGCCAGCCGCGAGTCAGGGCCAAATTCCTAGAAGGGGAGACCTCGAGCGAAACCCAGGAGGCCCTACTGTAGCAACCGTCAGCCTGAAGCCAGAAGCCGCACCGGGCGCTGGCCGGCAGCTCGCTGATGTAGAAGCGAGGGAGCTGGAGCCAGGTGTTGGTCGGGTCCGCCGACCACACGACGAACTCTGGCAGCACCTCCGCCGAAGCGCGGCCTGGGGGGCCGCGCAGCCACAGCCTGCCTCCCCTTGGCAGCCGAGCGCTCACCACCACGCGGAGAACCACCCCTGTGCCCACGGGGAGCCACAGCGGGGACCGCGGGATGCTTGCGGGGACGACCCTGGGCACGCTTGGACGGAGGGGAGTCGGGCCCCGCCCGACTAGCCTTCCCCTTCTCCGCAGCTGAGAACCTCTTCGGAGCCATGCGAGCGGTGGCGGCGAAGGAGAGGAAGAAGAAGAGAAGCGGGAAGGGGTGGACTGGCGGAGCTTGTGCGGCCTCACACTTATAGCCGGAAGAGGCCAACCGTCGAGCACCACGATCGCAGGTAATAATGACCCGTATCTACGCATGCAGGGACTAGTCAAGTCACGCAGTTGCCAAGGCGTCGTGGGGAAGCGGATACGCCCACGTCCTGTCAAACCGCCACGCGGCGCCCAAGGCCGCAGGCTATTAGGGCCCGCGGCACTTCGCCCTTGCCCTTTCGCCTCTCGGCACGGCCAAGTCCATGAGCGCCTTGGGCCCGGGGGCTACTGCCGGCGTTCTAGGAATGGGGGTCCCCAGACTTGCCTGCCTGCGGCCTGCGGCGTGGCTCAAATGGGGGCCCAGCGTGGCCCATCTTCATCAGCACAAGGCTCAAGACCCTCGCGAGGGGCCAAGCCTCTCGAGGCGGACGACATGGCGCTTCCTCAAGCACGGCCTCCTCAGGCTGGCTCGCGAGGAGGCGGAGACATCAAGGTGGGTACCTCACGAGGTGCCCATGAAGCAAGCCATGACGACCAAGGGTGCCAGGCGGGCGCCAGCCTGCGCAGCGTCTCCCTTTCCTCTTTGGTGCAAAGGGGGCAAGCGCAGGCGAGAGGATCAAGCAAAGGCACCCATTTCGGTGCAACGAGACCGAGACCAGTCCAACGGTGGGAAGGAGGTCACCATGGAGCCCAGGATGGCGTCACCACAGGGCCTTTCGCAGGCGAAGACCAACTTTAGTCAGGATAAGTGTACCAGATGTTCCCCTTCGAATTGGCCAATTGTTGGCGCCCTTCCCGCTCAATATTTGGGAAGAGGCCCAGGGCCTTTGCCTATTAATAGGACTAGCCACCCCCAGAGTAGAGGCAGCCAAAAAAGAGGCATCTAGAGAGAGAGAGAGAGAGAGAGAGAGAGAGAGAGAGAGAGAGAGAAGGGCGATTGGATTCCTCCAACAGTTCATCCCCTAGCCAAGAACTGACCCTCGCGAGGCTGTTCTTCCTTATACTATTCTTCATCATCAGCCCAAGAGGCAATCCACCCACCACAAACTAGAGTAGGGTATTACACCACAACGGTGGCCCGAACTAGTATAAACTCTGTGTCTCTTGTGTTGTTCTTGCAGTAGTTAGATCCTTACGAGACGAAGAGGTAGAGGGCACGATCTCCGTGCGCACCCCAGAGTTCGAACCTTAAGGGTCTGCCAGAACCCGTGATCTGACAGACGTCACTCACATTCGCCTGCCGTACAACGCCATCCTTGGATACCCAGCGCTGGCCAAGTTCATGGCCGTAACTCACCACGGCTACAACGTCCTCAAGATGCCAGGAAGTGGCGGAGTCATCACGGTGCCCTGTGAAGAGAAGGACGCGGTGTGTTCCCTGGAACGAGCCTTTCAGGCCGCATCACTGGAAGACCCGGATCGCGGAAGCAGGAGGCTTCCCGAGACCACCCCCAAGAAGAAGAAGACATCGTCCGGCCCGGCCCCTCAGGAAGCAGGCCCCTCAGGGCACGCGCCTGCCTAGGGGGATCCTCCTTCCATCGCATAAGAAAGCGCGTCCGGCGCCCTCCTCAGCTAGGGCTCGGGGGCTCTACCCTAGAGGGCCACCGACCTGGCTAAGGTCATGAGGGAGGCACTTGGGCACCACATGGAGGCGTGTTTCGAAGCACGTTTCCCTCAAGAAGGAGTAAGGCAAGGAGGGCCAGACCCTCAGGAGTACATCAGCAAGGCCATTCAGGAGCTGCAGGAGTCAAGAGTCATAAGAGGCGGCCGCCGCCTACCAGCTGTGGCTCCCCATCCAGGCGAGGATGGTGGGCTGCGCGTCTGCATCGACATACCAGGGCTCAATCGAGTCGCCTCTCTGGAGCGCCTCTGGCCCTCGCGAGTGGGGCGCTGCGAAGGCCCACCCCACAGCTACATTCGCATGCCTTACGGCTTGCCGAACGCGGCTGCCACGTACCAACGCCTCATGAGGGGCATCACGGAGGCTCAAGAGGCCAGGCGTTCCGCAGCCTTGGCAGAGATGGAGATGGTCCGCGAGGAGCCACCATCGCCTCCGGAGCCTCCCGAGGCCCCTGGGCGTGGGGGCTCGTGAGGATCGGCTTCCGCAGCCCACCGAGTCTGCTACACCAACACTCGTTCATCCTCAACATCATCAGGTGACATCTTTCAAGTTTCATTTCCAGCTGGGAGCGCCCCCCAGGGCTGCATTATTCCCAGGCCGCGTGGGTCCGTCCCTGCGGCATGTATTCCTTTTATTTCATGTTGTTAGCTTACTTTGTTGGGGGCGCCCCTCGGGCTGCATCATCCCCAAGCCGCTCGGGCCAGACCCAGTGGCATGTATCCCTTTTGCGTTTATTTCCAGCTATGCGTTCGACCCACCATGCTTGATTATTTGATGCCGGTCCACGGCACCTCTTCTTCACCATAACGACCACTTGCACGTTAAAGGGGGGGGGGGGGTACCTGAGCATCGCGACTCAGGGCTCTTACTGGCTCTCCAGCTCTCACCCTCTGGCCTTGTCCACGGCATCGCGACCTGGCATACCAGCGACGGCTGAGACCAGCTCGAGGGCTGGGACCTGAGGACGTAGAGTGCCGGCATTTAACCAAATTTGCAGGAACACATCACAAGATAGCCCAGTGCCAGGCGCAACCCTCCTAGAGGTAGGGCCCCGTGAGTCCCGCGCTGGCTCACGGGTGCCCAGATACACCTCGCCAGGCCCTACCATGCCAGCCACGTGTCAGGGCGGGGCTGTACACGCCCAGGGGGCTCCTCCCGGAGGGGAGCCCCCTCCCACGTACCAGTGGAAGCACCATGCTCCGCGCTGGCTGAGGACACTGCCGAGGAGCGGCTATGCCCGTACACATACGGAAGCGCTATGCTCCGCGCTGGTGATAAACAACTGAGGGTGGCCCCCGGGCCGCATCAACCTCAGGGAGCCCAGAGCTCAGTGTCTAGCCTCATCGTAATGCCTCCCCTCGGGAGTGCCGCGTGAGGGAGCTGGGCACGGGGGCTGCGCCTGGGTCATGCCCAGACGCACGCCACCCAGCCAGGCCCCCCCGGGCCTGGTTCGTCACGCGTCTCTCCCCGAGCGGAGCCAAGGTACAATGGCCATTTGAGTCAAGGGGGACTCCTGAGCATCGCGACTCAGGAGCCTAACTGGTCACGTAGCCCCTCACTCCTTAGTCCCGAAAGGCTAACGCTGGGTGAGGTACGCGCGGGGCCGGGTTCTGCAGACGTAGAAGGTAGATCCACCCACATCTCACCTCCCTACTTGTTGTTCGTGCGCCAAGGGGGACTCCTGAGCATCGCGACTCAGGAGCCTAACTGGTCTCGTAGCCTCTCACTCCTTAGTTCCGAAAGGCTAATGCTAGGTGAGGTACGCGCGGGGCCGGGCTCTGCCGGCGTAGAACATAAGCAAGTTGGAAGGAAAAGCGTAAATTTCAAGGATCACCTCCCTACTTGTTGTTCGTGCGCCAAGGGGGACTCTTGAGCATCGCGACTCAGGAGCCTAACTTGTCACGTAGCCCCTCACTCCTTGGTCCCATCCTGGTTTCCGGTCGGGGCTAATGCTGGGTGAGGTACGCGTGGGGCCGGGCTCTGCCGGCGTAGAACATAAGCAAGTAGGAAGGAAAAGCGTAAATTTCAACGAATTCAAAAGCAAATATTACAGTCCACACTGTTATCTCAATGCCATACACAAGTTTAAATGCCTCCCCGATGCATGGTACATGTGCAGGAATTAAAGGCAGGACAGGAGCCACAACGGAATCACTTGACGACGATGGACCAACGCAGAGTGGGTTCGCCTCATGGAGCAGCAGGGTCGGCAGCGCCTCACTTCGGCTTGGTGCAGAAGGCCCGGAACTTCCCCAGCAGAGCCTCCGCGTGACCCTTCACGGCCTCGGCAGCGACAGCGGCACGCTCGCCGCTTGCTGGCTCCAGCAGGATGTCGAGGTCAACGCTGGGATCGCGAAGGTAGATGTGGGTGAAGACCCGCGTCAGCGCTGCAGAAGACAGGACACGCGCCTCGGCCTCGGCCGTGGGGCCAAGGCCAAGGGCGACATCTTCAAGAGTGCGAACCAGGAAGGGAAGCAGCTTGGCGGAGCCGGCCTTGAACACCTTCGCCCCGTCGATGCCCTGCGCCGCCGCCATCCGGCGCAACCGGGTGAGGCTCGCCTCCGACACGTTCGGCGGGTCCAGGGCAGACGAGTACCAAGCTCCGGCCGGGGACTGACGAGGCGCCATGGCTTCCAAGGTCACGCGGTCGAAGTAGATCTGGAAGTTTTGGAGGAAGGAAGGAGAGGCGCAAGAAAGGGGATCTGAGTAGCAACCGAAGAAAGCAAAAAAGCGAAGCATGGGCAGATGCCGCTCCTTTATCAACTCGTGCGGTTGCTGAGGTGCCCACGTCCAATGAACCGCCACGCGGCGCCCAAGGCCGCAGGCTGTTAGGGCCCATGGCGCTTCGCCCTTGCCCTTTCACCTCACTGCACGGCCATGTTCGGGCGCGCCTTGGGCCCGGGGGCTACTGTCGGCGTTCTGGGAACGGGGCTCCCCAGACTTGCCTGCCTACGGCCTGCGGCGTGGCTCAAAGGGGGGCCAAGCTCGGACCATCTTCATCAACACAGACCCAAGACCCTCGCGAGGGGCCAAGCCTCGCAGGGCGGACGACATGGAGCTTCCTCAGGCGCGGCCTCATCAGGCTGGCTCGCGAGGAGGCGGAGAGATCAAGGCGGGGTACCTCATGAGGTGCCCGTCACGCAAGCCATGATGACCAAGGGCGCCAGGTGGGCGCCAGCCTGCGCAGTGTCCTTCTTTCCTCTTTGGTGCAAAGGGAGCAAGCGCATGCGAGAGCATCAAGCAAAGGCACCCGTTTCGGTGCAACGAGACCAAGACCAGCCCAACGGCACGGAAGAAGTCATTGTGGAGCCCAAGCCAGCGTCACCACCAGAGCCTTTGGCAGGCGAGGACCAACTTTAGTCAGGATAAGTGTACCAGATGTTCCCCTTCAAAATGGCCAATTGTTGGCGCCCTTGCCGCTCATTATTTGGGGAGAGGCCTAGGGCCTTTGCCTATAAATAGGACTAGCCATCCCCAGGGTAGGAGGACGAAGAATCAGAATTAGAACTAGAGGAGAAAGCAATCAGAGAGAGAGAGAGAGAACGGTGACTGAACTCCTCCTAGCAGTTCATCGCCCCAGCCAAGAACAGACCCTCGCGAGGCTGTTCTTCCTTGTATTGCTCATCATCATCAGCCCAAGAGGCAATCCACCACACCAAAAACTGGAGTAGGGTATTACACCACAACAGTGGCCCGAACCAGTATAAACCCTGTGTCTCTTGTGCTGTTCTTTCCATAGCTTAGGTCTTAGAGAGGCGGTGGGGTACTGGTAGGTAGAAAGCGAAATCTCCGCGCGCACCCCAGTGTTCGAACCTCAAGGGTCTGCCGGAACCCGAAATCTGACAGCAATATTTTTGTTCGCTGAGTGAAATATTCAAAATATCATTATAAATTTTAGATTTAGACTTTACTTTATTTTAGAGTCTAGATTCACTCATTTTGCTCCGTATGTAGTCACTTGTTGAACTCTCTAAAAGACTAATATTTAGGAATAGAAGGAGTATTTGAATTCGTGTCATACATGCATGGTTTGGAAAAATAGATGCACTATGCTTATTGGATTGTTGTTGTGTTCATGCGTGTGTGTGTGTGTCTCTCTGTGTGTGTGTGTGTGTGTGTGTGGTCATATGCGTGATACATACAAAGTTTTCTCACCTCCATATTGTTCATCCTTTAAATTTGAATTTGCATTGGAAAACTTACTAGGGATACCATGAAATGTGAAATCGACGTTGAGATCACTATATCACAAACTCACTCTAATTCAACAACTCGTCATAAATCAATTACCACGTTGAGATTAGTATTTGCAAGGAAAATACGGGTATTGTAATACACATAGATTTGTTCGGTAATTTAAAAGGTTCCTTTGGTATTCTTGAATGGTAGGACCCAACGGCGTACCAGCCAGACCTTGGCTCGTGTTGATCCTAAAAAAACTGGGCTCGTGTCCTTCGGTGGCGTGCGTGGTACACACATTAGGCAACCCCATTACCCCAACCAGTCGAGCCTCAGCGTTTCAAGTAGAAATATCTGGCGGCGAGAATTCCAGCGCTAGGAAATGCCCCTCATGTCCCCGGTCCATAATGACTATCGATGAACAACGGAGGGATGCTTTAGTAACTAGACAATGTTACCTACCGTGCCGAGTACGGTTCAATTCCCTCGGTCGCCGCTCGTCAAGGTCACCCGTCAACTGCATTGCCTACTACTACTACTACTACACCAGGATGAGCACATAATTGAGCCCGTTTGTTCATGCCTATTACTTGAGTTAATATATCAGGCAATGCACTAGTACGGAGGGATTATCCTTTTACTCTGCATATATAACTTGTCTGAAGTCTAACTAAGAAAAATGTTTGACCAAATTCTTTCTTAAGAAATACAACAAGACAGATGTACGGCTTGAAAATTTATTCCATGATACAGGTTATGATATTGTTTCGAATCCTGGATCTTAAATTTCAGAAAATCCAAAAGTGAGCACAAATTCTTGAAAGTAAGCATGGTCACGTGATATGGCACAAATATTACTTCGTAAATTTTTTCTTCAATTTGAGACAAGCTGCTTATGACAAATTGCACAAATGAAGAGCCAAGGTATTTTGGAAGAAAGACCTGGCACGTTAAGTCGAACGCTTTCACAATTGAAACCGTGGGCATTTACGTGCCGCCACGAGTCCCCGCTTCTCATCGGCAGGTGCCGTCTGAGCAAGCGTGTGAGTCGACGGGAGGCATGCGAGCAGACCGCTGCGCCGACTATTAGGCAGGCGTGCGAGCAGAACGTTGTGCAGGCTCACCGGGAGGCAAGCCCTTTGACTAGGCTCCGCCGCCCACCGTCGTCCAACTGCTCCCACTTTTAATGTCGTTGGCGCCGCAGTTTAAAATCAACCCCGCACTACCCGGTATCGCTATGATCCTCTCTCTTCCTCTCCGATTCTCCTGCCGTCTACCTCCAACTAGCCTGACCTGAACATACGCCATGCCGCATCATGATGGTCTACCCTTAGTGTTCTAGTTTCCTGAGGAAGACACCCATCCGGAGTCTGAAGAACATAAGGCGCTTTGGGATGAGCTTGAACTGGCCTTGCAGGAAGACGCCGCGCCTGTCCCCACTCCTGTTCCGGCTCCCGTCGCCACGACTGCGCCAGCGCCCATCCCCGTGGCATTGATGGGCTGGGAGCCGCACATTGCCGCCGAGCTTGATCCCACAGGGTTCAACGAGGTCCCCGCCGACTTTCACGCGGCCGTGCACCTGCCAGCGCATGCGCCTGCGCGTGCACTGACGCGCACGCCCGTGTCGGTGCCCCCGCACCTGCCAGCACATGCGCCTGCGCGTGCACTGACGTGCGCGCCTGTGTCGGTGCCCGTGCACACGAATGTCTCCGCCGCGCCGTTGGCAGCGCCTGTCCCCGCGCGGGTGCCAGTGCCCCCCTCAACGGCATGGATGGCCGCCGTCAACCGCTTCCTTGCACCAACGCTAGTCGCCTCCTCCCGCCAGTCGACTCGCTCCGAAGTCCAGAACATTTTGGCCTTCCTTGAAGTTAGGCCAACGTCGAGGAGTACGCCAACAACAGTGCAAGACGCCGCCGTCGCCGTCGGTCAGTGGCCCGATGACACACAGAGCACGACAGACGATCCGCTTCCCACCGCGAGACACCCCCGCCGTCGCCGCGTAATCTAAATTGCCATGAAAAATGTTCGGATTGCCATCCTTAAAATCTGAACGTTTATCATTTTAATTTATTTTATATCGATGATCGTATAATTTAAAGTCGGAGTCGGACTGAACGAAATGTATGGTTTGATCGATTGAATGTTCTGCTAGAGCCGTATCAAATTAAATATAAAACGTCATCAAGCCACATGTATTCCTTGTCATCCAACGACCTAGACTGCTTCAATGTCGAGCGCTCAACACGTTTAGCACGTAGTTAATTTAATGCCAAAAATAGTGCTAATCACATGACAACACGCAAATAATATCCTAGTAGTTAATATCCGCATGCACTTAATATACTTCCAAATTAATGTGCATTGCACGTACACACTGACTAGTGCTGCTAGTACATGAAACTGGTGCCGTGACTTGTGAACGCGTCCAGATATGGTCAACGCCAACATCGCCCGCGAGTTCTTCCTGTTTGCTCATGCGTCTAAGCGCAGAAGGGGAGGAGAGAGAGAGAGAGAGAGAGAGAGAGAGAGCGCACACATGGAACCCACCAGTAAGTGAAGGCGAATAGTACTCAAAATAATATTACATGTTATCCATTAATTAGGCTGTGGCAATATAAAAACATTATGTGAACAAAGGGGGTACAACAAACATTGCTATTCTACGTATGTTGGCTACTCTTGACGTGCGGCTTGAAGGCCCGGTCGCATGTTCGATCCTCGTCCTTTATTTTTTAATTTGTATATGGGTCCAAATTTGTTTCATGACATGTGGGCCTCTCGGTGTGTAGTTTGTACCACTTTAATTTGTGGGTCGAAATTTGTTCCATTCCAAGTGGACTATCGGTGTGTAGTTTTGTAGCTTATTTCTAATATTAAAGAGAACAAAATAGTTTTTTCAATAATACCACGGTGCGACGTTGAAGGCGAGAAAGGACGTGCGAGAGAGCGATGACCGAGCCAGAGGGAAATCAACTAGGGCAGTTGCGTGGGTTGCAACGGTGTTTGGAGTAGTTGTGGGCCGAATGCTACGAAAATATAATCTAAACCGACCGGAATAAATGCCTACACAAATTAATCCAAGGTTGGAGTGCCCCTCGCAATGTAAATAGCTCCGGCTTTGCGAGGGATGGAGAGGTAGTAGCTTCAACGCGTGGAAGATACGGTGTGAGAAAGCGAGGTCAATCAAGAGACATATAGATAGAGAGACAAAGTGAGTGTAGTCCGACATTCATTGAACAAATATATATGCTCTAGAGAGATATTGTCCGATTGAGCTTTTTGGCAAGGGTGAGGGCTGTAAGATAGAGCTTGAGAGATGATCTAGTCACAGACGTGTAGATATATTTTGTGCGTGGGAGGAAGCAAGGTCAACCGATCACATAGGGTCGCCGTGCGATCGAAAGAGTGAGACGGGTTGGAGAGAATGACCTAGATAGACGATGTGGGTGAGAGAGTATACAATGTGAATAGGTTGAACTGGGCTCAAACATGGTGATATATCGTTTTTGTCCGACAAAGAGTGAGGTCTATCGAGACATACGGAGAGAGAGATAGAAAGAGATTGAGTGAGCGTGGCCCACCATGAGGTCGAAAGAGTGGTGGCGGCTTGGATGGACTGACCTAGATAGACAATCTGCGTGAGAGAGTATAGAGTGTGTCGATTGAGGCCCAAACAGGGAGATATATCATTTGTGTGTGAAAGAAAACGAGGTTAAACGAGACTCAGATAAAGAGAGCGAGATTGAGCGAGTGTGGACGGCTGTGCGGAAGAAAGAGTGAGACAGTCTCGAGGGAGTGACCTAGATATACAACGTGCGTGCATGCGCATGCACGAGAGGTTGGGGGCTAGATAGGCAATGCATGTATTTAGCGAGAGAGGGTGAGAGGGAGAGGGGGAGAGAGAGAGAGAGCTCGGCATGGGGTGCAATGGCGGGTGTGTGAGGTAAATACATTTGGTAACAGAGTGGAAAAAGGGGTTGTGTAGTTGAGAGACTTAAAGATCGAAACATGGAGAGAAAGAATGAACGTGTTTTGGAAACTGATAGCTTCCTAAGGTGGTTAGGAGAGGAAGATTGACCGATATAAGAAGTATGTAGCGTTTGTGCGGGGGGGGGGGGGGGCTAAAAACAACATTTGAATGTACATAGTACGAGACTTAATATCGATGTTTCAATTCGGTGTACATTGTAAGATTTGAACCGAGGACCAGGCATACGGGTAATTATTTCGAATTCGTGCCATACTAAGTTTCGAAAAGTTGACATTGACTCAGTTTGTTGTGCTATTTTGTAGGTCATATGTTTGAATCCATCCAAAAGTTTTCTCCCTACCACGGTGTTCATCATATACATATGAATTTGTATTAAAAAAGTAGCGTCGATACAGTGAAATGCAAAAACCACGTTAGAATTGGAGATCGCTACGTGACACACACTCTAATTCAAATAACTAACTACGTGACACACACTCTAATTCAAATAACTAATTATGTGACACACACTCTAATCCACGTTAGCGTGGGTACCGTTTCGATTTTTTTCAAATAACTCCTCATTAATTAATTTATAGTACTCCCTTTGTTCACTTTTATAAGGCCTTGAAGACATTTCAAACAATGTGCAAAACAATTTATTTTAAGTTGTCGGAAACGACTTACAAAAGTGAACAGATGGAGTATCTCGTATCGAATGACTAATTATTGCAAGGAAAACACGGGCATGGTAATACATATAGATTCATTTGCCAATGAAAGAAGATTCATTTGCATTCTCAAATGTAGGCACACCAGGCAAACCAGGGTCGTGTCGAGGTGGACGCTGCTTCGGTGCCTTAAAGGCAACTGCCTTTGGGTCACTGACATGTGGGCCAGCCACCTGTTGGGACCATATGTCATGGACACAAAAGGCAGGTGCCTTAAGGCACCAAAGCATAGTCCTGTTGGGGTGGTCGCGTGTGTCGGACGGACGCGTAGCACCCAGCCACCCCCCAAAAAAGGACGACGACAATATAAGTTCACGCTTCCACGTTTCGGATTGAAATATCTGGCGGCCCCAATTCCAGCCCTGCAAAATCTCTCTTCTCCACCGTCTCCTTCCGCGCCCAGATTGCTCAAATCCCTAATTCGCCGCCAACCCTCGAATCGCCCCTCGTCTCGTCTCTTTCCCCACCATTCCCCACCTCTGTGCCGGACGACGACGACGAAGACGACAGTCGCGCTTCACCACTGCACCAGAGCTACCTCATCTACGCCCTCGTCCACCGCACCGGGTGGTCCACCGACAACGTCGGCCGCCGCAACCGACGTGCCTCACGAACACCGAGTTTCACCGCATCAGGTGCGATTCACCGATGCCATCTCCCAGCTCACCGCGGCTACTTCACCGAGCACATTGTCACACCTCCGCCCCCGAGGCCGTTGGGGCTTCACCAACGGTCTCGTCCACCGCATCATAGCGCTCCACTGCCACTCAAGATCTGCATCCGTGCGCGGCCAGCCAACGCCAGCGCATCACCCTCAACGGCTCTGAAGTGACCCGCACTCTAGCTAGGCTTGCGTGCCCAAACGCCGGCCCGAACTAGGTATCCACACATCACTCCCTTGTGCACTGTTCCGATGATGTTTGTATATCCTTTCACTGCTCTCTTAGCTTACACGCCTATGCAACTCTGACCTTAACTCTTATTTCTTGTGGAGATATCATCTGAAACAAGCAAATCCATATTATAGCGAAGCATGACGGTGCTACGAGATCTGGTACACATCCTGCACACCCGTATAACCTTGTAAGTATCTGTCCTCCGGTACAACATCAAGGTCGATTCCTCTTATTTGATCGAACATTCGCTGTGTAAAAAATGCAGAGGGGGATGCAAGGAGCACAAGGCCTGCACATCCAAGCAAGTGGTAACATGGACTTGTACATGGAACATCCCAAGCGCAAGCAGAGCTGCAGTGAGCCTGTACAACAAGCTAGCGTAAGTCCCTGCATTTCATTTAATTCGTACTGGCATTCGTGTATGATTTGTGTGTAGTGGCAGATCCACGAATTCAAGTTACCAGGGGCGAACATTCAACTTAAAAAACATGAAGGCACTTGCACTTAGGAAATCAACATAACTTGAGAAATGTGAAGCTACATGCACTTTGAAAACCAGCTAATGATCCAAAGTAGTTCAAATTATAAACACTAAATGATGCAAGCACCAAAAACACAAAATGCAACATGGTGTACAAGGACAACAAACATGGTCTGTACCTGCTTGAATTATTCGTTCTCCGGCTGAAAATATCGAAGTGTAATTGCATGTATAACAAGTGCGCAAACTGCATATCAATATATCTATCCTGCACAAGTATGCCAATAGTTTCAAACAACAGATTAGAAAAGTATTTATGCTATGTTGTCATGATACGGGGACTTTCTGGTAGATGGCCTCGACGTTTTCTCAAGCTATGAAAACGCACTATAATTTGCTTCTCATCAATGCCTGAAAATCTCTATCTCTCTCAACATAGTAGATCATCATTAGACACTAAATCCTTCAATGAGCTTGCACAATGCTTGCATTAGATCCCTCATTAGACACTATATGTTCATCACCAGGAGCATGTAAAATGTTTGCATCAAATCCTTCATTAGCAGTCTGTTCATTAGACACTTCAGGCTCAAGAACAACATGAGTTTGTATGTTTGCACCGGAAACTTGATTAGATACATCAGATTCAGTCAGTTCAGTATTGATTGGGGGAGTTATAAAATAAGTAGAAATTGGTTTCATTTTCTCATAGATTCCCTACATACAAGCAGTTTTACAACACCGTCAGGTTTAACTATTGGCCAGAAATTGAAGAGTTGAATTAGATATAATCAGGGATGTGATGTACCTACGCGTTGCGCATGCTACTCTTGCAAGCTGCGACTGTCCGTTTGCGCAAGCTCAATGCCATGCCCGTGCTGCCGCCGCTGCCTCCCACGTAGGCTACACCCAGGGTTGGATCTTCATCTTCTTGTCCTTCTATTCGCTTGAAGCCCGGCGAACGCTCTCCAACGAGGGCGCGAGAAAGTGCTGTGTCAGTTTGTCCAGCGGCGGCTAGGTTAGGAGCGAACCAGACTGGAGGCTGGAGCGAATGAATTGGAATTTTTCCTGCTGTCGATCGATATGGGAGGCGCTCGTTTGGGCCGCGAGCCTGGTATAGGGCCTGCCTTGCACTTATGTTATTGGCCCATCCAAATTGAAACATTTTTCTTCATTTTTTACATTGCCTGCTCGTGCGTTGGGACGAACAAAACTAGCGTGGGCCAACCTGGACGACTCAAACTAGTTGCACACTTTCCAGCCACCTGAGGCGGCCGCCCATACCAGCCCCTATGGTGGCGTCACCCCTTTTTGCGTGTATGATTGGATAGTGAAAAATATTCCAGTGGCGCTTTTGATTTACCCATAGAATCATTGAATTGCTTGTTTCTATGAACTGAGTTCGCCAATAATGTGAAGGATGCTAGTCTTTTCATCCTATTGTAGATTGCTTAGATCTCGATATGCCAAAAGTAATCGCATGAAATATACAGTAAAAGCCAGTGTGATGTGTTTGGCTACAACTAGTCTGACTACACGTCCTCATATAACATATCAAGGACGCACCATCTTACCAGATTAACCATTCGACTTACCCATGCAGTGTGGGAAGAAAGAAGTATTGGGACTGCGTATCCAAGCAGTTGATGCCATGGACTCCTTCGTACAACCTTGTAAGCGAAAAGAAGTTGTAATGTGCCTGTACAAAGAACTAGCGTAAGTTCAGTTACCTGCTTCTCGGAATTTTAGTTAGCCACTTATTGCGAAATTGTTCAATTACGTTGCTTGGCTTAATTTAGTTTGCTACTGATTACATAATGGCACAGCCTGTTAATCATATTGTAGACCGCACCTATCTATGTGTTTGATACTTACTGTTAAGAATTACCTGTTTGCCTTAACTTAAATACCTACTTGTTTGTTTAACTGCTTTGCTGCTGCAACAGTGGGTTACAAGGATGTTAATAACTACTTTTTAGCATCCAATTGAAACTCTTTAATTCCTTGTTTGTTTAACTGGTTTGCTGTTATAACTCCCAGTTGAGATGTTTTGCTAACTTCAACTTTTCTGAATCCAATCGGAACTTTAATGGCAAAACAGGTTAGCCCAAGATCAAAGAGCGAGGTCCCCATGGACGTTGCATCATCCCACAACAGTGGCACCGACCCAATCGTGCATTATGAATTGCCAACTGTTGATGCTCTAGAGGCTAAACTAGTGCTAGAAAGAGATTCTGCTTCTGCACTTAGAGATGAAGTTGACATGTTGAGGAAGCAAACATCACAATCACAAGCAGTACTCAAGACAACCATTAAATATTTGGTGGATTTCAAAACGAAGCAAGCTGAGACTTACCATATTGTTAAGGTCCTAAAGGAAAAAAGGAAATTAAATTCCTACTTGGTAAATCATAGGTGAAATGTTCTTTCCATAGTTGAATAACCTTTGTGTTGTCTGTTCATGTAATCAATCAAACCATTTGTTTTAGAGATCATGTAATAATTGTTTTTTTGTTTTTTTGTTTGTAATTTTATTTGAGCACAAGTCTGTATTAATTGATAAGACTCGGAGACATTTCATTTGGATTGCCGTGACAGACCTACAAATATGCCAATCGGGCTGAATGTGCATCCAACAATAGTAGTATAGATGGACCATAAGTGGCACGCGTCGGAAAGGGCCAAGATGCTGGCTAAAAAAAGGATGCTGTTGTAGCCAAAAAAAGTACAACGGCCTGGATTATGTATGTTAGTTGATATTATTGATCCATATACTCTATAAGTGTTTATATGTCTGTTAGTTCCGTACATTCTTGGTTGATTGACTCGTTATTTGAATCTTGATACATCGCTTGTGTACATATCTAAATGGGAGTACACATTATGCTGCGTGTGACATTTGAGTTGGACATGAAGTGTTCCAAATATTCGAATTCACCTTAAACTGGATTCTAGTTTCTGAATTTGAGTATCGGCATTTGTAAACCATATTCATATATGACAGTGGAATACATCTTTGTCGTCCTTTTGAAGATATATAAAAACACATATAATGATTTATAAAGATTCATCTAGGAATACAAAATGGATTCGAATTTAGTTGCCAGGGTAAACGTGGATGCTTATTGTTCCAAAATTCGAAAGAAACAGCAAAATGTCCACTCCCACATCGGTTGCCCGAAGCCAAGTGTTTGGGAGATGGAAATTACTGTCTACCCATTACACGGACAATCCATCGGCGAGATTTCCACTTCTCTAAATAGGGTAGGTTAGTAACTTCAATTAGACGTGACACGACCGCCTCTGAGCCCATTCCGACACGGTGGGCGTCAAACATGGGCGGCAAAACTCATTTGATTCAAGCTCGTCCAAAAGACCTCTGTTTCTCCCTCCATTCCCCATTCATACACGGTGGGCGGCAAAACAAACTCTCTTCGTCCGAAATAGATGTAGGCCAATATTTTAAATAAGGGCAGATGTGTAACTTCCATCAGACGTGACACAACTGCCTTACCTGTCAGCCCCGTTCATACACCGTGGGCGCCAACCGTGGGCGGCAAAACACCCTCTCCTCGCCCGAATAGTTACCGGCAAATATTTGGGAGATGCGAGATTACCGTCCTATCCCCAACCGACGAGACGTCCAAATTTGAAACGGGGGATAAGTTCGTAACTTTCCCATATTTCAGACAGGCGCGTCCCAAAAACATGTTTCCCCGTACCTCTCCCTCCATTTTCCCATTCATACACCACCCGCTCTAGAACACCCCATTCCCACACCAGCCTCCGTCCGCCACCCCATCCATCGCCGCCGTCCTCCACCACATCCATCGCCACCGTCCTCCACCATGCCGGAGCACCTACCAAGACCGCATCGTCCACTGCTAGAGATGGACGTTTATCATCCACGGCAACGGACCAATAGCCTTGCATCGCATCCTCTTGCTTCATCGGCGCTGTCGTCCTCTTTGCCGGGGCCGCTCACACGACCTTCTCTTCCACCGCAACGGTACTTATTCCCCGATGCGCCCGTCTACTGTCGCAGATCTGCTTCAACGCCACCGACAGCCATCGCACCCCCGATGCCTACACGGCTCCGCAAGAGAGGTGGTACTTCATATCTCCTCAACTTTTTGATCTCAACCAGAAAATAAATCTTAACTTGGTTACTCTACTTTCTTTTCAGCTCTTAGAATTTAGTTCTTAGTTCGAAGCAAACAATGGATGCCAAATATCATTTATCCGGTTTGCAGCTTCAAATCTGCCATGGCACAACCATAATACGGTTTAATTGATCATGCTTAGGGTTTAATTGATCATGTTGGTTCCGTGGTGGTTTCTTTAATAGAAATCAGAGGGGAAACCCTCTTTTGCTAAAAAATATATGATTAGAGTTTCCCCATTTTATGATCACTATACGATCATAATACTTGCTTCGTGTCATAATAACACCGCTCCACCCATCAAGCTAAACAAGCTTAGTTGTTCAAATACGAATCTGGTATTATTAAAACAGAGTTGTTTAATTGGTCAGCTAAATGTTCCTAAATTAGTTTCGAAAACGCATGTTCGCCGCTCGGGTGTGTATCTCTTTGTGTGGTCTGGTCAGCACGGTTGGGGAGGTGAACTTTGCATATGCAGGGGTTTATAGGGAGACACTCTCCAAGTTGAAACCGCAATGCATTCCATAGATAATCTGACTACTTTTTATGTTTTCATGAATCTCAGATTCTGAACAACATCATAATGATTATGAGCTTGCGTGCATGAAAAGAATAAAGCAGAACAATGCCATGGCTGTCAAACTTGGCATTAAGGGACTGAAATCAAGTCTGGATGCAATGCAATGCAAACACTCTCCACCTACAGATTCATCCTCAGATTATTATCCTAACAGTGATTCTGAGCTAGAGGGAGACCTAAGTCAATGCAGCTCCCTAGTGGAGGAGTCAGAGGAAGATGCCCTATCTTATTCACCCATCAAGGTACTTGCTCTAACTTTCCATGGTTACATTGCTCGCACATATCTTGCAACTGATGCTTTGCATTGCTTCTACTTTGTTGAACTGCCATTAGCTTAGTTTACACATCGTGTATGTGAATACGCCCTGCCTATCCATTTTCAGTACATATTCCATCTGTCACCATACCATATTTATCCATTCAAATGTTGTTCTTGTGTATCAGACGTTCAAAAGGAAGAGGGCAATTGCTGATCATGGAGGAGCACAAGAAAAGTATTTGGAAAAGGTAGTGGCACCTGATAAATCAAATAGCCCATTAGGTGTAGTTGCAATATCACCTGACCCACAAAATACCCCAACTCTAGCAGACTCTAGCCCTACTACACTGGTCATTTCTGATGCCCTAACTCAGCAGACCCCAGCTGCAGCAAACAGTATGATTATGCCAGTTGACATAGCACCAGCTGTACAATGCAAAACCCCCATTCCAGCAAAGAGTACACCAAATCCAGTTGCCAAATCCCTTTTCGAACCAGAGAGAGCCCCAATTGCAGCAAATAGGACCCCTGTTCCATTTCTTCCCAGTTTAGAAGACGAAGCTTATGTTGTTGTCAGGAACTTTGTGCGCATCTTTCCTTCATGGAAAGATTATACCGCAGACACAGAACAATTTCCAGTCTTCCTCCGCAACTGACGCGTAAGTAATGTACTAATGTTATTCATGGTCATTACTGCATATGTTTCTGCTGACAGAAGACACAATATTTCATTCTTTTAAATAGGCGAGGCGCAAACTGGATTGTGATGACGAGCAAGGGTTGGTTGCGCTTTTCAAGCACCCGTTGATGAAGTATCGTTCCTACCTGAGGCAAGTGCACTTCGATGGCAAGCCTCTGAATGAAATTTCTGTAAAGTCTCCGGTGCTACATTTATCCAACGGTGACTGGAATAATCTTGTTACACATTGGTCTCAGTTGCAGCGTAAGGTACTGTCTATGATATCACATCACAATTTGAACTAAATTTTTTGCATTTGCCTTAATGTCTCACTTGTACGAAAACTGTTAGCAAAAGAACATTCATTCTCAAGGGACCACAGAATCTCGCAACTATACTGCACACTACATTGCTCTTGTGAGTACCTCTTGCCCTGTATGACCATACTTACTTTCATAGTTGTTTGATTATGTAGCATCACTGCACATGTTAGCCTCGTAATCATCCATTTCGTGGACATTATGAGATCCGTATGGACTCTTACATAAATTTAGAATCAACCCAATGCTTTTGAAGAGGTTTAGCTCTGCAGTCCTCTTGTAAGGACTGAACATGGTCTACCACTGTACTTACATTAACAGCTACTCCCTCTGTCCCATAATATAAGAATGTTCCGTACAGTAGACCAGTGTTCAAAACACTCTTGTATTATGGGAAGAGAGATTGGTTCATTTTGTAGCATTCTACATCTTATCTCCCTCGCCCACCATTTACTAAAAAAGATCAGATATATATTTAATCTTACCAACAAGTAGAATACACAGACAATGCCTATGCAGAAGTGTAGCCCATTGCTCTTGTCAGTACATTTTGTCCTGTAACGCTTGTACTTCCAGGTATTGGTAGTTGATAATGTAGCATCAATCTGCATCTTATCTTCATTATCCTCTATCCCTTCCAGTATTATCATATCTATAATTACTCTCTACAAAATGTAGAGTACAAGCAATGCTTATGAAGAAGATTATGTGCTGAAATTCTTGAGTTATCCTTCCCTTGACATGGAGAAGGGCATTATAAAGCCGGTGTTAACTGTTAATGTAAGTCAGTCCTTCTAAAGCCTTTATCCTCAACTGTTGTTTAATTTGCTCATACTCCCTATCGTTTACTGCTGTTTAGTTTGCTGTATCTACCAAAATGCATGTTCGTAAGAACCGTAAGTTCTAAGTTTTACTTGTAAAACCAAATTTCTTATTCATACCATGCACATTACTTAATACTCCCTATATGTATGCTTGTTTTTGTGGATCTATAATCCAGTGCGTGGTGAAGCAGCCCACGTTTGCACCTTGTCATCTCCTGTTTTACCTTACTGATGTGGTTGATGATATGAACAACATGCCATGCACATTATCCAAAATAGATACAATGATTTTCTTTGCCCTTCATCTATGCTTGTTATATTGACATGGTAATCCAGTAGTGTGGTGAAGCTCCCCGCATTATGAACAATGCCAAATTATGCTATTGATATTTTGAACATACTCTTTATTTTCTAATTTGAAAGTGGATGGAATTGACAGAACAATTATCATCTTTGTTTATACACGTGCAAAACCTGTCATCTCTGTGCTTTGTTTCAGGGTGATATGCCTGATGGCATGCACAAGTCTGCTGAAGGCTGCAAGACAAACCCAACATATATTGCAGCAAAGAAGGCAAAACATCTTGAAGATAGCGAGACAACCCCAAAGTCTTGTCTTGATGCAGTGTTCAAGTTACTTGAGACTAATAGTCAAACAAGCTCACAAAATTCGTTGTCTGAATCAGTTCGACTTCTTCAGTCCTAAGTTCTAGCAGAAAGGCATTCTGCAACTCAACTTCGACTTGAAGTCCTATCTCTAAGAAAGATTACGGAGAACACCAATGAGAACCTCATCACTAAACAGCTACACCTGGAAGCTACGACCGACATGCTAGGACGGTCTCACAGCCTTGCTCAGCAGCTTGCGCAGCAGTTCCCCCGCAAGGCTAACCTTTCTTGAACTCTGTAAGTGGTCTCGGTTCAGTATTATTTTGTTACGCTGCAATGGTGCCCAGTTTTTGTAATCTGCTTCTTCGTTGCGCTTTATGATCACTGGTGGCGAACTTTGTCGGTGTTCTGGCAACGGGGGTCCCCAGACTTGCCTGCCTGCGGCCTGCGGCGTGGCTCAAAGGGGGCCCAGCACGGCCCATCTTCATCAACACAAACCCAAGACCCTCGCGAGGGGGCAAGCCTCGCGGGGCGGACGACACGGAGCTCCCTCAGGCGGAGCCTCATCAGGCTGGCTCGCGAGGAGGCGGAGAGATCAAGGCGAGGTACCTCATGAGGTGCCCTTGACGCAAGCCGTGATGACCAAGGGCGCCAGGCGAGCGCCAGCCCGCGCATTGTCCTCCCTTTCCTCTTTGGTGCAAAGGGAGCAAGCGCAGGCGGGAGGATCAAGCAAAGGCACCCATTTCGGTGCAACGAGACCAAGACTGGCGCCGCGACAAGGAGGAAGTCACTGTGGAGCCCAAGCCAGCGTCAGCACTAGAGCCTTTGGCACGCGAGGACCAACTTTAGTTAGGATAAGTGTACCAGATGTTCCCCTTTAAAATGGCCAATTGTTGGCGCCCTTCCCGGTTAATATTTGGGAAGAGGCCCAGGGCCTTTGCCTATAAATAGGACTAGCCACCCCCAGGATAGAGACATCGAGCAACCCCGCCATTAGTTAGACAGGCAATAAGAGAGAGAGTGAGAGAGTGAAGGGCGTTGAACTCCTCCTAGCAGTTCATCCCATAGGCCAAGAACAGACCCTCGCGAGGCTGTTCTACCTTGTAGTGTTCATCATCATCAGCCCAAGAGGTAATCCACCACACCACACTGGAGTAGGGTATTACACCACATCGGTGGCCCAAACTAGTATAAACTCTGTGTCTCTTGTGTTCTTCTTTTGGTAGTTTAGATCTTTGTGAGGCGGACGAGTGCGGGTAGGTAGGAAGCTTAATCTCCGCGCGCACCCCAGAGTTCGAACCTTAAGGGTCTGCCGGAACCCGAAATCCGACATTTGGCGCGCCAGGTAGGGGTGCGCCGGAATTCGTTTTCCACCGCCCCGTTCTTCTCTGACCATCGCGTCCATGTGTGACGCTCGTCGGGCCCGCGCCGAGCGCCGAGCCACTCACGCTTCTCGCGTCGCCCGGACGGCCCCCGTCGGCGGGCGTCCTCGCCGTTCCCCGTCGCCTGCCATCAATGCCGCCACCGGCTCGGCGGGAACAGGCAGCAAGTGTCGTCTCGGCATCCGTCCGTGCAGCAAGACGGCCGCACCGCTACACCAACACCCCCGGTTGTCGCGGCCCTCCTGGGCGGCTCGCAGGCGCCGCCTACAAGTCACCACGTCAAGCCATTTGTCCGCCGGGTCAGCGCCACTTCCGCACGGCAGGGGGCTCTCCCGGACCGGGCTGCACCCAAGGCCGGCCTGACCTTCAGCTCGGAGGACCACCCCGCCAACTCGGCCTACTCGGGCGCGCTCCCCATGCTGTGCACCCCCACCATCTGCCACGTGGCCGTCACCAAAACTCTCATCGATGGCGGTGCAGGCCTCAGCGTGCTCTCGCTCGAGGCCTTCAACCTCCTCATCATACCCCTGGAACGACTGCAACCCAGTCGGCCCTTCTCGGGCGTTGGGGGCGGATCATCCAGCTCCTTGGGACAGATCCGGCTCCCAGTAACCTTTGGCACCTACGACAACTTCCGCACTGAGATGGTTGACTTCGACATCGCCCCCATCGGCCTCCCCTACAACGCCATCCTCGGGTACCCAGCGCTGGCCCAGTTCATGGCCGCGACGCACCCGGCGTACAACCTCATGAAGATGCCCGGGAGCAGCGGAGCCCTCACCGTGCACGGGGACACCGGAGACGCGCTGCGAGTGCTCAAACTCGCCTTCAAGATGGCGGCGTCAACGCAGCCCGCCGAGTCAGAGGCCCCCGAGCCCAAGGGGGCTGCACCCGCGAAGAAGAAGCAGTTGTTCACCCAAGACAAGGCAGAAACCAAGCAGATACCCGTCGATGAGGACGGGTCCACCAGTGCCACTTTCACCATAGGCGCCAACCTCGAGCCCGATCTGGAGGAAGCCCTGGTCAGGTTCCTGCGCACAAAGAAGAAGGTATTCGCTTGGGAGCCTGACCAGTTGGCGGGGATCCCTAGGAGTGTAATCGAGCATCACCTCAACGTATGCCCCAATGTGCGCCCCATGAAGCAGAAGGCGAGGCGACAGTCCACAGAGAAGCAGGCCTTCATCGTTCAAGAGACCCGCAAACTAGAAGCCGCTGGGGTCATTCGCGAGGTCCGATACCCGGATTGGTTGCCCAACCCTGTTGTTGTGCCAGAGAAGGGAGGCAAGGAGCGCATGTGTGTCGACTTCACCAACCTCAACAAGGCATGTCCGCAAGATCCATTCCCGCTCCCCCGCATCGATCAGATCGTCGATTCCACCGCAGAATGCGACCTGCTATGCTTCCTGGATGCCTTCTCTGGGTATCACCAGATCAAGAAGGCGGTAGAAGACGTCGAGAAGACAGCCTTCCTAACCCCGTGTGGGGTGTACTGCTACACATGCATGCCATTCGGGCTACGAAACGCAGGGGCGACCTTTCAGCGGCTGATGCACATCACCTTAGGCCGGCAGCTCGGGAAGAATGTCGAGGCTTACGTCGATGACATTGTGGTGAAGTCTCGGGAGGCCAAGACCCTGATACAAGACTTGGAGGAAACCTTCGCGAGCCTCGACGCGGTGAACCTGCGGCTCAACCTAGAGAAGTGTGTGTTCGGGGTCCCCTCAGGCAAGCTCTTGGGTTTCCTCGTGTCCCACCGAGGCATCGAGGCCAACCCAGAGAAGGTCAATGCGGTCGAGGACATGAGCCTGCCGAAGACCCTCAGAGAAATGTAGAAGCTCACTGAACGCGTGACCGTGCCAGGGCGCTTCATCTCCAGGCTGGGGGAGCGAGCGCTGCCTTTCTTCTAGCTAATGAAGAAAAAGGGGCCTTTTGAATGGACTGAAGAGGCTGACAAGGCATTCCAAGATCTCAAGAGATACCTGACCAGCCCTTCGGTCATGGTGGCCCCGCGCCCTCAGGAGCCCCTGGTGCTCTACCTCGCCGCCACTCCTTACTCCGCCAGTGCAGCCCTAGTGGCGGTTAGGGAGGGGCATCGAATCAAAACCGCAGCTGCAGCCCGGGACAAGGCAAAACAGGAACAAAGAAGGCCTGCAGAAACCGCTGCGGCAGCTGAGGAGAATCAACCGCCGCAAAGGAGCGCACCGGAGGTGGAAGGAGCTCCGCACCCAGATGGTCAGCCTCCGGAGGCCTCATCGCCTCCGGAGGCGCAATCGCCTCCGGAGGGCACCACAAGCATTGACACAACCAGCCTTGTTGAGCACCCCGTGTACTTTGTCAGCACGGTATTGCGGGACGTGAGGGCATGGTACCCCATGCCTCAGAAGCTCCTCCTCGCACTACTGGTGGCCTCACGCAAGCTGCGGCACTACTTTCAGGGTCACCCCATCAAGGTCGTCTCGTCATACCCCTTGGAGAGGGTGCTCAGGAGCCCTAACTCAGCCGGAAGGGTCACCGAGTGGAACATAGTGTTGGGGAACGTAGTAATTTCAAAAAATTTCCTACGCACACGCAAGATCATGGTGATGCATAGCAACGAGAGGGGAGAGTGTTGTCTACGTACCCTCGTAGACCGAAAGCGGAAGCGTTATATCAACGCGGTTGATGTAGTCGTACGTCTTCACGATCCGACCGATCCAAGCACCGTTACTCCGGCACCTCCGAGTTCTTGGCACATGTTCAGCTCGATGACGATCCCCGGGCTCCGATCCAGCAAAGCGTCGGGGAAGAGTTCTGATGTACTACCGACGCAGGGCTTCGCCTAAGCACCGCGACAATATGACCGAGGTGGAATATGGTGGAGGGGGGCACCGCACACGGCTAAGGAACGATCACGTTGATCAATTGTGTGTCCAAGGGGTGCCCCTTGCCTCAGTATATAAAGGATGGAGGAGGAGGAGGCCGGCCAAGCCAATTGGTGCGGCCAAGATATGGAGTCCTACTAGGACTCCAAGTCCTAGTAGGAGTCCACCAAGAGGGGAGGAAGGGAGAAGGAATAGGAGGAGAAGGAGAGGTGGTCGGCCCCCTTTTCCCTAGTCCAATTAGGACTAGAGGGGAGGGGGGGCGCAGCAGCCTTTTTCCTCTTCCCACTAAAGCCCATCAAGGCCCATTACTTCTCCCGTAATCCCGTAACTCCCCGGTACCTCCGAAAATACCCGAACCACTCAGAACCCTTCCGATGTCCGAATATAGTCGTCCAATATATCGATCTTTACGTCTCGATCATTTCGAGACTCCTCGTCATGTCCCCGATCTCATCCGAGACTCCGAACTCCTTCGGTACATCAAAACTCATAAACTCATAATATAATTGTCATCAAAACCTTAAGCGTGCGGACCCTACGGTTCGAGAACAATGTAGACATGACCGAGACACATCTCCGGTCAATAACCAATAGCGGGACCTGGATGCCCATATTGGCTCCTACATATTCTGCGAAGATCTTTATCGGTCAGACCGCATAACAACATACGTTGTTCCCTTTGTCATCGGTATGTTACTTGCCCGAGATTCGATCGTCGGTATCCAATACCTAGTTCAATCTCGTTACCGGCAAGTCTCTTTACTCATTTCGTAATACATCATCCCGCAACTAACTCATTAGTTGCAATGCTTGCAAGGCTTAAGTGATGTGCATTACCGAGAGGGCCCAGAGATACCTCTCCGACGATCGGAGTGACAAATCCTAATCTCGAAATACGCCAACCCAACATCTACCTTTGGAGACACCTGCAGTACTCCTTTATAATCACCCAGTTACGTTGTGACGTTTGGTAGCACCCAAAGTGTTCCTCCGGCAAACGGGAGTTGCATAATCTCATAGTCATAGGAACATGTATAAGTCATGGATAAAAGCAATAGCAACATACTAAACGATCGGGTGCTAAGCTAATGGAATGGGTCATGTCAATCAGATCATTCAACTAATGATGTGACCTCATTAATCAAATAACAACTCCTTGTTCATGGTTAGGAAACATAACCATCTTTGATTAATGAGCTAGTCAAGTAGAGGCATACTAGTGACACTCTGTTTGTCTATGTATTCACACATGTATTATGTTTCCTGTTAATACAATTCTAGCATGAATAATAAACATTTATCATGAATTAAGGAAATAAATAATAACTTTATTATTGCCTCTAGGGCATATTTCCTTCAGTCTCCCACTTGCACTAGAGTCAATAATCTAGTTCACATTGCCATGTGATTTATCAGCAATAGTTCACATCACCATGTGATTAACATGTTGGGGAACGCAGTAAATTCAAAAAAAATTCCTACGCACACGCAAGATCATGGTGATGCATAGCAACGAGAGGGGAGAGTGTTTGTCTACGTACCCTCGTAGACCGAAGCGGAAGCGTTGACACAACGTAGAGGAAGTAGTCGTACGTAGAGGAAGTAGTCGTACGTTCTCCTCGCGATCCAACCGATCTAAGCACCGAACGTACGGCACCTCCGAGTTCTGCACACGTTCAGCTCGATGACGATCCCCGGGCTCCGATCCAGCAAAGCGTCGGGGAAGAGTTCCGTCAGCACGACGGCGTGGTGACGATCTTGATGTGTTACCGGCGCAGGGCTTCGCCTAAGCACTGCAACAATATGATCGAGGTGGAATTTGGTGGAAGGGGGCACCGCACACGGCTAAGGAACGATCCGTAGATCAACTTGTGTATCTTTGGGGTGCCCCCTGCCCCCGTATATAAAGGATCCAAGGGGGAGGGGCTGGCCGGCCAGGTTTGGTGCGCCAGGAGAGTCCTACTCCCTCTGGGAGTAGGATTCCCCCCCCCCCCAATCCTAGTTGGACTAGGATTGCTCCAAGGGGGAGAGAAAGAGAGAGAGGGGGCGCCCACCTCTCCTAGTCCTAATAGGACTAGGGAAGGGGGGGAGGCGCGCAGCCCCTAGGGCTGCCCTCTCACCTTTCCTCCAAGGCCCATGTTGGCCCATTATGCTTCCGGGGGGTTCCGGTAACCCTCCCGGTATTCGGGTAAAATCCTGATTTCACCCGGAATGCATCCGATGTCCAAACATAGGCTTCCAATATATAATTCTTTATGTCTCGACCATTTCGAGACTCCTCGTCACGTCCCCGATCTCATCCGGGACTCCGAACTCCTTCGGTACATCAAAACTCATAAACTCATAATATAACTGTCATCGAAACCTTAAGCGTGCGGACCCTACGGGTTCGAGAACAATGTAGACATGACCGAGACATGTCTCCAGTCAATAACCAATAGCGGGACCTGGATGCCCATATTGGCTCCTACATATTCTACGAAGATCTTTATCGGTCAGACCGCATAACAACATACGTTTGTTCCCTTTGTCATCGGTATGTTACTTGCCCGAGATTCGATCGTCGGTATCCAATACCTAGTTCAATCTCGTTACCGGCAAGTCTCTTTTCTCGTTCCGTAATACATCATCTCGCAACTAACTCATTGGTTGCAATGCTTGCAAGGCTTATGTGATGTGTATTACCGAGAAGGCCCTGAGATACCTCTCCGACAATTGGAGTGACAAATCCTAATCTCGAAATACGCCAACCCAACATGTACCTTCGGAGACACCTGTAGAGCACCTTTATAATCACCCAGTTACGTTGTGACGTTTGGTAGCACACAAAGTGTTCCTACGGTAAACGGGAGTTGCATAATCTCATAGTTAAAGGAACATGTATAAGTCATGGATAAAAGCAATAGCAACATACTAAACGATCGGGTGCTATGCTAATGGAATGGGTCATGTCAATCAGATCATTCAACTAATGATGTGATCTCGTTAATCAAATAACAACTCTTTGTTCATGGCCAGGAAACATAACCATCTTTGATTAATGAGCTAGTCAAGTAGAGGCATACTAGTGACACTCTGCTTGTTTATGTATTCACACATGTATTATGTTTCCAGTTAATACAATTCTAGCATGAATAATAAACATTTATCATGATATAAGGAAATAAATAATAACTTTATTATTGCCTCTAGGGCATATTTCCTTCAGTCTCCCACTTGCACTAGAGTCAATAATCTAGATTACAAAGTAATGATTCTAACACCCATGGAGTCCCGGTGCTGATCATGTTTTGCTCGTGGAAGAGGCTTAGTCAACGGGTCTGCAATATTCAGCTCCGTATGTATCTTGCATATCTCTATGTCTCCCACCTGGACCAAATCCCGGATGGAGTTGAAGCGTCTCTTGATGTGTTTGGTTCTTTTGTGAAATCTGGATTCCTTTGCCAAGGCAATTGCACCAGTATTGTCACAAAAGATTTTCATTGGACCCGATACGCTAGGTACAACACCTAGATCGGATATGAACTCTTTCATCCAGACTCCTTCATTAGCTGCTTCCGAAGCGGCTATGTACTCAGCTTCACATGTAGATCCCGCCATGACGCTTTGTTTTGAACTGCACCAACTGACAGCTCCACCGTTTAATGTAAATACGTATCCGGTTTGCGATTTAGAATCGTCCGGATCAGTGTCAAAGCTTGCATCGACATAACCGTTTACGACGAGCTCTTTGTCACCTCCATAAATGAGAATCATATCCTTAGTCCTTCTTAAGTACTTAAGGATGTTCTTGACCGCTGTCCAGTGATCCATTCCTGGATTACTTTGGTACCTTCCTGCTAAACTCACAGCAAGGCACACATCAGGTCTGGTACACAGCATTGCATACATGATAGAGCCTATGGCTGAAGCATAGGGAACAATTTTCATTTCCTCTCTATCTTCTGCGGTGGTCGGGCATTGAGTCTTACTCAACTTCACACCTTGTGCCACAGGCAAGAACCCTTTCTTTGCCTGATCCATTTTGAACTTTTTCAAAACTTTGTCAAGGTATGTGCTTTGTGAAAGTCCTATTAAGCGTTTTGATCTATCTCTATAGATCTTAATGCCCAATATATAAGCAGCTTCACCGAGGTCTTTCATTGAAAAACTCTTATTCAAGTATCCCTTTATGCTATCCAGAAATTCTATATTATTTCCGATCAGCAATATGTCATCCACATATAATATCAGAAATGCTACAGAGCTCCCACTCACTTTCTTGTAAATACAGGCTTCTCCAAAAGTCTGTATAAATCCATATGCTTTGATCACACTATCAAAGCGTTTATTCCAACTCCGAGAAGCTTGCACCAGTCCATAAATGGATCGCTGGAGCTTGCACACTTTGTTAGCTCCCTTCGGATCGACAAAACCTTCTGGTTGCATCATATACAACTCTTCTTCCAGAAATCCATTCAGGAATGCAGTTTTGACATCCATTTGCCAAATTTCATAATCATAAAATGCGGCAATTGCTAACATGATTCGGACAGACTTAAGCATCGCTACGGGTGAGAAAGTCTCATCGTAGTCAATTCCTTGAACTTGTCGAAAACCCTTTGCAACAAGTCGAGCTTTATAGACAGTAACATTACCATCAGCGTCAGTCTTCTTCTTAAAAATCCATTTATTCTCAATTGCTTGCCGATCATCGGGCAAGTCAACCAAAGTCCACACTTTGTTTTCATACATGGATCCCATCTCAGATTTCATGGCCTCAAGCCACTTTGCGGAATCTGGGCTCACCATCGCTTCTTCATAGTTCGTAGGTTCACCATGGTCTAGTAACATGACTTCCAAAATAGGATTACCGTACCACTCTGGTGCGGATCTTACTCTGGTTGATCTACGAAGTTCAGTAGAAACTTGATCTGAAGTTTCATGATCATTATCATTAGCTTCTTCCCTATTTGATGTAGGTGTCACAGAAACAGATTTCTGTGATGTACTACTTCTCAATAAGGGAGTAGATACTGTTATCTCATCAAGTTCTACTTTCCTCCCACTCACTTCTTTCGAGAGAAACTCCTTCTCTAGAAAGTTTCCGACTTTAGCAACAAAAATTTTGCCTTCGGATCTGTGATAGAAGGTATACCCAATAGTCTCCTTTGGGTATCCTATGAAGACACATTTTTCCGATTTGGGTTCGAGCTTATCAGGTTGAAGCTTTTTCACATAAGCATCGCAGCCCCAAACTTTAAGAAATGACAACTTTGGTTTCTTGCCAAACCACAGTTCATAAGGTGTCGTCTCAACGGATTTTGATGGTGCCCTATTTAACGTGAATGCGGCCGTCTCTAGAGCATAACCCCAAAAAGATAGCGGTAAATCGGTAAGAGACATCATAGATCGCACCATATCCAGTAAAGTACGATTACGACGTTCGGACACACCATTACGTTGTGGTGTTCCGGGTGGCGTGAGTTGCGAAACTATTCCGCATTGTTTCAAATGTAGACCAAACTCGTAACTCAAATATTCTCCTCCACGATCAGATCGTAGAAACTTTATTTTCTTGTTACGATGATTTTCCACTTCACTCTGAAATTCTTTGAACTTTTCAAATGTTTCAGACTTGTGTTTCATTAAGTAGATATACCCATATCTGCTTAAATCATCAGTGAAGGTAAGAAAATAACGATATCCGCCACGAGCCTCAACATTCATTGGACCACATACATCGGTATGTATGATTTCCAATAAATCTGTTGCTCTCTCCACAGTACCGGAGAACGGTGTTTTAGTCATCTTGCCCATAAGGCACGGTTCGCAAGTGCCAAGTGATTCATAATCAAGTGACTCCAAAAGTCCATCAGTATGGAGTTTCTTCATGCGTTTTACACCGATATGACCTAAACGGCAGTGCCACAAATAAGTTGCACTATCATTATTAACTCTGCATCTTTTGGTTTCAACATTATGAATATGTGTGTTACTATTATCGAGATTAAGTAAGAACAAACCACTCTTTAATGGCGCATGACCATAAAAGATATTACTCATATAAATAGAACAACCATTATTCTCTGATTTAAATGAATAACCGTCTCGCATCAAACAAGATCCAGATATAATGTTCATGCTCAACGCTGGTACTAAATAACAATTATTTAGATCTAATATTAATCCCGAAGGTAGATGTAGAGGTAGCGTGCCGACCGCGATCACATCGACTTTGGAACCATTTCCCACGCGCATCGTCACCTCGTCCTTAGCCAATCTTCGCTTAATCCGTAGTCCCTGTTTTGAGTTGCAAATATTAGCAACAGAACCAGTATCAAATACCCAGGTGCTACTGCGAGAATTAGTAAGGTACACATCAATAACATGTATATCACATATACCTTTGTTAACCTTGCCATCCTTCTTATCCGCCAAATACTTGGGGCAGTTCCGCTTCCAGTGACCAGTCTGCTTGCAATAGAAGCACTCAGTTTCAGGCTTAGGTCCAGACTTGGGTTTCTTCTCTTGAGTAGCAACTTGCTTGCTGTTCTTTTTGAAGTTCCCCTTTTTCTTCCCTTTGCCCTTTTTCTTGAAACTAGTGGTTTTGTTAACCATCAACACTTGATGCTCCTTTTTGATTTCTACCTCCGCGGCTTTTAGCATCGCGAAGAGCTCGGGCATAGTTTTGGTCATCCCTTGCATATTATAGTTCATCACGAAGCTTTTGTAGCTTGGTGGCAGTGATTGGAGAATTCTGTCAATGACGCAATCATCTGGAAGATTAACTCCCAGTTGAATCAAGTGATTGTTATACCCAGACATTCTGAGTATATGCTCACTGACAGAACCATTCTCCTCCATTTTACAGCTATAGAACTTATTGGAGACTTCATATCTCTCAATCCGGGCATTTGCTTGAAATATTAACTTCAACTCCTGGAACATCTCATATGCTCCATGGTGTTCAAAACGTCGTTGAAGTCCCGGTTCTAAGCCGTAAAGCATGGCACACTGAACTATAGAGTAGTCATCAGCTTTGCTTTGCCAGACGTTCATAACATCTGGCGTAGCTCTTGCACCAGGCCTGGCACCCAGCGGTGCTTCTAGGACGTAATTCTTCTGTGCAGCAATGAGGATAATCCTCAAGTTACGGACCCAGTCCGTGTAATTGCTACCATCATCTTTCAACTTTGCTTTCTCAAGGAACGCATTAAAATTCAACGGAACAACAGCACGAGCCATCTATCTACACAACATAGACAAGCAAGATACTATCAGGTACTAAGTTCATGATAAATTAAAGTTCAATTAATCATATTACTTAAGAACTCCCACTTAGATAGACATCTCTCTAATACTCTAAGTGATCACGTGATCCAAATCAACTAAACCATGTCCGATCATCACGTGAGATGGAGTAGTTTCAATGGTGAACATCATTTATGTTGATCATATCTACTATATGATTCACGCTCGACCTTTCGGTCTCTGTGTTCCGAGGCCATATCTGTATATGCTAGGCTCGTCAAGTTAAACCTGAGTATTCCGCGTGTGCAACTGTTTTGCACCCGTTGTATTTGAACGTAGAGCCTATCACACCCGATCATCACGTGGTGTCTCAGCACGAAGAACTTTCGCAACGGTGCATACTCAGGGAGAACACTTCTTGATAATTTAGTGAGAGATCATCTTATAATGCTACCGTCAATCAAAGCAAGATAAGATGCATAAAAAGGATAAACATCACATGCAATCAATATAAGTGATATGATATGGCCATCATCATCTTGTGCTTGTGATCTCCATCTTCGAAGCACCGTCATGATCACCATCGTCACCGGCGCGACACCTTGATCTTCATCGCAGCATCGTTGTCGTCTCGCTAATCTTATGCTTCTACGACTATCACTACCGTTTAGCAATAAAGTAAAGCATTACATCGCGATTGCATTGCATACAATAAAGCGACAACCATATGGCTCCTGCCAGTTGCCGATAACTCGGTTACAAAACATGATCATCTCATACAATAAAATTTAGCATCACGTCTTGACCATATCACATCACAACATGCCCTGCAAAAACAAGTTAGACGTTCTCTACTTTGTTGTTGCAAGTTTTACGTGGCTGCTACGGGCTTTAAGCAAGAACTCATCTTACCTACGCATCAAAACCACAACGATAGTTTGTCAAATAGACTCCGTTTTAACCTTCTCAAGGACCGGGCGTAGCCACACTCGGTTCAACTAAAGTTGGAGAGACAGTCTTCCGCAAGCCATCTCTGTGCAAAGCACGTCGAGGGAACCGGTCTCGCGTAAGCGTACGCGTAAGGTTGGTCCGGATCGTCTCATCCAACAATACCGCTGAACCAAAGTATGACATGCTGGTAGGCAGTATGACTTGTATCGTCCACAACTCACTTGTGTTCTACTCGTGCAAATAACATCAACCATAAAACCTAGGCTCTGATACCACTGTTGGGGAACGCAGTAAATTCAAAAAATTTTCCTACGCACACGCAAGATCATGGTGATGCATAGCAACGAGAGGGGAGAGTGTTTGTCTACGTACCCTCGTAGACCGAAGCGGAAGCGTTGACACAACGTAGAGGAAGTAGTCGTACGTAGAGTAAGTAGTCGTACGTTCTCCTCGCGATCCAACCGATCTAAGCACCGAACGTACGGCACCTCCGAGTTCTGCACACGTTCAGCTCGATGACGATCCCCGGGCTCCGATCCAGCAAAGCGTCGGGGAAGAGTTCCGTCAGCACGACGGCGTGGTGACGATCTTGATGTGTTACCGGCGCAGGGCTTCGCCTAAGCACTGCAACAATATGATCGAGGTGGAATTTGGTGGAAGGGGGCACCGCACACGGCTAAGGAACGATCCGTAGATCAACTTGTGTATCTTTGGGGTGCCCCCTGCCCCCGTATATAAAGGATCCAAGGGGGAGGGGCTGGCCGGCCAGGTTTGGTGCGCCAGGAGAGTCCTACTCCCTCTGGGAGTAGGATTCCCCCCCCCCAATCCTAGTTGGACTAGGATTGCTCCAAGGGGGAGGGAAAGAGAGAGAGGGGGCGCCCACCTCTCCTAGTCCTAATAGGACTAGGGAAGGGGGGGAGGCGCGCAGCCCCTAGGGCTGCCCTCTCACCTTTCCTCCAAGGCCCATGTTGGCCCATTATGCTTCCGTGGGGTTCCGGTAACCCTCCCGGTATTCCGGTAAAATCCTGATTTCACCCGGAATGCATCCGATGTCCAAACATAGGCTTCCAATATATAATTCTTTATGTCTCGACCATTTCGAGACTCCTCGTCACGTCCCCGATCTCATCCGGGACTCCGAACTCCTTCGGTACATCAAAACTCATAAACTCATAATATAACTGTCATCGAAACCTTAAGCGTGCGGACCCTACGGGTTCGAGAACAATGTAGACATGACCGAGACATGTCTCCAGTCAATAACCAATAGCGGGACCTGGATGCCCATATTGGCTCCTACATATTCTACGAAGATCTTTATCGGTCAGACCGCATAACAACATACGTTTGTTCCCTTTGTCATCGGTATGTTACTTGCCCGAGATTCGATCGTCGGTATCCAATACCTAGTTCAATCTCGTTACCGGCAAGTCTCTTTTCTCGTTCCGTAATACATCATCTCGCAACTAACTCATTGGTTGCAATGCTTGCAAGGCTTATGTGATGTGTATTACCGAGAAGGCCCTGAGATACCTCTCCGACAATTGGAGTGACAAATCCTAATCTCGAAATACGCCAACCCAACATGTACCTTCGGAGACACCTGTAGAGCACCTTTATAATCACCCAGTTACGTTGTGACGTTTGGTAGCACACAAAGTGTTCCTACGGTAAACGGGAGTTGCATAATCTCATAGTTAAAGGAACATGTATAAGTCATGGATAAAAGCAATAGCAACATACTAAACGATCGGGTGCTATGCTAATGGAATGGGTCATGTCAATCAGATCATTCAACTAATGATGTGATCTCGTTAATCAAATAACAACTCTTTGTTCATGGCCAGGAAACATAACCATCTTTGATTAATGAGCTAGTCAAGTAGAGGCATACTAGTGACACTCTGCTTGTTTATGTATTCACACATGTATTATGTTTCCAGTTAATACAATTCTAGCATGAATAATAAACATTTATCATGATATAAGGAAATAAATAATAACTTTATTATTGCCTCTAGGGCATATTTCCTTCATAACACCCATAGTTCACATCGATATGTGACCAACACCCAAAGGGTTTACTAGATTCAGTAATCTAGTTCACATTGCTATGTGATTAACACCCAAAGAGTACTACGGTGTGATCATGTTTTGCTTGTGAGAGAAGTTTAGTCAACGGGTCTGCCACATTCAGATCCGTTATGTATTTTGCAATTTTCTATGTCTACAATGCTCTGCACGAAGCTACTTTAGCTAATTGCTCCCACTTTCAATATGTATCTAGATTGAGACTTAGAGTCATCTAGATTAGTGTCAAAACTTGCATCGACGTAACCTTTTACCACGAACCTTTTTGTCACATCCATAATCGAGAAACATATCCTTATTTTACTAAGGATAATTTTGACCGATGTCCAGTGATCTACTTCCTAGATCACTATTGTACTCCCTTGCTTAACACAGTGTAGGGTATACAATAGATCTGGTACATAGCATGGCATACTTTATAGAATCTATGGCTGAGGCATAGGAAATGACTTTCATTCTTTTTCTATCATCTGCCGTGGTCGGGCTTTGAGTCTTACTCAATTTCACACCTTGTAATACAGGCAAGAACTCTTTCTTTGACTGTTCCATTTTGAACTACTTCAAAATCTTTTCAAGGTATGTACTTATTGAAAAACTTATCAAGCGTCTTGATCTATCTCTATAGATCTTGATGCTCAATATGTAAGCAGCTTCACCGAGGTCCTTCTTCGAAAAAAACTCCTTTCAAATACTCCTTTGTGCTTCACAGAATAATTCTACATTATTTCCGATCAATAATATGTCATTTACATATACTTATCAGAAATGCTGTAGTGCTCCCACTCACTTTCTTGTAAATACAGGCTTCACCGCAAGTCTGTATAAAACTATATGCTTTGATCAACTCATCAAAGCGTATATTCCAACTCCGAGATGCTTGCACCAGTCCATAGATGGATCGCTGGAGCTTGCATACTTTGTTAACACCTTCAGGATCGACAAAACCTTCTAGTTGAATCGTATACAACTCTTCTTTAATAAATCCATTAAGGAATGTAGTTTTGTTTATCCATTTGCCGGATTTCATAAAATGCGGCAATTGCTAACATGATTCGGACAGACTTAAGCATAGATATGAGTGAGAAACTCTCATCGTAGTCAACACCTTGAACTTGTCGAAAACCTTTTGCGACAATTCTAGCTTTGTAGATAGTAACACTACTATCAGTGTCCGTCTTCCTCTTCAAGATCCATTTATTTTCTTTGGCTTGCCGATCATCGGGCAAATCCATCAAAGTCCACACTTTGTTCTCATACATGGATCTCATCTCAGATTTCATGGCCTCAAGCCACTTTGCGGAATCTGGGCTCACCATCGCTTCTTCATAGTTCGTAGGTTCATCATGGTCTAGTAACATGACTTCCAAAATAGGATTACCGTACCACTATGGTGCGGATCTTACTCTGGTTGATCTACGAGGTTCAGTAGAAACTTGATCTGAAGTTTCATGATCATTATCATTAGCTTCCTCCCTATTTGGTGCAGGTGTCACAGAAACTGATTTCTGTGACGTACTACTTCTCAATAAGGGAGTAGATATAGTTATCTCATCAAGTTCTACTTTCCTCCCACTCACTTCTTTCGAGAGAAACTCCTTCTCTAGAAAGTTTCCGAATTTAGCAACAAAAATCTTGCCTTCGGATCTGTGATAGAAGGTGTACCCAACAGTCTCCTTTGGGTATCCTATGAAGACACATTTCTCCGATTTGGGTTTGAGCTTATCAGGATGAAAATTTTCACATAAGCATCGCAACCCCAAACTTTAAGAAACGACAAATTTGGTTTCTTGCCAAACCATAGTTCATATTGTGTCGTCTCAACGGACTTAGATGGTGCCCCTTTTCTCGTGAATGCACTTGTCTCTAATGCATGATCCCAAAACGATATTGGTAAATCGGTAAGAAACATCATAGATTGTACTATATCCAATAAAGTACGGTTATGACGTTCGGACACACCATTATGCTGTGGTGTTCCAGGTGGCATGAATTTGTGAAACTATTCCACATTGTTTTAATTGAAGACCAAACTCGTAACTCAAATATTTGTCTCCGCGGTCAGATCATAGAAACCTTATTTTCTTGTCACGATGATTTTCCACTTCACTCTAAAATTCTTTGAACTTTTCAAACGTTTCAGACTTATGTTTCATCAAGTAGATATACCCATATCTGCTCAAATCATCTGTGAAGGTTAGAAAATAATGATACTTGTCGCGAGCCTTAATATTCATCGGACCATATACATCAGTATGTATGATTTCCAACAAATCTGTTGCTTGCTCCATTGTTCCGGAGAACGGCGTTTTAGTCATCTTGCCCAAGAGGCATGGTTCGCAAGCATCAAGTGATTCATAATCAAGTGATTCCAAAATCCCATCAGCATGGAGTTTCTTCATGCGCTTTACACCAATATGACCTAAACGGCAGTGCCACAAATAGGTTGCACTATCATTATTAACTTCGCATCTTTTGGTTTCAATATTATGAATATGTGTATCACTACGATCGAGATCCAATGAACCATTTTCATTGGTGTGTATGACCATAGAAGGTTTTATTCATGTAAACAGAACAACAATTGTTCTCTAACTTAAATGAATAACTGTATTGCAATTAACATGATCAAATCATATTCATGCTCAACGCAAACACCAAATAACACTTATTTAGTTTCAACACTAATCCCGAAAGTATAGGGAGTGTGTGACGATGATCATATCAATCTTGGAACCACTTCCAACACACATCGTCACCTTGCCCTTTAACTAGTCTTTGTTCATTCTGCAACTCCCGTTCCGAGTTACTAATCTTAGCAACTTGAACTAGTACCAAATACTGAGGGGTTGCTATGAACACTAGTAAAGTACACATCAATAACATGTATATCAAATATACTTATGTTCACTTTGCCATCCTTCTTATCCGCCAATCACTTGGGGTAGTTCCGCTTCTAGTGACCAGTCCCTTTGCAGTAGAAGCACTTAGTCTCAGGCTTAGGACTAGACTTGGGCTTTTTCACTTGAGCAGCAACTTGCTTGCCGTTCTTCTTGAAGTTCCCCTTCTTTCCTTTTGCCCTTTTCTTGAAACTAGTGATCTTGTCAACCATCAACACTTGATGTTTTTCTTTGATTTCTACCTTCGCCGATTTTAGCATCGCGAAGAGCTTGGGAATATTTTCCGTTATCCCTTGCATATTATAGTTCATCACGAAGTTCTACTAACTTGGTGATGGTGACTAGAGAATTCTGTCAATCACTATTTTATCTGGAAGATTAACTCCCACTTGATTCAAGCGATTGTAGTACCCAGACAATCTGAGCACATGCTCACTAGTTGAGCGATTCTCCTCCATCTTTTAGCTATAGAACTTGTTGGAGACTTCATATCTCTCAACTCGGGTATTTGCTTGAAATATTAACTTCAACTCCTGGAACATCTCGTATGGTCCATGAGGTTCAAAACGTCTTTGAAGTCCCGATTCTAAGCCGTTAAGCATGGTGCACTAAACTATTAAGTAGTCATCATATTGAGCTAGCAAAACGTTCATAACGTCTGCATCTGCTCCTGCAAAAGGTCCGTCACCTAGCGGTGCATCAAGGACAAAATTCTTCTGTGCAGCAATGACGATAAACCTCAGATTACGGATCCAATCCGCATCATTGCTACTAACATTTTTCAACACAACTTTCTCTAGGAACATATCAAAATAAACACAGGGAAGCAACAATGCGAGCTATTGATCTACAACATAGATATGCTAATACTACCAGGACTAAGTTCATGATAAATTAAAGTTCAATTAATCATATTACTTAAGAACTCCCACTTAGATAGACATCCCTCTAATCTTCTAAGTGATCACGTGATCCAAATCAACTAAACCATAACCGATCATCACGTGAAATGGCTTAGTCTTCAATGGTGAACATCATTATGTTGATCATATCTACTATATGATTCACGCTCGACCTTTCGGTCTCCGTGTTCCGAGGCCATATCTGTTATATGCCAGGCTCGTCAAGTTAAACCTGAGTATTCCGCGTGTGCAACTGTTTTGCACCCGTTGTATTTGAACGTAGAACCTATCACACCCGATCAACACGTGGTGTCTCAGCACGAAGAACTTTTGCAACGGTGCATACTCAGGGAGAACACTTCTTGATAATTTAGTGAGAGGTCATCTTATAATGCTACCGTTAATCAAAGCAAGATAAGATGCATAAAAAGATAAACATCACATGCAATCAATATAAGTGATATGATATGGTCATCATCATCTTGTGCTTGTGATCTCCATCTCCGAAGCACCGTCATGATCACCATCGTCACCGGCGCGACACCTTGATCTCCATCGTAGCATCGTTGTCGTCTCGCCAATCTTATGCTTCCACGACTATCACTACCGCTTAGTAATAAAGTAAAGCATTACATCGCGATTGCATTGCATACAATAAAGCGACAACCATATGGCTCCTGCCAGTTGCCGATAACTCGGTTACAAAACATGATCATCTCATACAATTAAATTTAGCATCATGTCTTGACCATATCACATCACAACATGCCCTGCAAAAACTCATCTGACGTCCTCTACTTTGTTGTTGCAAGTTTTACGTGGCTGCTACGGGCTTAAGCAAGAACTCATCTTACCTACGCATCAAAACCACAACGATAGTTTGTCAAATAGACTCCGTTTTAACCTTCTCAAGGACCGGGCGTAGCCACACTCGGTTCAACTAAAGTTGGAGAGACAGTCTTCCGCAAGCCATCTATGTGCAAAGCACGTCGAGGGAACCGGTCTCGCGTAAGCGTACGCGTAAGGTTGGTCCGGATCGTCTCGTCCAACAATACCGCTGAACCAAAGTATGACATGCTGGTAGGCAGTATGACTTGTATCGTCCACAACTTACTTGTGTTCTACTCGTGCAAATAACATCAACCATAAAAACCTAGGCTTGCATGCCACTGTTGGGGAACGTAGTAATTTCAAAAAATTTCCTACGCACACGCAAGATCATGGTGATGCATAGCAACGAGAGGGGAGAGTGTTGTCTACGTACCCTCGTAGACCGAAAGCGGAAGCGTTATATCAACGCGGTTGATGTAGTCGTACGTCTTCACGATCCGACCGATCCAAGCACCGTTACTCCGGCACCTCCGAGTTCTTGGCACATGTTCAGCTCGATGACGATCCCCGGGCTCCGATCCAGCAAAGCGTCGGGGAAGAGTTCTGATGTACTACCGACGCAGGGCTTCACCTAAGCACCGCGACAATATGATCGAGGTGGAATATGGTGGAGGGGGGCACCGCACACGGCTAAGGAACGATCACGTTGATCAATTGTGTGTCCAAGGGGTGCCCCTTGCCTCAGTATATAAAGGATGGAGGAGGAGGAGGCCGGCCAAGCCAATTGGTGCGGCCAAGATATGGAGTCCTACTAGGACTCCAAGTCCTAGTAGGAGTCCACCAAGAGGGGAGGAAGGGAGAAGGAATAGGAGGAGAAGGAGAGGTGGTCGGCCCCCTTTTCCCTAGTCCAATTCGGACTAGAGGGGAGGGGGGGCGCAGCAGCCTTTTTCCTCTTCCCACTAAAGCCCATCAAGGCCCATTACTTCTCCCGTAATCCCGTAACTCCCCGGTACCTCCGAAAATATCCGAACCACTCAGAACCCTTCCGATGTCCGAATATAGTCGTCCAATATATCGATCTTTACGTCTCGACCATTTCGAGACTCCTCGTCATGTTCCCGATCTCATCCGGGACTCCGAACTCCTTCGGTACATCAAAACTCATAAACTCATAATATAATTGTCATCAAAACCTTAAGCGTGCGGACCCTACGGTTCGAGAACAATGTAGACATGACCGAGACACATCTCCGGTCAATAACCAATAGCGGGACCTGGATGCCCATATTGGCTCCTACATATTCTGCGAAGATCTTTATCGGTCAGACCGCATAACAACATACGTTGTTCCCTTTGTCATCGGTATGTTACTTGCCCGAGATTCGATCGTCGGTATCCAATACCTAGTTCAATCTCGTTACCGGCAAGTCTCTTTACTCGTTCCGTAATACATCATCCCGCAACTAACTCATTAGTTGCAATGCTTGCAAGGCTTAAGTGATATGCATTACCGAGAGGGCCCAGAGATACCTCTCCGACGATCGGAGTGACAAATCCTAATCTCGAAATACGCCAACCCAACATCTACCTTTGGAGACACCTGCAGTACTCCTTTATAATCACCCAGTTACGTTGTGACGTTTGGTAGCACCCAAAGTGTTCCTCCGGCAAACGGGAGTTGCATAATCTCATAGTCATAGGAACATGTATAAGTCATGGATAAAAGCAATAGCAACATACTAAACGATCGGGTGCTAAGCTAATGGAATGGGTCATGTCAATCAGATCATTCAACTAATGATGTGACCTCATTAATCAAATAACAACTCCTTGTTCATGGTTAGGAAACATAACCATCTTTGATTAATGAGCTAGTCAAGTAGAGGCATACTAGTGACACTCTGTTTGTCTATGTATTCACACATGTATTATGTTTCCTGTTAATACAATTCTAGCATGAATAATAAACATTTATCATGAATTAAGGAAATAAATAATAACTTTATTATTGCCTCTAGGGCATATTTCCTTCACATAGAACTGCAAGCGTTCCAGCTCGAATTCAGCACGACCAGGGTCATCAAAGGAGCAGTCTTAGCGAATTTTGTGGCAGAATGGACGGAGGCACCAGGCCTCAAGGCTAACGAGGATCGGTCCCTCTCCCCGGGGAGCGAGGCACCGGAAGGCTGGGTCATGTACTTCGATGGGGCGTTCTCCAGGCACGGTGATGGGGCTGGGGCGGTGCTTATATCGCCCACTCGGGACAAGCTCTACTACGCAGTACAACTCTGTTTCCAGCAAGGCGAAAAGGTCTCCAACAACATAGCGGAGTATGAAGGTCTAATAGCAGGCTTGAAGGCCGCAGCTGCCCTGGGGGTGAAACGCCTCACCATCAAGGGCGATTCGCAGCTCCTCGTCAATTTCTCCAATAAGGTGTACGAGCCGAAGGATGAGCACATGGAGGTCTACCTTGCAGAGGTCCGCAAGATGGAGAAGCAGTTCTGGGAGCTGGAGTTGAAACATGTACCCTGTGGCACCAACCAGGAGGTCGACAACATCGCCAGACGGGCGTCCAGGCGGCTACCTCAGGAGCCTGGCGTCTTCGAGGAGCGGCTCTTCAAACCCTTAGCCCTGCTGTCGTTATCAAACACGACTTAGCCTCGAGAAGAGCTCCCCCAGCCGCCTGACTCAGGAGCCTCGGTCTGTGGCCCGGCCTCAGGGGCGCGCCTGCTCCTAACAATGGAGCCTCAGGAGGGGTGCTGGATCACGGAGCTCCGGAGTTATTTAACACAGGGGATCCTGTCAGAGAAGGAGGAGGAAGCGGAGCGTGTGGCATGGCAGGTCACGGCATACTGCATCAGGGATGGAGAGCTCTACCGGAAGCGACCAAACGACGTATCCCTGCGCTGCATCTCCAGGGAGCAAGGAAAGGAACTGCTAGAAGACATACACGGCGGGGACTGTGGGCATCATTCATCATCACGGACCCTCGTCGGCAAGGCGTTTCGCAGTGGGTTTTATTGGCCCACCGCACTCAATGACGCCGTCGAACTAGTGAGGGCTTGTGAGGCCTGCCAGTTCCACGCCAAGCAGATCCATCAGCCCGCGGGAGGCCTGCAGACTATACCCCTTTCGTGGCCATTCGCAGTCTGGGGGCTGGACATCCTGGGCCCGTTTCCTTGGGCGCCAGGGGGCTACCGCTACCTCTACGTCGCCGTGGACAAGTTCACCAAGTGGGCTGAAGTAGAGGCCGTCCGCACCATCCCCGCAGGATCCGCGGTCAAGTTCATCAGGGGCATCGTGAGCCGGTTCGGGATGCCCAACCGCATCATCACAGACAATGGTTCGCAGTTCACCAGTAACCTCTTTAAAACATACTGTGCTAACCTTGGGATGCAGATATGCTACGCTTCAGTGGCACACCCCCGAAGCAACGGCCAGGCGGAGCGAGCCAACACAGAGGTCCTAAGGGGCCTCAAAACCAGGACGTTCAAGAAGAAGCTGGAGGCCTACGGAAGAGGTTGGCACGACGAGCTTCCGTCCGTGTTGTGGTCCATCCGCACAACTGCGACCAAGCCAACGGGAGAGACCCCGTTCTTCCTGGTCTACGGAGCCGAGGCGGTCCTCCCTCACGAGGTCAGACGTCGCTCCGCGCGGGTCCTGGCGTTCGACGAGGCGCAGCAGGACGCCATGCGGGGGATGGACCTTGTGCTGGGGGAGGAACGCCGCCGGGAAGCCGCACTGCGGGTGGCGAGGTACCAACAAGCGCTGCAACGATATCACTGCCGCCACATCCGCCCTAGAACTCTCGAGGTAGGAGACCTCATGCTCAGGCGGGTCCTCTCCAGGGAGGGACTGCACAAGCTCTCTCCCATGTGGGAGGGTCCATTCAAGGTTGTTCATGTTTCCAGGCCCGGCTCCGCACGCTCGGAGACTCAGGAGGGGGTGCCAATCCAGAACGCGTGGAACATCGAGCACCTCCAGAGGTTCTACCCCCAAAAAGGCCCAGAGCCTGTGAAGAAGGCGAATGCCTGTGAAGATTATCCTTTTTGGAAAAGGCCCAGAGCCTGTGAAGAAGGCGAACGCCTGTGAAGATTGTCCTTTTTGGAAAAGGCCTAGAGCCTGTGAAGAAAGCGACCGCCTGTGAAGATTATCCTTTTTGGAAAAGGCCCAGAGCCTGTGAAGAAGGCGACTGCCTGTGAAGCTGTCTCGTCTTGAAAGGGCCCAGAGCCTGTGAAGAAGGCGAATGCCTGTGAAGATTGTCGCGTTTTGGAAAAGGCCCAGAGCCTGTGAAGAAGGCGGCTGCCTGTGAAGTTGTCTCGTCTTGAAAAGGCCCAGAGCCTGTGAAGGAGGCGGACGCCTGTGAAGATTATCGCGTTTTGGAAAAGGCCCAGAGCCTATGAAGAAGGCGACTGCCTGTGAAGCTATCGCGTTTCGGAAAGGGCCCGGAGCCTTTGAAGAAGGCCAACGCCTGTGAAGCTCGCCGCCCGTGACTCTCACGTAATAATGAGTGGGGCTGTACACGCCCCGGAGTCTCAGGAGCACCGGCCTCAGGCCCTGGGGCTCCCTCCCACACCCAGTGGCAGCACTTAGCTCCGCGCTGGTGAGAAGACGTCGAAGACTAGACTAGGTGCCGGATGCGGCTTTTTCATTTGCTTCCCGCAGTTGGCTTGTTCATTCTCATTCGAAGTTTTATTGGAGCTATTGCCGCGTTTGACTTATGGTTCTTCGACTTTTCACTCTCCTGCCTCGATTTCTCTTATGCAAGGCCTCGCGAGGGGAAGGGGCAGCCGGGCACCCTCGCGAGTATTTCTGTCCTAGCCGTTCAAAGGTTTCGCGACCTGGGTCCATTGAAGGAGCACCCCTCTAGTCCGTGCCCCACGGGCACCGCGACATGAGCATAGGGCCTGGGTCGGTCGCCCCCTTCACAGCTGGGGTTCGAAACTATCTACACATGGGCGCGAAGCCAGAAGGCACGATAACAAAAGCAAAGCGATAATTAACAGTGATAACCCAAACACGCCCCCACGGGGCCCCATGCTACTGTCTTTTTATGCAGGACAAAGGGAAAGAAAGAACAAATCGGGTGCAGCTCGCCTCGCACCGGCCTGGAGTGAAGACTCGAGCCGCCTCCAGGACTCAGGCAGACTCCCTCTCGCGCTTCACCGGAGCGCGACGGCGGGCAGACGCACCACCGCCTCCCAGGCAGGTACGGCGGCGTGGAGGCTGGCTGGGGCCACCGCTGGAAGATCCGCCGCATGAGGAAGAACCAGTGAAGCTTGGGGAGCCCTGAGCGCCGCCGACCACGTGAGCGCTGCCCTCTCCATCGTCGTCGGGGCTGGTTTCCCGGCCGCGGTCGTCGTCCTCAGGGCAGCACCCCGCGCGGCGACCGTCCTCGCCAAACACCCTCACGAAGAGGGTGGCATCGCCGTCAAACTTGAAGCGCAGGGTACACCGACGGCTCAGGCCCCGCGCACGGGCAAACGTCGGCCAACCACGGGCCAAGGCCAGGCTCCCAGCTGCGGAGACCTCCAGTGAAGCCCACGAGGCCCGGTTGCAGCAGCCATCCGCTTGGAGCCAGAGGCCGCCCGGGGCACCGGCCGGGAGCTCACCAAGGAGAAAGCGAGGAAGATGAAGCCGGGTGCTAGTCGACTCCGCCGACCACACAACGAACTCCGGCAACACCTCTGCAGCGCGAGAACGCGGCCTAGGGGGCGCGCGACCAAGGCGTGCCTCCCGGTCACCGCTGCCCTCCCGTCACCCAGCTGTAAATCGCCCCCATGGCCGTGAAGGGCTGACGTAGTGGCCGCGGGATGCTTGCGAGGACGCCCCCGGCCGCGCTTGGGCGGAGGAGAGGCAGGCTCAACCTGGCAAGCTTTCCCTTTCTTTGCGGCTGAGAACCTCCTCGATGGCGCCATGGAGAAGAAGGAGAAGCAAAGAGGGATGGACTGGAAGGGTGCGTGCCGTTCCGTACTTATAGCCGGCGAAGGCCAACCATCGACCTCCACGATCGCAGGTAATCATGACCAGTTTTGCATCTAGGGACTTGTCCAATCCGTGCAGATGCCGAGGCGTCATGGGGAAGTGGAGACGCCCATGTCCAATCAACCGCCACGCGGCACCCAATGCGGCAGGCTGTTAGGGCCCGCGGCGCTTCTTCCTTGCCCTTTCGCCTCTCAGCGCGGCCAAGTCCGGGCGCGCCTTGGGCCCGGGGGCTACTGTCGGCGTTCTGGGAACGGGGGTCCCCAGACTTGCCTGCACGCGGCCTGCGGCGTGGCTCAAAGGGGGCCCAGCACGGCCCATCTTCATGAACACAAACCCAAGACCCTCGCGAGGGGCCAAGCCTCACGGGTCGGATGACACAGAGCTCCCTCGGGCGCAGCCTCGTCAGGCTGGCTCACGAGGAGGCGGAGAGATCAAGGCAAGGTACCTCACAAGGTGCCCATGACGCAAGCCGTGACGACCAAGGGCGCCAGGCGGGCGCCAGCCCACGCAGTGTCCTCCCTTTCCTCTTTGGTGCAAAGGGAGCAAGCGCAGGCGGGAGGATCAAGCAAAGGCACCCATTTCGGTGCAACAAGACCAAGACTGGATCCACGACAAGGAGGAAGTCACTGTGGAGCCCAAGCTAGCGTCATCACCAGAGCCTTTGGCAGGCGAGGACCAACTTTAGTCAGGATAAGTGTACCAGATGTTCCCCTTCAAAATGGCCAATTGTTGGCGCCCTTCCCGCTCAATATTTGGGAAGAGGCCCAGGGCCTTTGCCTATAAATAGGACTAGCCACCCCCAGGATAGAGACATCGAGCAACCCCCCCATCAGTTAGACAGGCAATAAGAGAGAGAGTGAGAGAGTGAAGGGCGATGAACTCCTCCTAGCAGTTCATCCCACAGACCAAGAACAGACCCTCGCGAGGCAGTTCTACCTTGTAGTGTTCATCATCATCAGCCCAAGAGGCAATCCACCACACCACACTGGAGTAGGGTATTACACCACATCGGTGGCCCAAACCAGTATAAACTCTGTGTCTCTGTGTTGTTCTTTTGGTAGTTTAGATCTTTGCGAGGCGGACGAGTGCGGGTAGGTAGGAAGCATAATCTCTGCGCGCACCCCAGAGTTCGAACCTTAAGGGTCTGCCGGAACCCGAAATCTGACAAACTTTGATGCCCAGTGGATGTAATATACCTTAAATCCTTTATTGTATAGTGTAGGTTTATTCTTAGTTACTATGCCATAATTTCTTTATTGTATAGAGTAGGTTTGTTCTTAATTCCTACTAGTTACGCAGCAGCCCAAAATGAACCCCGGCCCATGATTGTGCGAATCAAATCACGGGCTTTTAACAGGCCAAAATTGTCTCGGTCCTTGTTTGGCCCAATCAGATATCGGCTGCGAGCAGGCCGGATGCAAATCGGGCCGTAGTTAGGCCCAACTATGTGACGGGCTTTTAACAGGACGAAATTAATATAGGGCCGAAATGTTAAACGGGCCCTTAATAGGCCAAAACTAATATCAGGCCAAATTACTAAGTGGGCCTTTAGCAAGTGGGCCCAAAAGCATAGTGTCCAGTTGATGGGCTGAATCTGATATGGGCCATAATTGAGCCCAAAGCCTCTTAAAGGGCCGGACCTGATTTGGGCCGTAATTTGGCCCAGAACGTGGTAGGCTTTTAATGGGTCGGATCTCATATGGGCCACTATTAGGCCTGGAGCGTGGCAGGCCATTAGTGGACCAGATCAAATATGGGCCGGCATTTGGCCCAAAACATGGCAGCCAGTTAATGGGCCGGCCTACTAGGGTCCTCAAAATCTTGTGGGCCTACAGCCGGGCCGACCCATTAATGTCGGCGAAATCTCATGGGCCTTTAGCTGGGCCGGCCCATTATGATCCGCAAGAATTTTGTGGGCCTTTACCTGGATCGGCCCATTATGGCACACAAAAATCTTATGGTCCTTTACCTGGGCCGGCCCATTATGGCCCGCGAAATCTTGTGGGCCTTTAGCTGGGCCAGCCCATTATGGTCCGCAAAATCTCGTGGGCCTTTAGCTGGGCCGACCCCTTATGGTCCGCAAAATCTTGTGGGCCTTTAGTTGGGCCGTGCCACGTGTCGACGTATCATAGGCGCCTATCTGACCCACTGACGAGCTGACACGTGTTGCGTCTAGCCAATAAAAATTAGGAAATGTTAACGCCCACATGTGTGGGCGTTTGCACATCGCCCACACGCCTCCATCACCACTCATTTTGCCACATATGAATAGATGACATCAGTAGAATTTTTTTTGGTTTTCGGCTTAAAAATGTTGTATCTCCTAAATAAAAAAGCGAACTAAAAATCTGTTTTCACCATTAAATCCGTCTCGACGAGATCTTCAAAACTAGACCCTATGTTGATATGTTTCGACGAATTTTTTTTGCCAGAAGTTGCCAGGATGTTTACACTACAGTTGCCATGGGGCTTAAACTAAAGTTGCCATGTGGCAATTTTAGTTTGTAGATCATGGCAATTTTAGTATTTTGATGATGGCAACTCCAGTACTTTGACCATGAAAATTATTTTTTGTATGAACCATGGCAATTTTACGTGCATGTATCATGGCAATTTTAGTTTATGGTTCATGGCAAGTCTAGTTTCTTAATTCCCCGTTTTATAAATGTCAAAATTTACTTTTAAATGTAGAAGAAAATAGCTAAAACATATCATGGCAACTTCAGTGTAAACATCATGGCAATTCATATGCAATAGACATGGCAACTTTTAATCAAAAAAAAAATTCATCAAAACATATCAACATGGGATCTAGTTTCGAAGATCTCATCGCGAGGGACTTAATGGTGAAAACGGATTTTCAATCGGATTTTTCATTTAAGAGATAAAGCATTTTAAAAACTGAAAATCCAAAAAGATTCCTACATGCATGCATGCGATGACATGGCAATCTGTTTACATTAGAGACGTGTGGTGCGTCTCCCTTCCTGCCACACGTGTGGCAGTTAGCGTGACCCTAAGAATTTTACACATTGAAATTTCCCATTGGTCGAGGCTGTTAACGGTATATCGGATCCAAAACCCGACCCAATAGCTTAACGGCGTTCCGTTATGGTGGATGCCACATGTCGGTCACCCTTGACGAAAGTACTTCTGTGACGCGCGATTTATCGTCATGGAAGTGGACACTTTCGTGATGATAATTTTGGTAATGTCATGGAACACTTCTACGACAGCACAGGTATGACTATCTTGATTCTGTCATAAATTTGTCATCGATGTACATGCATGACAAAAAAAGCGACCTACTGTGACAAACACGTATCATCACGGAAGTGTATTTTTTTTGTAGTGCCGTCGTGTTCTTGAGGTGGTATGATCTTGATGTATCGTGAGCTTTGCTATTATAGTTGGATCTTATGATGTTTCTCCCCCTCTACTCTCTTGTAATGGATTGAGTTTTCCCTTTGAAGTCATCTTATCGGACTGAGCCTTTAAGGATTTGAGAACACTTGATGTATGTATTGCCGTGCGTATCTGTGGTGACAATTGGATATCACGTGATACACTGGATGTATGTTTTGGTGATCAACTTGCGGGTTCTGCCCATGAACCTATGCATAGAGGTTGGCACATGTTTTTGTCTTCACTCTCCGGTAGAAACTTTGGGGCACTCTTTGAAGTACTTTGTGTTGGTTTGAATAGATGAATCTGAGATTGTGTGATGCATATCGTATAATCATACCCACGGATACTTGAGGTGACATTGGAGTATCTAGGTGACATTAGGGTTTTGGTTGATATGTGTCTTAAGGTGTTATTCTAGTACGAACTCTATGATAGATTGATCCGAAAGAATAACTTTGAGGTGGTTTCGTACCCTACCATAATTTCTTCGTTTGTTCTCCGCTATTAGTGACTTTTGAGTGACTCTTTGTTGCATGTTGAGGGATAGTTATATGATCCAATTATGTTATTATTGTTGAGAGAAATTGCACTAGCGAAAGAATGAACCCTAGGCCTTGTTTCCTAGCATTGCAATACCGTTTACGCTCACTTTTACCACTTGCTACCTTGCTGTTTTTATATTTTCAGATTACAAAAACCTATATCTACCATCCATATTGCACTTGTATCATCATCTCTTCGCCGAACTAGTGCAACTATGCAATTTACCATTGTATTGGGTGTGTTGGGGACACAAGAGACTCTTTGTTATCTGTTGTTTGGAAGAGACCATCTTCATCCTACGCCTCCCACGGATTGATAAACCTTAGGTCACCCACTTGAGGGAATTTTGCTACTGTCCTACAAACCTCTGCACTTGGAGGCCCAACAACGTCTACAAGAAGAAGTTTGTGTAGTAGACATCAAGCTCTTTTCTGGCGCCGTTGCCGGGGAGGCTAGGTAAGCGGCACTCACACCCCGTCAACCAAGCTCTTTTCTGGTGCCATTGCCGGGGAGGCTAGGTAAGCGGCACTCACACCCCGTCAACCAAGCTCTTTTCTGGCGCCGTTTCCGGGGAGGTGAGTGCTTGAAGGTATATCTTTAGATCTTGCAATCGAATCTTTTAGTTTCTTGTTTTATCACTAGTTTAGTTTATAAAATAAAACTAAAAAATGGAATTGAGTTTGCCTCATACGCTTCATCTTCTTAATATCTTTCGTGAGTATGATGGAAGGGAAAATTGTGCCAAAGTGTTAGAAGAAGAATGCATTAAAATGTTTGGCACTAAATCTTTGAATGATGAGCATGATTCCAATGTTGTTAGTATGAAGTCCTTGAATATCCATAGTACTGATGATGATTGCACTAGTTATGATGAAAATGTCTCATATAAACATGACAACTTTTGTGGAGTGCATTGGGTTTGCAAGTACACACCAAATAAGGAAGATAGATATTGTAAGAGGCATAAGCATTTAGAAACTAAATTGTTGCAAGAAAGGCTAGATGTTTGTGCTGAAAATTTAAATTTTCTTAGCCGTACTTGTGAACTTTGCAATGAACATGATCATTTCAGTACCCAATGCAAATTGTTACATGATCGCATCGTGTCCAAAAATTGTGATGAATTGATTGCCCTTGCACATCATAACAAACTTAGTTTGCTCTTGGGTTATGAAGAAATGAAACGTATAACTAAGGTTATTCCAGAATTTGCCCTTGATAGAGTTCTTCATTTTGATCTAGAGGGAATTTATATGTATTGCGCGGTGAATTGCATTGAAAATCCTTATATTGCCAACTACATAAAGAAAACAAAAAAAATAGAAGATGAAGAGAATGAAAGGCAAGAGACTTCCCAATATCCTCCTATTATTTCTTATGATGAAGCAGGTAACGAGGAGGAGCCTTCTATTCAACCAATCTCATTAATAAGGAGCTCCAAAAAGAGGATTGAACCCACACATCATGTGGTGAAGAAGAAGAAAATAAAAAGGAAGAGAGGTAAAAAGATATCTTTCCCAAATAATGTTGCTCCTATTATTGTTCTGCCTGATGAAAATGAATCAAAAATAATTGTGGAAGATGATGCACTTGATGATGATCTGGCTATGCCTATTGCTTGTTGTGATGATTATGATTTGGAAGATAATGATACTTCTTATGATCTTGAAAATATTTTTGGAACTTGCTTGGAAGAATATGATAATTGCTATACTATTAGTGCTATCCATACTATTAATGATGAGAGTGATTATGCGTATGATATGAAAAGGCCCAAGCTTGGGGATGCTATGTTTGATGAATATGATGTTTTTGAGAATATATTCGCTGCAATTAATGTTTGTCCAAGCTTGGGGATTCTACGTTTAATGAGGATGATATTTTTAGTCTCCCAAGTTTTGATATGCAAATTTATAATGATGATAGCATGCCTCCTACTTATGATGATTATATTGATAGAAGTGGGTTTGGAAGAGTGTCAACTTTAGGAAGCAATGATCCCACTATTTTGGAGGATTTTGAATCTTACAATATTTATGAAAGTGGATTTGGAGAGGTCATGACTTTATTTAGTGATGAACCCACTATTTCGGAAGAGGTTTCAATTGATTATGATGAGAACAAAGTTGCTACTTATGATGATTATTGTGATGAAATTTATGCTATAAAGAGTAGTGATGATTATATTTATTAAACTTGCCATGATTATGATTACCCTTTTTTCTGAACATTACTCATTTAATGTGGAAACAATTTATAGTATTCGAGTCTCTTATGATACTCTCACTATTTTGAATGAGAAGAATTTTGCTTATGTGGAGAGCAGTAAATTTTCTGTGCAAGTAGATCATGAAAAGAATGCTTTAGGTGCTGGTTATATTGTTGAATTCATTCATGATTCTACTGAAAATTATTGTGAGGGAGGAACATATGCTTGTAGGAATTGCAATAATATCAAGTTTCCTCTCTATGTGCTTAAAGTTTTGAAGTTATGCTTGTTTTGACTTCCTATGCTAGTTGATTATTGTTCCCATAAGTTGTTTTCTCACAAAATCCCTATGCATAGGAAGTGGGTTAGACTTAAATGCGCTAGTCATATGCTTCATGATGCTCTCTTTATGTTCAATTACTATCTTTTATGTGAGCATCATTGAAATCATCATGCCTAGCTAGGGGCATTAAACGATAGCGCTTGTTTGGAGGCAACCCAATTTTATTTTAGTTGCTTTTTTGTTATGTTTAGTAATAAATAATCCATCTAGCCTCTGGTTAGATGTTTTTTTATGTTTTAATTAGTGTTTGTGCCAAGTAGAACCTTTGGGAAGACTTGGGTGAAGTCTTTATGATCATGCTGTAAAAACAGAAACTTTAGCACTCACGAGATTAGCTTCAACTTTTTACTGGAGAGTGATATTTAGTTTATTCTTTTTGCATATGATTACTAGAAAAATTCCTCAGGTCCACCAATTTATTTTAGAATTTTTGGAGTTCCAGAAGTATACGTTTGATATAGATTACTACAGACTGTTCTGTTTTTGACAGATTCTGTTTTCATTGTGTTGCTTGCTTATTTTGATGAATCTATGGCTAGTAAAATAGTTTATAAACCATAGATAAGTTGGAGTACAGTAGGTTTAACACCAATATAAATAAATAATGAGTTAATTACAGTACCTTGAAGTGGTGTTTTGTTTTCTTTCGCTAACGGAGCTCATGAGATTTTCTGTTAAGTTTTTTGTTGTGAAGTTTTCAAGTTTTGGGTAAAGACTCGATGGACTACGGAATAGGGAGTGGCAAGATCCTAAGCTTGGGGATGCCCAAGGCACCCCAAGGTAATATTCAATGATAACCAAGAGCCTAAGCTTGGGTATGCCTCGGAAGGCATCCCCTCTTTCGTCTTCGTTTATCGGTAACTTTACTTGGAGCTATATTTTTATTCACCACATGATATGTGTTTTGCTTGGAGCGTCATTTTACTTTATTTAGCTTTGCTTGCTTTTTGAATAAAATACCAAGATCTGAAAGTCTTAAATGTTAGAGAGTCTTCGCATAGTTACATAATTATTCTACTACTCATTGATCTTCACTTATATCTTTTTGGAGTAGTTTGTCATTTGGTTGTGTGCTTCACTTATATCCTATGAGTAAATGGTTGAATGAATTGAATATAATAAATCTGAAATTATATATGTTTAATATGCTTATCCCATGGGGAGTAATGACTTTACATATAATAAGTAGAGGTGGTAATTTTTTTGAGGGTTAGCAAACATTGTATTGGTCACTTGAATAATTCATGAAAGAATATTGAAGGAAGAGAGATTTCACATATAAATAAACTATCCTGGACATCTTCTATGATTGTGATCCCCATTAATTATTTTCAAACCTGAGAAAATTAGTTGAAGTTGGACAAGGAAGACAACAATATGAGTTATGCTTGGGTATATTTGTATAGAAGTTATATTTTTATGGATCCTCTAACATGTGGTGCTTGCTATTTAGAATCCTTTGCTAGCCAAAATATCTGTACCAAGCGCGAATACTGATTGCGCATCCAAATTCCTTGAACCAAGTTTCTTCCATGAGTGTCCACCATATCTACCTATATGCGGTATTTACCTGCCGTTCCAAGTAAATTTGCATGTGCCAAACTCTAAACCTTAAAATAATAATCTGTTTTGTATGCCCGAATCGCTCATGTAGCGACTAGGGGCTAGCAGTATCTTCCATGCTAGGTGGGTTATTCTCACGTTGAGTGGACTTTGCTCATCATTCACAAGAGAATGGCTGGTAACCGGGATGCCCAGTCCCATGATAAAAAGATCGAAGTCAAATCAAAAATAATTGCAAATAAAACTCCCCCAGGATTGATGTTAGTTGGAGGCACCCGTTGTTTCGGGCAAGCCATGGATTGATGATTGTTGGTGGAGGGGGAGTAAAAATCTTTACCTTTCTGTTTGGGAACCGCCTATAATGTATGTAGTATGGAAGATATTGGGAACTCTTGGTCGTTATGTTGACAATGAAAGCATACCTCTCAAAATTATTATCATCTATGTTTTTGCTTTGAGCTCTAGCACCTCTGCAAATCCCTGCTTCCCTCTGCGAAGGGCCTATCTTTTACTTTTATGCAAGAGTCAATAGTATTCCTTCTCATTCCAACCTACTCTTTAGTTGGCAAGCATCATGTGATGGAAAGATCTAAGCATATATGGCCATTCAAATATATTTGAGCATGAATTATTACTGTTGACATTACCCTTGAGGTAAAAGGTTGGGAGGCGAAACATTAAGCCCCTATCTTTCTCTGTGTTCGATGAATACTATTTTTTCTAAAAATATGCTTTGAGTGGTAGCAATCATGGAAGACTAAATGGTAGTTGAATATGTGAAGTTTGCTAAATCAAAGCTCTGACATAGACTCGTCCCGAAAATAAGATGAATTGTAATTGTTTGATGACTAAATAACAGAGTTTGTTAGTTTTCAAGAAAGTTTATTGTTTATACTTTAACATGTGAATAGTTTGTTACTTGATCATGAAAAGTTCTATGAGTTGAGCTACTGTTATGACATATAATGATGCTAGAAAAAGTGATTGGAACTATCATTGATCAAACTTATGCATTTGCTAGCATTCACACTTCATAAGTTCTTTCTTTTATCATTTACCTACTCGAGGACGAGCAGGAATTAAGCTTTGGGATGCTGATACGTCTCCAACGTATCTATAATTTATGAAGTATTCATGCTATTATATTATCCATCTTGGATGTTTATGGGCTTTATTAAACACTTTTCTATCACTTTTGGGACTAACCTACTAACCAAGAGCTCAGTGCCAGTTCATGTTTTCCCCTTGTTTCAGTGTTTCAAAGAAAAGGAATATCAAACGGAGTCCAACCGGAATGAGACCTTCGGGAGAGTTATTTTTGGAAAGAAAGCAATTCGGGAGACTTGGAGTGCACATCAGGGGATCAACGAGGAAGGCACGAGGCAGGGGGGCACGCCCACCCCCCCTGGGCGCGCCCTCCACCCCGTGGGCCCCTCGTGGCTCCCCTGACGTATTTCTTCCTCCTATATATATATACCAATATACCCTAAAACCATCGGGGGTTAGAATATATCGGGAGTTCCGCCGCCGCAAGCCTCTGTAGCCACCAAAAACCAATCGGGACCCTGTTCTGGCACCCAGCCGGAAGGGGGGACCCTCACCGGTGGCCATCTTCATCATCCCGGCGCTCTCCATGATGAGGAGGGAGTAGTTCACCCTCGGGGCTGAGGGTATGTACCAGTAGCTATGTGTTTGATCTCTCTCTGTCGTGTTCTTGAGGTGGTACGATCTTGATGTATCGCGAGCTTTGCTATTATAGTTGGATCTTATGATGTTTCCCCCCTCTACTCTCTTGTAATGGATTGAGTTTTCCCTTTGAAGTTATCTTATCGGATTGAGTCTTTAAGGATTTGAGAACACTTGATGTATCTCTTGCCATGCGTATCTGTGGTGACAATGGGATAGCACGTGATCCACTTGATGTATGTTTTGGTGATCAGCTTGCGGGTTTCGCCCATGAGCTTATGCATAGAGGTTGGCACACATTTTCGTCTTGACTATCTGGTAGAAACTTTGGGGCACTCTTTGAAGTACTTTGTGTTGGTTTGAATAGATGAATCTGAGATTGTGTGATGCATATCGTATAATCGTACACACGGATACTTGAGGTGACATTGGAGTATCTAGGTGACATTAGGGTTTTGGTTGATATGTGTCTTAAGGTGTTATTCTAGTACGAAATCTATGATAGATTGATCTGAAAGAATAACTTTGAGGTGGTTTCGTACCCTACCATAATCTCTTCGTTTGTTCTCCGCTATTAGTGACTTTGGAGTGACTCTTTGTTGCATGTTGAGGGATAGTTATATGATCCAATTATGTTATTATTGTTGAGAGAACTTCCACTAGGGAAAGTATGAACCCTAGGCCTTGTTTCCTAGCATTGCAATACCGTTTACGCTCACTTTTACCACTTGCTAACTTGCTGTTTTTATATTTTCAGATTACAAAAACCTATATCTACTATCCATATTGCACTTGTATCATCATCTCTTCGCCGAACTAGTGCACCTATACAATCTACCATTGTATTGGGTGTGTTGGGGACACAAGAGACTATTTGTTATTTGGTTGCAGGGTTGTTTTAGAGAGACCATATTCATCCTACGCCTCACACGGATTGATAAACCTTAGGTCATCCACTTGAGGGAAATTTGCTACTGTCCTACAAACCTCTGCATTTGGAGGCCCAACAATGTCTACAAGAAGAAGGTTGTGTAGTAGACATCAATAAGCGTGACAAGGAAAAGGGTCAGAATATCGCTGGCGGTAAGGGCCGAGGCGATGAAGTAAATCTCCCCGGCAAATCCTTCCGAAACCAAGGAAAACCTGCCAGAGCTCGAGAGAAGGGAGCCTGCGATGGTGAGAGTGATGGAGGGTACGAGGAGGAAACAAGTGAGCAGGAGTTTCAGAAGGCCATTGACACTGTGTGCATTGATGGGGATGCATCTTTACAAACCTCTCACCGCCAACTCAAGCGGTGGGCACGTGAAGTCAATGTCGTGGAACCAGCGCCAGAGGCCCAGGAACCACTCAAATGGTCATGCACACCCATCATCTTTGACGAAGAGGATCATCTTGACCGTACTACTGCTGTAGGATGTTTGCCATTGTTGGTCTCTCCAATAATTCGCAATCTCAAGGTCACGACAATGTTGGTGGACGGTGGGGCTGGGTTGAATCTGATATCCCCGGCAGTGATCAGCAGACTCCAGATAGCAGAGGAAGAGTTAAAGGTTACCGACATGTTGCAAGGAGTTAATCCCAGCAGGAGTCATCCTAAGGGAAAGATCACGTTGCTGGTAACATATGGAGGAGAGCTTAACTACTAGACTGAGAAGATTGTGTTTGATGTGGTTGACCTCCCCCTACCATACAATGGGATCCTTGGATGCCCAGCCCTAGCTAAATTCATGGCAGCATCCCACTATGCCTACAACACATTTAAGATGCATGGGCCTATGGGAGTCATTACCATCCCATCAGACAAGAAGGATGCAATCATTTGCGTGGACAAGATGTACCGAGAAGCAGCCGCGACAGAGGTAGCGGCAATAGCAGTTCCCGCCAAGGAGGATAGAAGAAAGAAGAAGGATAGCAAGGACGTTGGCAAGGAATCCGGGAAGCATACCTCTCCGGAGTGCACTGCGCCTGTCGATGACTTGCCGGAGAGTTCCAACGACAAGAGATCCAAGGTCACTGCACCCCAAGTGAAGAAGGTCCCGGGAGGGCTAGCTAGCGTTGATGGTACTTTCACTATCAGCGCCACCGTTGATGACAAATAGGAAAGCGCGCTCGTTGCCTTCCTGCGGGTGAATATCAATGTGTTTGCCTGGCAACCATCTGATATCCCCGGTGTTCCCAGGGAAGTAATCGAGCACCACCTTGTTGTCTGCCTACATGCCTGACCTGTCAAGCAGAAAGTCCGGAGGGAGGCCTTGGAGAGGCATCAGTTTATTGCAGAAGAGATCAAGAAACTTGAAGCAGCTGGTTTGGTCAGAGGAGTGTTGCATCCCACATGGTTGGCAAATCCAGTGGTAGTCCGGAAGGCTAATGGGAAATGGAGGCTTTGCATAGATTTCACATATCTCAACAAGGCTTTCCCGAAGAACCCATTTCCCTTGTCGCGCATCGATCAGATTGTGGATTCCACTTTAGGCTGTGATTTGCTTTCCTTTCTGGATGCATGTTTTGGATAACACCAAATCTTCATGCCCAAGGAAGACGAAGAGAAGATGTCCTTCATCACACCTTGTGGTACGTACTGTTTTATCCGCATGCCATTCGGATTAAAGAGTGCCGGGTCTACTTTTGCATGGGCAGTCCAGATTGGTTTCGATCCACAGCTATACAGAAACATTGAAGCTTACATGGGTGATATTGTGGTCAAGACCAAGGACAGAGCAACCCTTATTCAGGATCTAGAAGAGACATTTGCCAATCTGCGCAAGATCAACTTGAAGCTCAACCCGGAAAAGTGTGTGTTTGGCGTTCCCTCTGGCAAGCTGCTTGGGTTCTTTGTGTCCCATCCGGGTATCGAAGCCAACCCCGACAAGATTAAAGCTATCAAGCAGATCCCAGCGCCAAGGACATTCAAGGATGTGAGGCGACTGATAGGGTGTGTCACTACAAAAAAATACACTTCCGTGATGATACGTGTTTGTCACAGTAGGTCGCGTTTTTTGTCATGCATGTACATCCATGATAAATTTATGACAGAATCAAGATAGTCATACCTATGCTATCGTACAAGTGTTCCATGACATTACCAAAATTATCATCACGGAAGTGTCCACTTCCATGACGATAAATCGCGCGTCACAGAAGTGCTTTCGTCAAGGGTGACCAACACGTGGCATCCACCGTAACGGAACGCCGTGAAGCTATCGGGTCAGGTTTTGGATCCGATAACCAGTTAACAGCCCCGACCAATGGGGATTTTCCACGTGTAAAATCATCATTGGTTGGAGGAAACACGTGTCGACTCATCGTTGGGACAGATGTCAACCACTCATTGGACGAAAGGCGCCTATGATACGTCGACACATGGCACGGCCCAACAGAGGCCCATTCCTGTGAAAAGGCCGGCCCGTTTGACTTGGTCAAAAGCTGGCGGGCCGACCCATGGAAAGCCTGTTAACAACCTGTTCGAATATAGCCCATTTATAGCCCGCTAACCCAAGGCCCGTTACGCCCTATCCGAATTAGGCCCAGTAGCGTCATCTAGGCCATCCAATATGATTCCAGCCTATTTTCACTTCTGGCCCATGTATGGCCCATGACGTCTTTTAGCCCATATGAGGCCCTATGTAACCCTTGGCCTATTAACGGCCCGTGGTGAAACTTGCCCGTAATGAATAGTGTATCACTTTACACCCATTAACGGCCCGTGGTGAAACTAGCCTGTAATGAACAGTGTATAACTTTATACCCATTAATGGCCCGTTATTCTGTTGGGCCGTTTCCAGCGCATGTTATCTTTCGGCCTTCTCAGAGCCCATTTATTCTTGGGCTCATTGAGGGAGTCCTGGATTAGGGGGTGTTCGGATAGCCGGACTATACCTTCAGCCAGACTCCAGGATTATGAAGATACAAGATTGAAGACTCCGTCCCGTGTCCGGAAGGATCTTTTCTTGGCGTGGAAGGCAAGCTAGGCGTGCGGATATTCGAGATCTCCTACCATTGTAACCGACTCTGTGTAACCCTAACCCTATCCGGTGTCTATATAAACCGGAGGGTTGTAGTCCGTAGGACAACCCTCATCATACACAATCATACCATAGGCTAGCTTCTAGGGTTTAGCCTCCTTGATCTCGTGGTAGATCCACTCTTGTACTACCCATATCATCAATATTAATCTAGCAGGAGTAGGGTTTTACCTCCACCGAGAGGGCCCGAACCTGGGTAAAATAAAGTGTCCCTTGTCTCCTGTTACCATCCGACCTTGACGCACAGTTCGGGACCCCCTACCCGAGATCCGCCGATTTTGACACCGACATTGGTGCTTTCATTGAGAGTTCCTCTGTGTCGTCGCTTTTAGGCCCGATGGCTCCTTTGATCATCAACGACGATGAGGTCCAGGGTGAGACTTTCCTCCCCGGACAAATCTTCGTCTTCGGCGGCTTCGCTCTGAGTGCCAATTCGCTTGGTCATCTGGAGCAGATCGAAAGCTACGCCCCTGGCCATCAAGTCAGGTTTGGAAGCTTAAACTATACGACCGATATCCGCGGAGACTTGATCTTCGACGGGTTCGAGCCACAGCCAAGCGCGCCGCACTATTTCGAGGGGCATGATATAGCTCTGCCTCCAAATAGAACCCTGGAGGCCGCACATGCTCCGGCCCCGATCCTTGACTCGGAGCCCGCTGCGTTCTCTGAGGATGAACGATTGGACGTCACCTCGGGGGCTGCGATCTCAAAGGCGATCGAGCCGAACGCCAGCCCCGTACTCCGCACGGCCCAGGACTCCAAGGAGCCGGACTCTTCTCCAAACTCCGAGCCTTCCGTGCCCTCGCCGATCGAATCTGATTGGGCGCCTGTAATGGAGTTCACCGCCGCGGACATCTTTCTGCGAGGTTGGGATTCGGACAACGAAGAAATTCAAAGCCCACCCACCACCCACTTAATAGCCACTGTCAACGATTTAACCGACAAGCTTGACTTCGGCTCCGAAGACTTCGACGGTATGGACGACGAAGGAGGAGACGAACAAGAACCAGCACCTGTAGGGCGCTGGACCGCCACCTCGTCATACGACATATATATGGTGGATGCTCCAAAGGATGCGGATGGCAATGGAACAGCGAAAGACGACAACTCGAAAAAACCGCCAAAACGCCGGCGCCAACGGCGCCGCTCTAAATCCCGCCATAGTAGAAACGGTGATTCCAGCGCGGGAGATAATACTACCCCGGACAGCACCGAAGAACACCAGAACCAGCAAGATTCGGTGCAGGAAGATGGAAAAGCCAGCCCTCAGGAGAGAGCGGCAGAGCAAGAGGTTGAGGATGATAATTACATGCCTCCCTCCGAAGACGAGGCAAGCCTCGACGACGACGAATTCATCGTACCATCAGACCCCGCCGAACAAGAGCATTTTGAATGCAGGCTTCTAGCCACGGCCAATAGCCTAAAGAAAAAGCAGCAACAGCTTAGAGCTGATCAAGATTTGCTAGCTGACAGATGGACTGAAGTCCTTGCTGCCGAAGAGTATGAACACGGGCGCCCCTCCAAAAATTATCCTAAGCGCAGGCCGCTACCCCAATCAGAAGGGGAAGCATATGACTTGGCAGACCGGCCACCCCGTGGCCGCGAGAGAGAGGCCTGTCGAACCCTTAAGCCAGACCTGCGAGACGTACTGGAGGACAAAGCAAAGCAAACAAGATCGATCTACGGATCGCGCGAACCACCGAAGACACGTGATGATATTCACTCCGGACACAATAAATCCGGCCGGGCCGAACACAGCAGGCACAGCTCTTCCGAGCTGCGTCGTGACATAGCCCAGTACAGGGGCGCCGCACACCCACTATGCTTCACAAACGAAGTAATGGATCATAAAATCCCAGAGGGTTTTAAACCCGTCAATATCGAGTCGTACGATGGTACGACAGATCCGGCAGTATGGATTGAGGATTATCTCCTTCACATCCACATGGCACGTGGCGATGATCTGCACGCCATCAAATACCTACCCCTTAAGCTTAAAGGACCAGCCCGGCACTTGCTTAACAACCTACCAACGGACTCAATTGGTTCTCGGGAGGACCTGGAAGCCGCATTCCTCGACAACTTTCGGGGGACCTATGTGCGGCCACCGGATGCCGACGACCTAAGCCACATAATTCAGGAGCCAGAAGAATCGGCCAGGCAATTCTGGACATGGTTCCTAACAAAGAAAAATCAGATAGTCGATTGTCCGGATGCAGAGGCCCTAGCAGCCTTCAAACATAACATCCGTGACGAGTGGCTTGCCCGGCACCTGGGACAAGAAAAGCCGAAAACCATGGCAACCCTCACGACACTCATGACCCGCTTTTGCGCGGGCGAAGATAGCTGGCTAGCTCGCAGCAACAACTTATCGAAGAAGCCCGGTAATTCGGATACCAAGGACAAAAGTGGCAGTTCACGTCAAAATAATCAAAAGTGCCGCGTTAGCAGCGACAGCAACGAGGATACGGCAGTTAACGCCGGATTCAGAGGCTACAAATCCGGTCAGCGGAAAAAGCCATTTAAAAAGAATACCCAGGGCCCGTCCAGTTTGGACCGGATACTCGACCGCTCGTGCCAGATTCATGGCACCCCCGAAAGGCCAGCCAATCACACCAACAGGGATTGTTGGGTATTCAAGCAGGCAGGCAAGTTAAGAGCCGAACACAAGGACAAGGGGCTGAACATCAACGACGAGGAGGAGCCCAGGCCGCCGAACAACAGTGGACAGAAAGGGTTTCCCCCACAAGGGCAGACGGTGAACATGATATACGCGACCCACATTCCCAAGCGGGAGAGGAAGCGTGCGCTACGGGACGTATACGCGATGGAGCCAGTCGCCCGAAAGTTCAACCCATGGTCCTCCTGCCCGATCACTTTCGATTGAAGGGACCACCCCACTAGCATCCGTCACGACGGTTTTGCCGCACTGGTCCTCGACCCAATCGTGTACGGATTTCATCTCACAAGAGTCCTCATGGACGGCGGCAGTAGCCTGAACCTGCTTTATCAGGATACAATGCGGAAAATGGGCATAGATCCATCAAGGATCAAGCCCACAAGGACGACCTTTAAAGGCGTCATACCAGGTGTAGAGGCCAATTGCACAGGCTCGATAGCACTTGATGTGGTCTTCGGATCTCCGGATAACTTCCGAAGCGAAGAGTTAATCTTCGATATAGTGCCGTTCCGCAGTGGCTATCACACCCTGCTCGGACGAACCGCATTCGCCAAATTCAATGCGGTGCTGCACTACGCATATCTCAAGCTCAAGATGCCAGGCCCTCGAGGAGTAATTTCGGTCAGCGGAAACACAGAACGCTCCATCCGTACGGAGGAGCACATGGCGGCCCTCGCAGCGGAAGTACAAAGCAGCCTTTCAAGGCAACTCTCCAGTCCGGCCGTTAAAAAACCGGACAATGCAAAGCGCGCCCGGAGTAACCTGCAACAAGACCACCTGGCACGATCAGAGCAAGCGTAGCAATACGGCCCCGACCCCAGTCATCGCAACATAGCGGAGCAAGTACCTCGAGTACACAATTACGCCCTTAAAATAACATGGGCACAGGGGGAGGGGCACATTAACGGCATGCCTACAACACGGCGTCAAACGTACTAGGGGCTGCCGGATTTTTCTTTTTTACTTTTTTTTACTTTCAGGACTCCATACTCTGGATAACATGTTCGGCAGTGTTGCCGCACAGATGATGCAAGATCCAGGAAAGCAGACAAAGCTACGCCGCATTCCGGAACTCTCAGGTGGTGTCTATTTCGAGCGATATATCTGTTTCTAAATTCCGCGGCCTGTGCCTGGTCAGGACATGTTAAATAGTCTAATATCTTTTTTGCTCATCGCAATACTTGTATCGTCCGGCTTTGATAGATAGCCTCTTTATAAACAATGCACAGCTTTTTGTCTATTTTTTGCATTATCCCCTTTGAATATATGTGTTTATTACATAACATGATCGCACCCGTACACCATGGTACGGCAAACCATGCCAGGGGCTTCATTACCCTTTTATTTGGTGTGAGAAGTCCGTACACTTTCACAAGTGCGGCACCCCGAACTTATAGCACTATATGCATCGGCTCCGAGTCATGATTTTGGTCACATGTTGGGTTTGCCCGGCTCCTATGTTTTGGTACCTTACGTTCCGCTCTATCGGCTAAGGTAGCACTAGGAGAACCACTGCGATTGTGCCCCAGATCAGGTGGGTTGAGCACCTCAGTGGAGAAAGCTAAAACAGACTGTCATGATAAGGCGTGAGACCGGTCGCTGTTCGAGAGGGTTTTCGAGTCCTTAAAGGCTTATGCCGCTTTGAGCGAGGAGCTGGCTATGTCCGGCCAAAGGCGTGGATAGCGCCCCGAATTTGGCCTTCCGAACTAGGGGCTTCGCCAAAATTTAAAATTATAACGTTCTATGGCTAAGTGAGAGTGTTCAAGCATTATAGTCCGATTGCCTGGTTCGTTGTGCTGAGCGCCTCCCTCGAAGGACCCAACTATGGGAACAAGAGCCCTCAGGTTTATCCCGAACACCCCAGCACTAGTGGCATGGGGGCAGAAGCCGAGGACTGGCCATCTCTCAGATTTTTGATAAACGGCCGCACAGAAAATAATATTTTAAATTAAATAAGCATTGCTTTGCGCATATGAACAAGTTTTCAGCGCACAGGATACAAACGAGCAAGTTCATTCAAATATTACATCTTTAGTACATTCATCCGCGACAAGGCGGGCTCCGGCAAGAACATCCTTGTAGTAGTTCTCGGGCTTGCGATGCTCCTTCCCCTGCGGCGGCCCGTCCTTCACCAGCTTCTCTCCGTCCAGCTTACCCCAGTGTACCCTTACACGGGCAAGGGCCCTCCGGGCACCTTCAATGCAGACAGAGCGCTTGATGACCTCAAGCCGTGGACAGGCCTCCACCAGCCGCCGCACAAGCCCAAAATAGCTCCCAGACAAGGCCTCGCCAGGCCACAGCCGAAGTAGTAAGCCCTTCATGGCCTGTTCGGCCGCCTTGTGGAGCTCGACCAGCTGTTTCAGCTGATCGCTTAAGGGCACAGGGTGCCCGGCCTCAGAATACTGAGACCAGAACACACTCTCCGTCGAGCTGCCCTCTTCAGCTCGGTAGAACGCGGCAGCGTCGGATACGCTGTGGGGAAGATCGGCGAACGCCCCTAGAGAACTCCGGATTCGGGTAAGTAATAGGTAGTTTACTTTTATATTCCTACTTTGCATTGAGAATGCCTTACCCGTTGCTATCCTTTTCACCTCCTCCAACTCTTGGAGGGCATTTTGGGCTTCGGCCTTGGCACTCTTGGCGGTCTCAATGGCCGACGCGAGCTCGGATGCTTGCGCTTTTGACTAAAGCTCCAAACCCTCATGTTTTTTCATGAGAGCTTGCAGCTCTTGCTGCACCTCGCCGACCTGAACCCCAAGCCTTTCTCGCTCGGCGCGCTCCTCGGCCATTTTCTTTTCGGCCTCAGCCAGCGCCTGCTTCAGGGTTGTCACCTCGGTTGTGGCCCCTACAATAAGCAGTACAATCCTGTTATTTCTTTCTGCAATCAAGCCTCTCTATAGGCACCTTTTTTTTCTTTTTTTAGGTATTTCTTACCTTCCTTCTCCTCGAGCTGCCGTTGGGCAAAGCGAAGCTCTTGCTCGGTCCGCCCGAGGTCCTTTTTAAGGACATCCACCTGCGCAGTTAGTGCGGCGGTGGACAGCAGTGAAGCCTGCATACGCATATTTGACCTTTTTTGTTAGACTCCTGCGAAAATTACTAGATCCTCTATCCGGCTTTTCTTTCCGAACACCGAACAGAGCATCAGGGGCTACTGTCTATGCGGTAAATAATTTGACATATTTTTACTTACCTCGAAGCCTGTTAGAAGGCTAGCGCAAGCTTCATTCAGTCCGCTCTTGGCGGACTGAATCCTTTGGATCACCGTACTCATAACAGTACGGTGCTCCTCATCGATGGCGGCGCCCTTAAGCACCTCCAGCAGATTGTCCGGTGCCTCCGGATGGACGGAGGCCGCCGGCTCAGACGGCTTACTCCTCTTGGAAGAAGTTCGCCCACCGCGGACCGGGACTGTCGAGTCCGGCGCGGTGTCCGGCACAAAGCCGGACTTGGAGCCCTGGGGGGTTTCATCCCCTTTACTCTTGGGGTCCGAAGGATTGCCTTGTGGCTCCTCCAGGACCATCTCCTCTTGCCCCGAAGCTTGGCGGGGCGCCACTTCGGCGTCGTCCGCCCCGCGGGGGGAGACCGCGGGCGGAACAGAGTTCACGTCCGACGAATCCAGGGAGCCGCTCGACGAATCGTCGAGTTCGGCCTGGGGCGGGCTGCATAAATTACGTTCGATATTAGGGAAAGCAGCGCAATAAAAGAATATCTTGAGTCACTCTGGTATGTAAACACTTAAGATGTTGCCGGACGCTTCGTTCGGTCCAGCCACTCCTCTCCGCCCTCTTCGGCGTCGTGGGAGTAGTCCAGCGGAGGGGTTTTCCTTTTCCTCGACCCCTCGGCCTCCCCTGTTGGGGCGGCCTTCTTCCTCTTTGCTCCCCTCACTGGGGGAGGAGAGCTTCCTTGTTCCTCCTCCTCGTTTTGACGAGAGGAGGGCGTTGCGGACTCGTCAGATGACGAGTCCGACACCACCATGTTGCGGGAACTTTTTCGAGTCCCGGTGGTTTTCTTCTTCTTGGCCTTCCTCTCCGGCACCACGTAAGGTGCCGGAGCCATCAGCTTCACCAAGAGAGCTGGGGCCGGGTCTTCGGGCAGAGGAGTCGGACAGTTAATTGGTCCGGATATCTCCTGCCAAGCCTGTCAAAGGTAAAGGGAGTTTAGATCCCGCATAGAGATAATCTATGAAGAAGAGCTTAACGGACCTGTCAAAGGTATAGATAGCTTACCTCGCCAGCGTTACGCTGCAAGCTGTATCCGCGATCCTTGGAGGCGGATGTCGGGGACTCGGCGCCTTTTGTCAGCACCTTCCAGACGTCTTCATACGTCGTGTCGAAGAGCCTACTTAGGGTCTGGTGCTGCGCCGGGTCGAATTCCCACAAAGTAAAATCCCGTTCTTGGCACGGGAGGATCAGGCAAACGAGCATGACCGGGACTATATTGGCAAGCCGGATTGGCTTGTTCACCAGGGACTGGATGCACGTTTGCAACCCAGTCACTTCTTCCTCGTTGCCCCACGACAGGCCGGTTTCTTTCCAGGACATGAGCCGCGTGGGGGGTCTGGATCTGAACTCGGGGGCCGCGACCCATTTCGGATCGCGGGGCTCGGTGATGTAAAACCACCCGGCATGCCACCCCTTTAGGGACTCCACGAGGGAGCCATCGAACCAGAGGACGTTGGCTATCTTGCCAACCATAGCGCCTCCGCACTCCGCCTGGGTGCCGGACACCACCTTGGGCTTGACGTTGAAGGTCTTGAGCCAGAGGCCGAAGTGGGGGCGGACGCAGAGAAAGGCCTCACACACGACGATAAACGCCGAGATGTTGAGAACAAAGTTCGGGGCCAGATCGTGGAAATCCAGGCCGTAGTAGAACATGAGCCCCCAGACAATTGGGTGAAGTGGAAAGCCCAGTCCGCGGAGGAAGTGGGGAAGAAAAACTACCCTCTCATGGGGCCTTGGGGTAGGAAGAAGCTGCTCCTTATCAGGAAGCCGATGCGGGATGTCCTTGGACAAGTATCCGGCTTTCCTTAACCTTTTTACTTGAGCCTCCGTAACGGAGGAGACCATCCACTTGCCTCCCGCTCCGGACATTGCTGGAAGAGCGGACTTGGGCGCTGGAGCTTGAGTTCGCAAGAGATGGATTGGCAAAGGAGGAAGAAGGCGTAGGTTGAAAAGGTGAATCCTTATCCCTTTATATAAGCAGGTACGGTTAGGCGTCCCCACCTACCTAATAAAACTCACTTGCCTCCCAAACGTCGTGGTAAATGGCGTGGTTGGGTTACCCACGTCCGTATTAATGAGAATCCCGTTAAAGGGGGCACATGATCTCTGCTTTGACAAGACGTGCCAAGGAAACTGCCTCGCTAAATGAGCTGAGGTGGAACAATGAAAGCAATTTATATAGTAGGCTTGGTCGCAGTGTTATGACGCACTGCGGGATACGTCAGCAGATTTGATTTGTGTTAGTATTATTCTCTATATGGCAATATGTGGAAACTTATTTTGCAGAGCCGGACACTATTTTTTGGTGTTTATAATCTTCTTGAAGAACTTGGAGGAGGAACCCGCCTTGCAATGCCGAAGACAATCTGCGCGTCGGACTCGTCGTCATTGAAGCCTGGTTTAGGGGCTACTGAGGGAGTCCTGGATTAGGGGGTGTTTGGATAGCCAGACTATACCTTCAGCCGGACTCCAGGACTATGAAGATACAAGATTGAAGACTTCGTCCCGTGTCCGGAAGGATCTTTTCTTGGCGTGGAAGGCAAGCTAGGCGTGCGGATATTCGAGATCTCCTACCATTGTAACCGACTCTGTGTAACCCTAACCCTATCCGGTGTCTATATAAACCGGAGGGTTGTAGTCCGTAGGACAACCCTCATCATACACAATCAAACCATAGGCTAGCTTCTAGGGTTTAGCCTCCTTGATCTCGTGGTAGATCCACTCTTGTACTACTCATATCATCAATATTAATCTAGCAGGAGTAGGGTTTTACCTCCACCGAGAGGGCCCGAACCTGGGTAAAATAAAGTGTCCCTTGTCTCCTGTTACCATCCGACCTTGACGCACAGTTCGGGACCTCCTACCCGAGATCCGCCGATTTTGACACCGACACTCATTTCCAGCAATCGTTTACTTACGGCCCGTTACTGTCATTTTCTGCTTGTGAGCCAAATTCAGCCCGTGGTTGCAGTCGGCCCGTTTGTGGTTCGTTAATTCGTTGGGCCGTTTTCATAGCGTCATCAAATACGGCCTATTAACAATGGCCCGTTATGGTCGGCCCATGAACGGACGATTCCAACTCTAGCCCGTTTACGGCCATAATTCGTCCTGTTATTGGCCCATGTTTGGCCAATCGATCATATGGCCCGTATAAGGCCCATTGATGATACGACCCGTAGAAGGCCCATTGTTTCTACGGCCCGTAGAAGGCCCATTTTTTCTACGGCCCATAGAAGGCCTACTGTTTCTACGGCCCGTAGAAGGCCCACTATTTCTATGGCCCGTAGGAGGCCAAGTGTCACTACAGTAAATATTAGCCCATGGTTATTGTGGCCTAGTTTTAAAAAATAGGTTATTGCAGCCACTAGCAAACCGCGGAAAAAGAACTGCACTGACTACAAGCAAACAAATAAACAAGACAACAAGGAAATAAATATGCAAGCAACTTATGCTAGGCTGTGACGGCTATTACACATATTACATCCACTGGGCATCAAAGTTCGCCACTAGTGCAAATATAGGGAACACAGCAGCATATAAATGCCGCAGCAAAACAAGTCCAGAACTGAAACCACTTCAGAAGAGCTCAAGAAACAATATCCTGGGTACCCATAATGTTGGCAAGATGCTTAGCAAGCTTATTAACTTTCTCTTGTTTGGCGCTTAAATCCTCCAGCGCTTGCTGTTGCACAAGAAAGTACGCATCTGAATTCTACAGGGACTTCCTCAGTCCTTCGGCTTCAAGCCGAAGTGATTCAGGCAGCAAGTTTGAAGAGCTTGTGCCAGCAGTATTGGCCAGTAACTCGAACACTACATCAACGCAGGACTGTGGGGTTTTCTCACTGTCTACAAGATCGTTTTTATCACCTTTCTTGGAGACTAACAGGGTTGTCTCACTATCTTGAACCTTATCTGCAATACTTTCTCTACCATTGCGTAGTGGGGTGCTCTTCTCCAATATTCTGTTTGCATACTACAAGAGAAACAAGCAGACACATCACAGGTTTAGCTTGTAGTATACGAAACTCATTTTGGTAAACCGGTTCAGTAGTAAGGTCGACAGGATAACAACATGGAACGAACATATATCTATGTACTATGGTCACTGTATTGTCCATATCATTCTACTTTATGTTCCCTAATCAAGATAGAGACATAGTTCAACTCATATATTTTTTAAGACACAGCAGCATAGACAGAATATAAGTGTGAGAAACTACACAGCATTGGCAGCACCTGTAATGTGCATCACATGAGAACATAACTGTTTATGCAACTTAAACTGAAATCAACATAGAGCAAGAAGTTAGAACAACAATCCAGTTAAAGAAATAGGTTTAAAACATACCTGTTGCGCCATTGGAGTTTCAATTGGATCCTTCAAATTCGGAAGTAGTTGGCATGAGTAAATACAGTCATGCAACGGCAAAGGAGTATGGACCATAGCTACGGAATCTGACATGAGAACAGTTGCTCTTCTGCTTTAAATGTGGAGTTTGGGTTAGCTGTGGTGGTCTTCGTGCTTTGGGCACTGCAGTAGCTTTACAAACTGCTCGTGTGGGGGTACTCTGTGGTGGACATGGTGCTTTGTCAACTATAAGTGGGTTACTATCCACTGGGGTTGCAGTTAGATGGGTTTTAGCTGATTCTCTGCCTAACGTTGTAACTGTGCAATCTGGAAGAGTCTCGATTATGTGTGGTGGGGCTAGTTTGTGGGCCAGTACAACCATGGTTCTATGTGCATCAACGGGTAGCACTATCTTTTGTGAAGAACGGGTTTTTGCTCCCTTAGATACTGCCATCACCCCTCCAATTCAAATGGCTGATAAACAAGAAAAGAAATTGAACGTACAGACATTGTATGATAGACAGATGTGGTAATTCACATGTATGTTGTCTAACCAAACAGGACAACATGACACAATTTCACAGATATGATGCCTAACTAAACAGGATAGCATGACACAGTTTCAGATATATGATGGATAACTTAACAGGATATAATGGCATAATGCAACATATGATGAGTACCTAAACAGGGTGACATGACAAAACTATATGATGTCTTTCTAAAATAGGTTGGGATGAAATAATTCACATACATGTTGTCTAAGTATACAGGATGGCATGATATAATTGACATAATTGATGCATATACTAAGCAGCTGGCACTCGCATGTATGATCTCTAAACTAAGCAGATAAAATTCAATAGTATGCATATGATGTCTAAACTAAGCAATGCAAGACACCATATGCATCATATGAGAAATATAAACATTGCATCTTAGAGCATACACCTCAGGTGGGATATAGGACTGGTCATCTGTCTCTGAGTCCTCCTCTGAGGAGCTCCGTGTAACCATCGAGATATATGCTTCAACAGGTACCATTGCCTGCTCTGAAGACCTTATTTTCACTCCAGATTTTTCCATAACCGGCTCAAATGGCTGATACACATGAAGAGTAGTTCAATATACACAGATTGTCGACAAATGGAATACGTAATGAAAAAAAAAGATGGCATGAGATAATTCACATACATGATGCCTGGCTCCATGGCGGTGCATAATTCACATATATGATAACTGGCTGAAAAACATGGCATTGCATAATTCACATATCTGATATAGAAACCAAACATGAGGCATTCACACAAAGCATGTCTAATCTAAGAAGATGGCATGGCAATGCAAGATATGAGCAATATAACCCAGCCAAGTTAGAGCATGCACCTCGGGGGGGGGGGGATACGACTGGTCATCTCTCTCTGAATCCTCCTCTGAGGAGCTATCTGTAACCAGCAAGAAATCTGCATCGACAGGTAGCACTGACTGCTCAGAAGACCTTGTTTTCACTCCAGATTTTCCCATGACCGAATCAAATGGCTGATGCACAGGAAGAGTAGATGAATGTATAAACATTGTTGACAAATGGAATACATTATGGAAAAAATATGGCATGATACAATTCACATATACGATGACTGGCTAAACATAATGGCATTGCATGATTCACGTATATGATGCCTGGCTAAAGAAGATGGCATTGCATAAGTCCCATATACTCCCTCCGTTCCTAAATATTTGTCTTTTTAGAGATTTGAAATGGACTACCACATACGGATGTATAAAGACATATTTTTGAGTGTAGATTCACTCATTTTATTCCGTATGTAGTAACTTGTTGAAATCTCTAAAAAGACAAATATTTAGGAATGGTGGGAGTATGATATAGAAACCAAATAGGTGGCATTCACACAAAGCAAATCTAAACTAAGTTGATGACATATAAGATGTATAATGTAAGCAATGCAAGGCGCCATATGCATGATATGACCAACATCAGCATGCCAGGTTAGAGCAAACACCTCAGGTGGTAAATAGGCGTGGTCGGCTCCTTCTGAATCTCCATCTGAACAGTTATCTTCCTCTGGAATACAATCTGGAAATGCAGGAGGGGGGGCACTTGGCCCACCATGGAGCGGCGTCTGCATGACATTATATTCGCACGCAACAGTCTTCTCTTTCACTCTACAAGTTCAGTACAATTGTGTACAATATCTGACATGCATAATAAAAAAAGTTAGATTTTGTAAGGCCTAAGGGGTGCATGCAAAAATCAAGACTGATGGTAGCAAACGAGTGGATGGATCCAAAACTAATGATAGCAGGTAGATTATAGCTTCAGTTTAAACAGATAGACAATGGATCATCTATTGTTTGTTGCCCACCCAACATGAACCACATAGAAGACCCCAGATGAACCAGATAGTAGACAGATACTATTCGTTGCTGGCTCGATATGAGACCCATGGGTAATTCAAAACTCAAGATTGAACGATAAAGTAGCAGGTAATAATTACCGATGTATAACATAAGCAAACACGAAAGAATGCATCCTCTCTTCTGGAACTGTGTAGTCCTCAGGTTCATCTTCTCAGTCGGTGATGGTAATGCGGTTGGCGTGGGTGCCGGCAACGGGGAAGATCATCTGAGGCGGCGAAAGGAAGTCTGCAGGGGGGATCTCTGCTGCAGTGAACGCTTCTGTCGATGGTGCACTTCAGGTGGGGTGGATGACGGCACGACAGGAGCAGGACATAACACACAGAGTTTTCTTTGACACCTATCTGAAAATGAAGTAAATCTGTAAGGGATCCTTAGAATTGGAGGATTCTATAAACATAGGGACAGGAAAAACACAGGAATAGGATAGGAATGCACGTGCAAAATAGAGCATTTGGAAACATAGGATTTCAGTCAACCTGTGTGTTTGGCTCACATGAATTGGAAGAAGAGAGGAATGGAGACACAAAGTGATGCGACGAGTGTACAACCTCTTTGGCATAGCCTTGTGGACCTCAGCATCATTGGGTTGGACGTGGAGGATGGTGATGATGCTGGTGTGACTGTCGGAGGCGGGGAAGAAGATCTGAGGCCTCTGGAAACGGCACCGAGGGTACTGCTCCACTGTGATGGACGGTTCCATCGTTGGAGCAGCTCCGCTAAGGTGTACGGCGACGAGGCTGAAGCATGACAAGACAGACAACGTTAATCTGAAGTGGGACCCTAATATCATCTGCAATAGATGATGTAAAATACATCACCAAAAAGTGCTAGATGTAAAATGCATCAGCCGCGCCACGGCCGCTCCGACAGATGCTGTAGGTACTGTTCACTCTGAACTTAACTGAAGAAAATGAACTTCACAGTCGAAACTGAATTTTACTGTCAGAACTGATTGAACTAGTAACAGAGCATTGCAATAGATGTTTAGGGCGTTCGAGCACTAGTAGCAGAGAAGCAGTGATCTAAATCAGCAGACGCTCGAGCAGGGAACGCACTAGCAGAGAGCAAGTCGTGCAGTAGCACCGCGAGCGAGTGCTAAAGCAGCAACTCCTGTAGCTACTGGAGGTCGTGCAGCAGCAGCAGCAGCGCAAGCAAGAGCAAGAGCAGAGCAGCAGCATGAACGAAAGCAGGAGCAGTGCAGCAGCGCGACCGACAGCAAGAACAGAGTCGCAACATGAGCGAGAGCCGGAGCAACTGCAGCTAGTGTCGTTGTGGAAGTCGCCGCCGAGGAAGCAACGACATGGGGGAGAGACGCCGTGGATGATGTGGCCGGCGACGGCGCCGTCGATGGAGACACGCCATGTCTACTCGGTATCGAGCACTGGCAGCCCCGTGAGATCAAATAAAAGATAAAATGCAGGGGTGAGTGAAGAACCTCCTTGGTGGCGCCGAGTTGGCCTCGGCTTCATCGGAGGAATTGGTGAGGGTGTTGCGGTTCCGGTGGGGCAGGTCAAGACGACGCTGTGGGGATTGAGGTGGCGCGATAGATGAGGCGAACGTCGGGGCAGCTTCTTGGAGGTGGAGGACGGGGCGGCTGATCCGGCGGGCGACGAGATCGACGATGGATCCTCATACGGTGCCGTGGATGAGGGACGGCGAGCTGTTGCGGTGGACGACGTAGTCGGGGAAGAGTCTCCGGCTGGGCGGCGGTCGGGAGGCCGACGGAGGAGCGTGGGGTTTCGCGGGTTTTGGCGGCCTCGGTGTATGAATGGGGGGGGGCGAAGGGGGAGGAGGGAGCCAAGCTTAGGGACGCGCTTGTCCGAAATGTAGGGTAAGTTACCAGCGTACCCCCACCGGTTTTGACACCGCGACATGGAGCTTCATTTCCGGTTGAGGGGTAGAAGGGGGATTTCGCGTGTCTGGGCTGCGATAGCGATTTCGGATGAGGAGGGAGTTCTCGCGCGCGTCAGAATTTTGGGATAACAAGGCATGGCGCGAGTTGAAGAAGCGTGAGTTTCAAAGCAGGTGAGACAAAAGATACTCGAGCTTGAAAATTTCAGGATAACATGGTGCGGATTCCTTGTTCGACGGAACAAACTTAACGTGTCAAAAAAACAATTCATACAAGACACAAGAGAGTCATGTCCCCTTTTACTATATTGCTATAGATGCCATTGAAAAAACTACAAGAAAAATGTAAAATAAATCGGGAGAACAAGATTACCCTGCACAGTACCAAATCGATTCGCACTTCCCTCAACAACAACAAAAAACAAATCAATTCCCACCAAAGAAAGATTAATGTCCCTTTTTATATGATTACAGATGCCATGATCTCGAATTTCAATTTTTGAATCCATGTTATGTTGAATTCGAATATATCGTTAGGTGACCTTGCGGTTTATAATTGATATAGTCGTACATTTTGATCTTCCATCATATATGAACATTTTACTCCACCATGTGAACATATATATTGTCGTCTACCACATGGACTAAATTTGAATCAATTTTCCTTATTTGAATACGATTGGTGTCAAGTTATAAAAAAAATTAAATATTATCTTGATAACAAAAAATATACATATAGCAGTAATCATATTTCACTATGAACTACATGTACCATACTCTCTCCAATTCAAATATTTGTATCCATTTTATGTTGAATTCAGATCATAGTACATTATTGGTCTAGGTAGCGAGATGTTTGAGATAATCTAAACCCTGTTTTCATACGTATAATTTTTGGCTGAATTGGGACAAGTTTTGGTCTAAGCCTCTTGCAAAACCGGAGATTCTCTCAACAAGCCTCGTGGTTCCGAGAGGGAACATGTCACCTTTGTGTGCGAAACGATATACGCTGCCTCCCCCCTGATTTTATTTACAGAGGCAACATAGAACTATATGAGTGCCCTGTTAAATTTTGGAATTATTTCGGGTTCATTTGGCCTTTTTATACATTAATTGAGTTTCTGGACTTTTAATGTGCATAATCTAAATATGAATTGCATGCACATGCTCCGGTGCACCAAAGTGGGTTGAAAAATCAAATGTGTGTCCTTGGTTGAATTTCTAGGTCCCATGGAAGAAATGAGAATGAAATTCAAACATCTGGGCGTCATGACTCGGCCGAGAACATCGAGAAACTTTGATTTTAAATTCATGTAAATCCAAAACTCGCCTGGAAATCATGAAACTTAGCATGGTGTCATGTCATGGCACTAACATGTTGTGGTAAAAAATTGGGCCGATTTGGAAGCTCGTTGTTCTAAGAGGGAACATGCCACCTTTGAGTGTGAAACGATATACGCTGCCCCCCTTGAGTTTCTTAACAAAGGCAACATAGAACTACATTAGTGCCCTGTTAACTTTTGGAATTATTCCGGGTTCATTTGTTGTTTTTTATACATTAATTGAGTTTCTGGTCATTTAATGTGCATAAGTCAAATTTGAACTACAAGCACATGCTCTCGTGCACCAAAGTTGGTTTAAAATCACATTTGTGTCCTCGGGTGAATTTCTAGGTCCCATGCAAGAAATGAGAATAAAATTAAAACATCTGGGCATCGTGGCTCGGCCGAGAACATTGAGAAACTTGGTTTTAAAATTCTTGTAAATCCAAAACACGTCTGAAAATCATGAAGCTTGGCATGGATGTCATGTCATGGTACTACCATGTTGTGGTAAAAAAATTGGCCGAATAGGAACATATTTTGGTATAAGCTTCTTGCAAACCCAAGCTTCTCTTAAGAAGGCTCGTGGTTCTGAGAGGGAACGTGCCACCTTTGAGTGCGAAACGATGTACGTTGTCCCCCTTGAGTTTATTTACAAAGGCAACATAGAACTACATGAGTGCCCTGTTAAATTTTGGAATTATTCCGGCTTCGTTTGGCCTTATTTACACATTAATTGAGTGTTTGGTCATTTAATGTGCATAATTCAAATTTGAAATACAAGCACATGCTCCCGTGCACCAAAGTTGGTTGAAAAATTACATTTGTGTCCTCGGGTGAATTTCTACTCCCCCCTTCCATCTATATAGGTCCTAATGCGTTTTTCGAAGCTAACTTTGACCAAACGTTAGAGCAATAATATATGACATGCAACTTACACAAAGCATACCTTCAAATTTGTATGTCAAAGGAGCTTCCAATAATATAATTTTCATAGTATACATCTCATGTGCTATTAATCTTGTCAATAGTCAAAGGTTGTCTTGAAAAACACATTAGGCCCTATATAGATGGAAGGAGGGAGTAGGTCCCATGCAAAAAATGAGAATAAAATTCAAACATCTGGGCATCGTGGCTCGGTCGAGAACATTGAGAAACTTGGTTTTAAAATCATGAAACTTGGCATGGTGTCTAGGTTACATGCACCAAAGTTGGTTGAAAAATCACATGTGTGTCCTCGGGTAAATTTCTAGGTTACATGCAAGAAATGGGAATGAAATTCAAAGTTCTGGTCGTTGTGACCGGGTTGGAAACATTGAGAAACTTAGTTTTTTAATTCCTGTAAATCCAAAACACGCATGAAAATAATGAAACTTGGCTTGCTGCCATGACATGGCACCAACATGCTGTGGTAAATTTGCAGTCCGATTTGCAAAGGAGCACACATTAACAATCAACAAAGTCATTTTGGAACAAGTGCTGTCACGTTACAATTGGAAACACAAGTATTGTTGAAACCATGGGCGTTCTACTTACTAGTACCATTTACGTGCCGCCACGCGTCCCGATTTTTTATTAGCTAGGAGGCGCCGTGCAGGGTAGCTATTTGAGTACGAGAGGCGTGCGATCAGACCTCTGCGCATGCTTATCGGGAGGAGAGCCCTTTGACCTCCATCTGTCGTCCACCTCTCTCCCAAGGTCTCCATTAATGGCGCCCGAGCCTCTGTTTAATGGCGTGGCTATGTCTCACTCGACTGAGATTTAATAGAGAAAAAAGAAAATCTGAAAGCATGGATCTTGATGTAAGATCCAACGGACCTATATAGCATCTATTGCGACTTATAGCAAGACATATGAATATATAAGGACGATTAATTTTTTTTGATCAAAGAAGGGCTTGTCCCTTCCGATTTTCATTACTGAAAACCACCACAATTCACAAGAAGTTCAGCACAACTCCATCCTAACACGAAGGACTAAAAGCTACTAGATTGAAATCGCAACATCCCAAGAGGCCAAAAAAGGCCAAACATCCATGCTAGAACCCAACATTTCACAACCGACGACACAATCCACATCCTAAACCGATTATTACATCAAAAGAAACCAGGAAACTGAAGGAAGCCTAGCAGCAACTAGAAGAACAACAACGCCAGGGTCAGCACAGCAAGAGTTTTCTTCATTCCAGCCTCGCAACATTGATCTTCCATAGAAAGATAAGGACGATTAATTGTCTTACATAATTAGAAAGATAATTAAAAAAGCCACATGCGGCTATGCCCGAAATACACAAGGGCAAAAGAAGAAGGAAGACAAGGATCTGGCTCGCTGATCTCTACTTTCTTGACGCGTTGTTGCAGGCCGCCAGAACTAGTCTCCGCGGCAAGTGGCGATGAGCTCTTTCGTGTCCTGACGACGCTGGTTGAGAACATCCACGGATTCCTCCACCAGCCTTTGGCGCTCGTTGCAGAGCATGTCATTCTCGTCCATAAGTTTCTTGATGATGACGCTGGTCCTCTTCAACAAGGCACTAGTCTCCTCCTGCTGGTCAGCACTTCGGACGATCTTCTCCCTCAGCAGGTTGCGCTCAGCCCGGAGCCTCTCATTGCCCTCCCTTAGTATGCCGATAGCCTGTTCAAATGAGGCTTTCATGTCGTCCTGCAACCTCGCCCAGCCGGAGATCTGCTCCATCTGGCTATGGACGATCGCATGCATGCGCCTGTAACAGTCGTTGCCTGCCCGCGAGAAATTTTCCCAGGCCGCCGCGGCGCGGCGGGACATCTCTGCTGCTTCTACAGCGCGGCCGGACCAGTCCGCTGCATCGACGGCGCGGCGGGACCTCCGTGCTGCTTCAGCGGGGCGGCGGGACCTCTGTGCTGCTACTTCCGTGCGGCGGGACATTTCGGCTGCTCTCACAGCAAGGTGGGACATCTCTTGTGCTTCCGCTTCCATGCTCGCCTCTCCCTGGTGGCAATCTCTCGACCCAGACCTCACACTGGCCATGGCAGACACAAGGGAAGGATGCTGAATGGCTTGTTTGTTTTTGTGGTTGAGGAGTTGAGGAGGAATGCGCAGTCATCTTGGCATACTAGCATTTATAACCGAGTACTAATACGCTCCTAAGTGGGAAACCGTTTAGGTTGTGATCGGTGTGAACAGGTTTGCAATTCAATATAGCATGGAGTAATTTGGAATGTGACGAGATGCAAGCTCAAAATTTATTGACGGTTCAAGTTTCGAAGTGCGGCACTATTCCCGGATGGAGTACTTCTTTTTCTACTCTCTCCTTTTCGGTTTTATAGGGATTATCTCAAAATTTTAGTTTTTCCATTTTATAAGGCTCAATTTGGTTGTTCCCCAACAGATGTTCAGATTCCAAGGTGCATTAAATCATTGCATGCAAATATTAAGAGAAAATTGACCAATGCATGTACTTTATGCATGCATGCACTTCAACTAATGCATTGATAAACATAAATTTTTATCGCCACCAAAACCCACCATTTCTTAAGCTAAAGTAGACCAAGGTAATCCCTATATTAGCATATTACTAAGATAAACAGAAGGCACCGTAGAAACATTTAGGACGTGAGCTTGTCAATCTGAATGTGGAGGGACAAAAGCTTAGCCCCGGCCAGCAGCTTGGGCGGAGCTGTCAAGAAGGTCAGCTCCTGCACGTCGACGTCACCGGGATCCTTGCTTCTTGTCACCTCCATTTCCACCTTGATGGCGTCGGTCGTGCCTTTGGGCTCCCCTGGCGGGCCGTTCGCCCACAGCTTGGCCATGTAGTGCGGCAGTGGGGACGCCCCCGCTCTGATGCAGACGACCGGCATGACAATAGGTGCGCCAATGTCGAGCACGCCGCCGACCAAGAAAAACGCGCGGCGGTCCTCCTCCACGAACAGCAAGAGCCGTGGCTCCGACAGTGGCACTTGCAGCTGGAGCACCTTGCCGTACTGGATCCTATGCACGGGCATGGGATGCGCGGTGCTGATGTGGTGGTAGAGTGCCGACGGCGGGCCTTTGTAGCCGCAGACGGGCACAGGGCATTTGCAGGGCGCGAGCGGACACACGCTGTGGTGATCGGCGAGCTTGTGGTAAGTGACGTAGAGCCCACAGCCTTCGTGCGGGCACTCCAACCTCACCGACGAAAGGACGGAGTCCACCGCCGTGTTCCGCACGTCGAAGCCACCGCCGTGCTCGCACTTCTGGCACTGCCGCTGGTTCCCGGGGCGCTCGACGCGGCAGTCCGCGTAGGCCAGGTGCCCTCCCTTGCACTGCAGAAATCAATCGAACATCACATCAATCAAGAAACCTGCACCTTGCTCAATCAGTCGAACGTACGAGTTGTATTCGAACCTCATACACTGGAGGTGTGAAGGGGCAGAGGCACAAGGGGCAGTGGAGCACGGTGAGGTCCATCGAGACCGTAGAGAGCTCCATCGTCGGGTCCTGTTCGGTCTGCATGATCTCGCCCTCCTCGTGCACAACCATCTCTCGACTTGGGCTGGGGTATTACAAAGCTTTACCATCACATATTTTATACTACTTCAAGGTGCATTAAATCAACACATGCAAGTATCAAAAGGAGAGTCACGACATGCATGCATGCGTTATAATTAATTCATCGGTAAACGCAAATTTTTGAAATATATTGAGTGCAGTGCTTTGATGTGTCGCATCAACTCGTACATCAACGAGAAGTTTGATTATCCTCTCCCTCGTGGACTTAACTACACCTGCCTTTGGCTGTATGACAGGTTGGCCACACACCTATCGGGCCCACCTGTCATACACGCAAAGGCAGGAGCGTCCCTCCCTCGCCCATGAGCATGGTGGCTGGCAAGACTAGGAGAAGCTTTCGCTACACGCTCTCCCTCCCTCGCCCATGAGCGTGGTGGCTGGCAAGACTAGGAGAAGCTTTCGCTACACGCTCTCCCTCCCGCACGCAGTGGACATGCAGCAGTTCAATCGGTGTCAGATGGCCAGAAGCATACTGTAGTACTCCTCCAGTGCAGTAGTACTCCATCATTATTCGACTTTCCGAAGAGGCGAAGAGCCAAGCATAGCCCGGATGCTCGTGTGGCATTTTCATGTGTAGAGTAGTCTAGGATAGCGCGTACTGTGCCTGCAAGCTTAAAATCATTGGGGTCGGCTCCATGCTATGTGGCCGTCTCCAAGTTTAAAAAATAATTAAAATAGTCTTCTGGCCCTACCTGACACCCTGGTGATTGTAGTTTGCACACTCATGTGGTCAAGACAGGAATATATATTTTAATTTGTTTTTTTCGAAAAGGGGGACTCCCCGGCCTCTGCATCAGAACGATGCATACATCCACATATATTTTAATTTGTGGTGGGTAAATGTTAGAGGTTGCAGCAAATATATTGTACACTGCGGGTCTTTCAGCCAAGTTTAGAGGCAAGCATGTGGGGCCAGTGCTATGATGTGTCGCGTCAACTCGTACAACGAGAAGAAGCTTGACATGCTTTTGCTTAGTAGTACTTCTACAACAAGCTATCCGTCCCGCTCGTGGTGGACGGACATGCAGTAGTGGATTCGACACTGTAGAAGCAGTAGTAGTAACATCATTGTTCGTCTTCTCGAAGAGGCGAAGAGCCAAGCGCAAACCGAACGTTGCAATTGCGAACATTGGAGCATGCATATAGCCAGGCTCTTGCATGAGACAAAATTGCTATGTGAGCCCACTATTGTACTAGTACGTACAACTACTGGCTAGTATAGCCATGTAAACCAGAAAGGAGTATTTGCCCTTCTAGAGATTTCAACAAGTGACTAGACTACACCGAGACGGAGTACATATGGAGCAAAATGAGTGAATCTGCACCGTAAATAAATACGTACTAGTTCTATCTTTTTCCTCTCTGAGGTGCACAATATTGATTATACTAACTAGTCTCTTTTTGACACGCATTTACATTTTTTACATAGTACAGACGCAAGCGCTCATATACACGTGCATACACTCACCCCTATGAACGCACACACGCACGGCACTATCATCTTGAAATTTACGAAGTCACCATAGGCACCTCGTTGTCGACGGGTCCATAGGTGCTTGAATGCCAAGGAGGGAGAGGGTTGCGGTTCCCGAGACGTTGAACGGTTAATGATGCATCCTCAGTTACATGCAGAGGGAATTAATTGCAGAAGCAGAATAGAGCCAGCATGATGTGAATGCAACAGAGTTTGGACTCTCATATAATAAAGGCGCCCACCACTCCAATCCATCTACTCCCAAGTCTCTGCGCAACACTGCTCACTCCAATCCAAGACCAAGTGACCAGAAGCCACAAGCACCTATGGAGGCGATGGACGCGAGCGGCAGTCGGCTGTGCCAAATCATCCAAGGCGTCGGCCTGCGGCCCCGCAATACGCAGCGTTTCCAGACGGTGCTGGCGACCGCAGGCATCGTAGCCCTCGCTGACGCCGGCTTCGCCTCTCGCATGGACGACATGATGGTCAACTCCATCCGCAAGTTCACCGCCGTCAAGAAGTGCGCGGACGACCTTGCAGTACTGCTCCAGCCCGCGCACCCCGTCTCCTCATTGCCTGCCACCCTCATCGGCCTCCATGGTGACGAACTCTTTCAAGCCCTAGTGGCCCTGCAGGTGCTGGAGGTCGCGACGAAGAATGTGCACCTCGAGGTCGCGCTCGCCTCGCAGCGCCTCGCCATGCAAGAAACCGTCGACCTGCACATCCACGTCTACGAGGAAATCGTCTACATAGGCCAATACAAGGCAAGCGAGGATAGAAAGACGTTGGCCTTCTTCCAGCGGCTGCAATCTTTGGACGCCATTGTTCAGAAGCACGTCGACCTGGCCACGAAAGCCGCTGCTACTTAGGCGCCGTTCGGTGGGCCGGCGCCTTGAGTCGAGGAGGTGGACGTCGTCGATGGATGCATCTCTTCTTCTTGCCTCCTGTAACCAGCACTGCATCGCCTCGTGGCCTTAATGTTTATTAGTATAGTACTCCCTTCGTTCCCAAATATAAGTCTTTCTGAAGATTCCAGCAAGTGACTAATACATACGGAGCAAAATGAGTGAATCTACACTCTAAACTATGTCTACATACATCTGTATGCTATATTCCATTTGAAATAGTATCTAAAAAGGCTTATATTTATGAACGGAGGGAGCATATGGCATTTTTATTCCAGTCATAACGTTTTGACTGTGAGGTGGGGCCGTAGTTGAGCAAACCCACCCCGCCCACCAAGCGTCGGCCGAGTTTAGAATTAGAAGAGAGAAACGAGGGAGGAGAGCTAGCTGTAGCACGGACGCTGTTGTCAGATGGGACTCGTGTTTATAGAATAGGAGTACTGAGCACTCGTGCCTCTTTTTTTTCTTTTTTGAGGGAAAAATTAGTCGTATGTCTAGTACCACTAGTTGGGTGCGTGCGACCTATAGCTGTCATCACTTTAGGTCTCCTTTTCGAACTGCGGCTACGCTTCACAGTACATATTATTTCATGCATTTATCCTCCTATATGTACTCCTAGGCTATTTCCACGTGCTCCCATTCGCCGACATGTGGGACATAGAGCATCTGGGTCGTAGTGCATGCATGACTCGGAGCATATGCCGGGGTACTTTACATTTCAGACCTCACGAATTTCATGCAAACCCCCCGCAGAAGAATAAATAAATGAATGAATTACTACATGAAACCGGATTATTTTCATGGAAACTGGAGCACGTTCATTAAATTTTGGACATAACACGTTTATAAAAAATGACCGGACCGAAACCAGTCTAAGGGCCTCTTTGATTTTTCCCGCAAAAAAGGGCCTCTTTGATTCGCAGGATACTGAAAACACAGGAATGGGGAAAGTATGATGGCGTTGAACCGAGACAAGGTGAACTCTAACTCAGTTAGAGGTTAGAGTTAGATTCTAACCCTGAACTAAGTCTAAACCAAAGAGGTGTATGGATGGCAGGGTTAGATTGACAATAAATGCTCTGTCTCAATCATTTGACTACTTTGGACCCTATTTCTTGCCGGATTTGGAGGGTGCTTGGATACATTTTAGTTCCATGACTAAAAGTAGTGAGACTAAAACTTGCTAGCCTCACCCATGCTTGGATCCAAATACTAAAGAGACTAAAATCAAGTTAATGAGCATTTATTATCCTCCAAACCCTCCAATCCAGAACTCGCGTGTGTTAAAGGAGAGGAGTTAAATGAGGAGAGAGATGACTAATCCACATTTTAGTAGGGGTACCCATGACTAATTTTTTTAAGACTCAAGACTAGTTTTAGCCCCTCTTTAGTCAGGGGTGCTTGGAACTTTTAGCCTCTTAAAGAGACTATTTTTAGTCAGACTAAAATAAGTCCCTTGGATCCAAGCACCCTATTGGTGTGGCCGGCTCTTTTGTGGCCTCCTCTCGCTCACAATTGACATAAACGAACCATCTATACAAATCAAGCATGCAAAACATGATAATTTTTACTTTGTCCATACAAATGAGATATCCCACTTAAACATACAAGTAGTCAATCAAGCTTCACAAAATAAAAAAAACTTCATGAAACAAAGAATGAGCTAACTCATCACGGAAGTCATTCACGATAGGGAGGGATCCCGGAGCCCCTCACGCACCGAGGGAGGAGCTCTCCATTGTCGCTCTGGAGGAAGGCTCTGTAGAGCCCAAGCCCCGGGAACCCCTCCGACGCCGGCCCTTGCGAGTTGAGATCGACACCGGCATGGGTAGTAGGGCCGCTTGCCGCCGACTGGGAACTTAATCTTTGGGCCTCTAGAAAAAATGCAAGCCTATAACTAAAATACCTAGAAAGGTGAACTGAATCTTTGGGCCTCTAGAAATAATGCAAGCCTGAAACTGAAATACCTAGAAAGATGAACTGAATCTTTGGGCCTCTAGAAATAATGCAAGCCTGAAATTGAAATACCTAGAAAGGTGAACTGAATCTTTGGGCCTCTAGAAATAATGCAAGCCTGAAATTGAAATGCCTAGAAAGGTGACCTGAATCTTTGGGCCTCTAGAAAGATTTATTACCTCCGCAAGCAGCATCAAACAATTCCATGCGTGCACCACAAATCTATACCATGTTTGATCAGGATCTACATTTCCAAATCAGAATTAGCGCTAGAGCAAGAAAGATCACTGATATGGCCGTGAGATAGAGAAGGAACGAACAAACTCACCCCTCTCGCGACCTCCCTGGTAGACGCGCCGCCGCCGCACACGAAAGAGGGAGAAAAATGATTGGTGAAGGGGGAGCGGTGTCGGTGAACAAAAAGAGGGGTACACTTTTTGTACCCCTATAACTTTGCACGGGCAGTCAGAGCCGCGCCCACGACCACTCCAAGCAAGGCAATGGAGGTGAGCCAGGGTAAGACCGAAGCTCAAGGGAACTGGAGCAACGCCAAGGCCAGGACCACGAAGAGCCATGGGACGAGGCGGGCTCCCCCGGCAAGATCCTTGCCGGGACCGGCTTTAGCAGCCCCGGCAAGACCCTTGCCGCGGCAACTCGCCCCACGCCTACGGAGCAAATCACCCTTGAGTCCACTGCCTCCATGGGGTAAGGATTCGGGAGACGTCTCCGTGGTGGCATGTAGATCTTTGTGAAGAAACACTCAAGATCAGATATGCACTCAGAAGACGACGACCCTTGGCAAGATACCAGCCAAGGAAGACCACGAGACCCCCGGCAAGCGACTTGCCGGGGACGATGGCACGCGCCGCGACAAGACCCTTGCCGGGGCCCCGGCAAGGCCCTTGCCGAGGACGTCTACAGGCCACCATCAGCCCACGCCAACCAAGTCTCCACCGCCGTTCGCATACAGCTGCTGATCCAACCAACTAGGCAGGCACCTGCGTGGCGGCATGCAGATCTTCGTGAAGACACCACCACTGCGCCACCTCAGCTGCCTACCTGCCTACATGGCACCATGGGCATCACTGGCCAGGGTGCGTGTCAACACAAGGAGGAGCGACGATGGATGGGATGGGCTTCGCCCCCGCCCCCGATAAAGCAAGGACACCTAAGCAGACGCATTAAATGCGCCTTGTCATGTAATGCGAAGGATAACCTCGCGTCACTGTACCCTTTCCACATCCTGTGTGCCACTGTGGCAACCCCTTTTGCCTATAAAAGGAGGCCCGAGGCGACCAGGAGAGGGATTCGGCTTTTTGGGGCTCTTCACACCCCATAGCTAGTTCAAGAACACAGATATACATCCACCAAAGCAGGAGCAGGGTTTTACGCATCCTCGCGGCCCGAACCTGGATAAACGAATCGTGTGCTATCTGTTTGATCCGCTCTTCTTTCAACCCCACGCCTCGCTAACCGTAGGAGGGATTGGCTCTAGCAGTTAGTTCAGCTCTTCTTCGTCGTCATGGTGCCCAAGAAGAAGACGATGATGGTGGTCGACCAGTCGGGAGCCGGACGGCCCGTCCCGACGCGGGCAAGCAGCGGGTCGGTCGTAGAAAGGACCCGGGGCGCCGCTCGCGAACACCAACACCATCCCAGCAGCCGGAGTTTGGGAGGCGGCGATGTTCGTGCGCCTGGTAACGGACCACACACCGCCAAATCCAAAGACGGAGCCAGGCCCTCCGCGGGTGGTGTGGGGCCTTCCAAGGTCGCTGCCGCAACACCCGAAGGCGGCGTAAGGGCCTCCAAGACTCCCATGCCGGCACCAATAGCGCGCTCCTCCCAGGCAGCGCGCGAAGAACAGCGTCATCACGCCGAAGATCCCAGGTGTCGCCGCGGGAAGAGCCCCGAGCGCCACTCCCGGGATGTAGAAGACCTGCCCGCTCGCTGAAGTGCTGGTGAAAACGGCATGCGACCGCAGGATCGTGATAGAGCTCCTTCTGACATGGTCAGAAGTCGAAGCGCGTCGCGATCCGTGCAGGTTTCGCTGCCGCCGACACCAGCAGAGGCCCTAGCGCGCGCAGTTGCTCCTCGACTTTCCTCCCGCTACGGGGAAACTCGACTAATGGAGAGCCACTATACGAAGCCTTGTTGCGGCGGCCAACAAAGACGAACCAAGTCCGGTGGAGCCCCCGGGTCGACGCTCCGATGGAGTCCCACACACCAGTGGCGGAAGGGCCAGCGGCGCCGCGACCACGGTGCATTCGCCTCCTCCCCGTCCGGTACCGCGGACGCCGACTCGTCGCGACGTCACGGGCGACGACATCTCCATACCGTCGTCCGACCCACGGGCCCACTGTGACCAGCGCCAAGTTCTTCGGGAACGAGCCCTTGAAGACGCTCGAACCACTATCGAGCGCCGGCACGGAGCACGCCACCAGTCAGACAGGCGAGCAGGCCTGCTGCGAACCACCCGGCACCGGAGAGCCCTGGAAGCCTACCTTACGAGGTAGGATGTCCGGCTTTTACCCGTGAGCTGCGGCAGTTCTAGTGGCCCACTCACCGCACCTTCAAACCTGACGTTGGCGAGAAGTACAATGGCAAGATCCACTTGTCGGAGTTCCTCAGCATCTACACCATCGCGATGCAAGCTGCGGAGCCCGCGACGATAAGGTGTTTGCGAATTACTTCCCGTTAGCTCTTAAACCCAACGCCATGTCATGGTTGATGCACTTGCCGGTAGACTCTATTTCCTCCTGGTCGGATTTGTGCCATGAGTTTGTTGGCGCCTTTACTGGGGGTCACCAAGCCCATGGCCAAGCAAGCGACCTGCACGTCATCCCCCAGAAGGGAGGCGAGAGTCTGCGCAAGTATATACAGAGGTTCAGCCGGGTACGGTACAATATCCCTGATGTTCACCCTGTCGCCATCATCAGCGCGTTCCATCAGAACGTGCGTAACCGCAAGATGCACGAAGAGCTGGCAATGAACAAGGTGAAGGATATGGCGGAACTCTACGCTCTTGCTGACAGATGTGTCTGGGCTGAAGAGGGAAGGAAGTACCACGGCGAAGATGCCGGCGTGGAAACCGATTCTTGAGATGAGGATACTTCCGCCCCAGCAAAGAAAGGCCGGCGCCGCAACAGGAAACACAAGGGTAAAGCTGTGCTTGCCGTCGAGGGATCTGATGACGCCGGCTCCGCCAAGAAAACCAAGGCAGATGACCCCGACAAGGAAATTGCCGGATGTGTCGCTTGCCGGGCCTTGGCTGCTGTGGAGAAGCCAGGGAACTCCGACAAGCAATACTGCAAGATCCATCCACCAAAGGCCATGATCTCCAGAACTGCCGACAGGTTGAGCTACTTGCTGAGAAGCAAAAGGCTGAATATGAGAGGCGGGACAAGGAGAAGGGCCAAGACGGCCCGAGGGGTCCGGCAAGAAGTGTGACGGCCAAGCGGGCCATCGCGGCAAGGATAAACAGTAGGAGAGGCCCGCCCGGGGCCGCGACAAGAAGCCAGAAGACGATGATCACGAAGAGGACGACGAGTCTGGTGACCAAGAAGTTCAAAAAGCTAAAGAGGCCATGTGCATCGACGGCGGCTCATCGCTGCATACCTCTCACCGCCAGCTTAAACAGTGGGCACGTGAGATTACGGCAGCAGAGCCGTCGTTCGATGCCCAAAAGCCGCTGAAGTGGTCCTGCACACCTATCATTTTTGACATTGAGGATCACCCTGATCGCACTACTGCGGTCGGGTGCTTTCCATTATTGGTTTCACCAACAATATGGAACCTCAAGGTGACAAAGATGCTAGTCAATGGCGGGGCAGGTCTGAACTTAATCTCGCCTGCCGTGATCGAGAAGCTGCAGATTCCTGACGGAGACCTCGAAGAGACCGGCACGTTTCAGGGGGTCAACCCGGGAAGAAGTCAACCAAAGGGGAAGGTCACGCTACCCGTGACTTTTGGGAGTTATATGAATTACAGGACAGAAAGGATCGTGTTCGATGTTGCCAAGATCCCCTTGCCTTACAACGGGATCCTTGGCCGCCCAGTGCTGGCCAAGTTGATGGCGGCGTCACACTACGCCTACAACACCCTGAAGATGCCGGGCCCTGTGACGATCATCACCGTCCCATCCGACAAGAAAGATGCGCGGATTTGCGCTGACCAACTCTACCAATAAGCAGTTGTAGCAGCTGTCGCTACTAAGGCACTTGCTCCTGCCACTGGAGCCCCGGGAGGGAAGAATAAGAAGGCCGGTGAGACCTGGGCACCCACTCTGGTAAGCGCACCTCTTTGGAGTGTAGTGCTCCCGCCGAGGACGTACCAGAGGGCTCCACTGGCAAGAACAAGAAGTCTAGGGCCACGCCGCCGGCGACCAAGAAGGTATCCGTCAAGGAAGACGGCACAGGAGGGGCTTTCACCATAAGCTCCGCCATTGACGAGAAATAGGAAGACGCGCTCGTCACCTTCCTATGGGCGAATGTCGAAGTGTTTGCGTGGCAAGCATCCGACATCCCCGGCGTTCCAAGGGAGGTGATTGAGCACCACCTTGCTGTCTGTCCTCATGCGCGGCCCGTCAAGCAGAAGGTTAGAAAGCAAGCTTTGGAACGGCAAGAGTTCATCACAGAGGAGATTTGGAAACTGGAAGTGGCGGGTTTGGTGAGAGGAGTGCTCCATCCAACGTGGTTGGCCAATCCAGTGGTAGTGCGCAAGGCGAATGGGAAGTGGAGGCTGTGTATTGATTACACAGATATCAATAAGGCTTGTCCCAAAGACCCTTTCCCATTGCCGCACATCGACCAGATTGTTGACTCCACGGCTGGGTGTGATCTGTTGTCATTCCTTGACGCCTACTCCGGCTACCACCAGATCTTCATGATGAGACAAGACAAAGAGAAGACAACATTCATCACCCCATGTGGTATGTATTGTTTTCTACGGATGCCTTTCGGGTTGAAGAGTGTTGGCTCAACGTTTGCAAGGGAGGTCCAGATTGGTTTTGAACCTCAGCTTCATAGAAATATGGAAGCTTATATGGATGATATAGTGGTCAAAACCAAGAACAGTGCAACCCTCATACCGGATTTACAAGAAACATTTGCAAACCTACGCAAGATCAATCTCAAGCTGAACCCAAAGAAGTGCATCTTTGGCGTCCCGTCCGGCAAGCTTCGCGGGTTCTTTGTGTCACAACGCTAGATAGAGGCCAATCCAGACAAGATCAAAGCTATAGAGCAGATTGAAGCACCCAAGCGAGTCAAGGATGTGCGTCGTCTTGCTGGTTGCGTTGCCGCCATGAGCAGGTTCATTCCCAAGTCCGCCGAGCGCGCCCTTCCCTTTTTCAAGATTTTGAAAAAGGCGGGCCTGATGGAGTGGACGCCAGAAGCCGAAGCAGCATTGCAAGATTTGAAGAGGTACCTCTCCTCCGCGCCAATACTAGTTGCGCCTAAGCCATAGGAACCGTTGCTGCTATACCTGTCGGCAACGAACCAGGTGGTCAGCGCCGCACTAGTGGCGCAGAGAGAAATTGATGACGAGGTAATAGCAGTGACAGAGCCCGACGCCATCGATGCAGAGATGACGCAACCAGTTGGAATGCCGCCAAGGAAGAAAATGATGCATCACCCGGTCTAGTTTGTTAGCTCCCTCCTGCAGGGGGCTAGATCAAGGTACTCCGGTGTGCAGAAACTGCTCTTCGGCCTTCTTATGGCCTCGAGGAAGCTGCGTCACTACTTCCAGGCGCACGAAATCACTGTCGTCACTTGCCTCCCTCTACCACGGATATTGCACAATCCAGACGCAATGGGAAGAATCGTAGAGTGGGCACTGGAGCTGTCCAGCTTTGGCCTCAAGTTTGAGAGTACCTCGACGATTCAAAGCCGAGTCCTGGCGGAGTTCGTTGCAGAATGGACCGCGACGCCTGACGAAGAAGCCCAAGAGACTGCTCTCCCCGGCAAGGAGGCAAGTTGCGACTGGATCATGTACTTTGATGGAGCTTTCTCCTTACAGGGTGCCGGGGCTGGCGTACTGCTTGTCACGCCCACCAGAGAGCACCTCAAGTACGTGGTCCAGGTGCACTTCCCCAGGGAGGTGTCAACAAACAATACGGCTGAGTACGAAGGGCTGCTTGCTGGTCTTAGGACCGCGGCGGACCTCGGAATCAAGAAACTCGTCATCAGGGGCGACTCGCAACTTGTCGTCAAGCAAGTCAACAAGGATTACAAGAGCCTGTTGATGAAGGCCTACGTCGATGAAGTGAGAAAGCTGGAAGAGCGTTTTGACGATATACAGGCAGAACACGTTCCCCGAGTGGAGAATGACATCGCCGATTACCTGTCAAAACGCGCTGCCCTCAAGCTACCTGTGGAACCAAGTACCTTTGTGCTTCGGCTAACTCATCCATCTGTTGATCCATCAACAGAGCAGAACAAAAGGAGGAAATCAGGGCCCGACAAGTACTTTCCCGCCGAGCTCCCCGGAGCCGCCGGTGAGAATGTTGCCGGAGACACTGAGTCCGCCACGGGACGGCTAGCTCCGGCGGGGCACCAAGCTCTTGCCATGGAGACAGCCGCTCCTATAGCGGAGGAAATGCCTTTGGTCCTCGCCGTCAAGCCTCAGGCTCTAGCGTGGGCACAGCACACCGTCCGGTTCCTCCAAACAGGGGAACTTCCTGAGGAGCAGGAAGAAGCGGAAAAAGTAGCCCGTCTGTCTGCTATGTACCAGTTCGTCGATGACGTTCTGTACAGGAAGAGGCCGAACGGTGTTAAATTGAAGTGTATCACTCGAGAGGAAGGACTAGGGCTGTTAGCAGAGATACCTGGAGGCATATGTGGATCCCACATAGGGTCGAGGGCCCTTGCCAGCAAGGCATTTCGGCAAGGCTTCTTCTGGCCCACTGCCCTCCAGGATGCGACGACACTGGTCACCTGGTGTGACGCGTGTCAGTTCCATTCAAAGAAGCTTCATCAGCCAGCTCAAGCCCTCCAAACCATTCCTCTCTCCTGGCCCTTCCCGGTCTAGGGGCTCAACATACTGGGTTCTTTCCCCCGCACTGTCGGGGGCTTTGAGTACTTGTACGTCGCAATCGACAAGTTCACAAAGTGGCCAGAGGTGGAAGCAGTGAGGAAGGTCACAGCTCAGTCAGCCATCAAGTTCTTCAAGGGACTAGTGTGCCGTTTTGGTGTACCCAACAGGGTCATCACCGACAACGACATGCAGTTCACAAGCCACACCTTCATGCAATATACCCAAGACCTCGGCAGCAAAGTCTGTTTCGCTTCCATTGCTCACCCACGAAGCAATGGTCAAGCTGAGAGGTCAACCGTTGAAGTGCTGCGAGGCCTAAGGACAAAGACTTTGACAGGCTGCACAAGAGTGGAAGGCGCTGGATTGATGAGTTGCCAACGGTTCTTTGGTCGATTAGAATGACGCCAAATCGAGCCACCGACCAGACACCCTTTGCCCTAGTATACGGGGCAGAAGCAGTTCTCCCCACTGAACTCATATACGGGTCACCTCGAGTGCTCGCTTACGATGAGCTTGAGCAAGAGCAACTATGGCAAGATGACGCAACGCTCCTTGAGGAAGATCGTCTTCGGGCGGCTGTGAGAGCAGCACGCTACCAGCAAGCCTTGCGCCGCTACCATAGCCACAAGGTCCATGCCCGAAGCTTTGAGGAAGGCGCTCTTGTTCTTCGGCGCGTTCAATCGACCAAGAATACCAACAAGTTGATGCCAAAGTGGGAAGGCCCTTATCGGTTAATACGAGTCACCAGGCCTGGCGCAGTCCACGTGGAGATCGAAGATGCAATTCCGTTGAGCAACTCCTGGAACATTGAGCATCTTAGCAAGTTTTACCCATAAGGCGCGGCTTGCCGGGCCCCCCGGCAAGCCACCTTTTGTACAAGCCTTGCCGGCAAGGCATGTAACCCTTTGTACAAAGCCAGGCGCAGATCCTGAGCATAAATAAAAGAAGCGCTGGCGCCCTAAGTTATAGCATGCATGCTAGGTCAAGTCTCGTCCTTGGTTAGGGTTGATAGTGCTTAGCGGCGAGTAACCCCTAGCTTAGGGGTCGAGTGTGCGTCTCTTTGTTCTTCTTTTTGTCTTCTTTGGTTCGCAGGACACGCAAATATCTTTGCCAAGCCACTTGAGAAGAAAAAAGAACAGACCAACATTTAGGCCCCGACGAGCCAGTATTGCCGGGGGCTGCAAGAGCAAAGATTCACCCACGGCAAACCAGGATTGCCGGGGGCTGCAGCTTCAGATAAGTTCTTCATCCCTTATCATGCATTTCATTATGGACTGAGGTATGTGAAACCTCGTTTTTCCTTAAGCTACCATACTCCCCTAACTCTAGGCCCTAGGGCTCGTTCCTGGGACCAAGTTTGGTCGTGGTCGCGGCAGCGAAAGGATGAAACAAGGAGCCTGGACCCACCTCATCCCTGCCTCCGCCAAAGGCGTGAGAAAGGTCGAGCGAGGTGGGGAGACGACAAGGCCTATTGCTGGGCGAGAAAATGTTTATCTTAGAGATATCAAGGATTTACTCCTTGTCGTGGGTTCCACCCGCAAACAAATGACCCGGCAAACATCCCTTTTTCATTAAAAAACATCCCGCCCAGGTACAGTCCATAGGGAATGGGAAACATGAACAAAGGGATTGCAAGTTTTAAATTCAACAAAGGCCCGAGGGCTTACAAACTAAAAAGAGATAAGGTGGCCGTAATCCCTTTCTTGTCCCTCTCCTTAGGAGGCAGGTCAAGGAGGCCAGAAGGGCAAAAGGGGCGCCTAGGCGAGCTACGGGTGGCAGAAGACGCCAAGAGAACATCTTGGTGGCCGTCCAAAGGCTGGATGGTGATGGCGGCGCCGGAAGCAGAGCTCAAAGACGAGGCGGCAGGACGTCAGTACGCGTCGAAGGCGTCGGTGCCCGCGTACTCTGACTTGACGGCCTCACGGCCCGCCCTCTTCCTCTTCCGCAGCCTCCCAACGCCAGCCGCCCAAGGAGACGACCCAAAGAGGTTCAAGGAGCCGACGACACGGATGATGGGGTCGCCAGTGCCGCACGGAGCAGCGCCCGACACCTAGTCGGACCCGTCATCCTGCCGCCTGACACCCTCATCATCGCTGTCGCTGTCCTCCTCGTCACTCTCGCTCGAGGAGGAATCTTCACCATTAGAAGAGCTCTCCACGCAGTCCCTTGCACGAGTCCCAAAGTGCCCGAAGACCTTGACAGAGAGAAGGCCACCCTCCATCAGCTTAAAATGGAGAGTGAGCCCCTTCGTCAAGCTGTGGATACGAGCAAATGTCTTCCATCCCCGACGAAGATACATCACGTGAGGAGCAGGGAAGTCGACGCGGACCCGCGTACCACTGATCCCGCAGCCCCTCATGTGCAGCCGCAATGACTCCGGCGGATCCAGCTCCATCTCCCGCGCGAATGGAGTCGGGAGACGAAGGCGACAGCGCGGCGGCCGACACAGCCTGACGAAGAACTCACAAGGGTCATCCCCAACATGGCCCTCCATTGGAGGAGGAGCTGTTGGCGGGGGCGAGGCTGGCGCGCCGCCCCGTCCTCCTCTTCCCCGAGCGCCCCGGCCTCGCCCCCTCCCCCTTCCCCTCGCGTCCGGCTCTGCCACCGCAGGCGCAGGAGAAGGAGGGACGCGTTGTCGAGCGGCGACCCTCGCCGCCACCGTTGAAGGACCGGGATTTCCTCTCTCCATGACGGATGGAAGAGAGGAGCAGAAGCTGAAGGAAGAAGGGGATGGAAGAATGCGGGACGCCATCCCCCCTCCCGCTCTTTATAAAGGAACAGGGTTGGGGCTCGGCCACCCCGCTCGGCCAATCAAGACACGGAAGGCGCAGGGAGCCAGGACCGACCCGCTGCCCCAACCAGCGACGGCCCGGTTTCCCGCCTCCACCGTTTACCACCCCAAGCGCATGGGAGACACGTGGCGGACGTGCAGAACCGAGGGGATGGGTGAGGCGACCTCTCCCCACCCCGTGATCGTGGGGAGTGGATGCCTTGAGGACCGCGCCTCGGCCCCATTCAGTAAATGGGCCGCGCCTCCACGCCTCCCTCCGTTTATGGGGAAGGCGCGAACCGCCCCTTTAAAACGACGTGACGCATGCGTGAAGAGACCAACCCCACACATGCCGCCCACGTCACGCACACCTCCCCACGCCGCGCCACGCACGCGAGTCGTGGGAAGCGCAGCGCGCGAAAAATCTTACCGCGGTAAAAACCGCCCCGCCTGCCCGCGCACCTTTTTGGGCCTAGCCCAACAAACGCGTTGCGCTTATGTGTGGCCCAGGCCCGGGGGCTTCTGTCGGTGAACAAAAAGAGGGGTACACTTTTTGTACCCCTATAACTGTGCATGGGCAGTCAGAGCCGCGCCCACGGCCACACCAAGCAAGGCAAGGGAGGTGAGCCAGGGTAAGACCGAAGCTCAAGGGAACTGGAGCAACGCCAAGGCTAGGACAACGAAGAGCCAAGGGACGAGGCGGGCTCCCCGGCAAGATCCTTGCCGGGACCGGCTTTAGCAGCCCCGGCTAGACCCTTGCCACGGCAACTCTCCCCACGCCTATGGAGCAAATCACCCTTGAGTCCACTGCCCCCATGGGGCAAGGATTCGGGAGACGTCTCTGTGGTGGCATGTAGATCTTTGTGAAGAAACATTCAAGATCAGATATGCACTAAGAAGACGACGACGCTTGGCAAGATACCAGCCAAGGAAGACCACGAGACCCCCGGCAAGCGCCTTGCCGGGGACGATGGCAGGCGCCGCGACAAGACCCTTGCCGGGGCCCCGGCAAGGCCCTTTCCGAGGACGTCTACAAGCCACCATCAGGCCCACGCCAACCAAGTCTCCACCGCCGTTCGCATACAGCTGCCGACCCAACCAACGGGGCAGGCACCTGCGTGGCGCCATGCAGATCTTCGTGAAGACACCACCATCGCGCCACCTCAGCTGCCTGCTTGCCTACATGGCACCACGGGCATCACTGGCCAGGGCGCGTGTCGACGCAAGAAGGAGCGGCGACAGACGGGACGGGCTTCGTCCCTGCCCCCGATAAAGCAAGGACACCTAAGCAGACGCATTAAATGCGCCTTGTCATGTAATGCGAAGGATAACCTCGCGTCACTGTAACCTTTCCACCTCCTGTGTGCCATTGTGGCAACCCCTTTTTCTTATAAAAGGAGGCCCGAGGCGACTAGGAGAGGGATTCAGTTTTTTGGGGCTCTTCACGCCCCATAGCTAGTTCAAGAACACAGATATACATCCACCAAAGCAGGAGTAGGGTTTTACGCATCCTCGCAGCCCGAACCTGGATAAACGAATCGTGTGCTATCTGTTTGATCCGCTCTTCTTTCAACCCCGCGCCCCGCTAACCGTAGGAGGGATCCTTGTGATCCCATAGGTGTCGTTCTCACTGACAAGCGGAGCGACCTTCGAAGGCCGGAGGGATACGGCGGCCGGAGTAGGGCGGCGGAGGCCGGAAGGAGAGGGCGGCCGGAGGAGAGAGAGGGTGAGCGACCCTATGGGGAACAGAGAGGAGTCGTGTGATAGGTGGGGGGAGCGATCTGGTGCGGGCAGGGGAGATTTTTTAGTTTTCTTCTAGTGGTCCCAAGGATAACTAGCCCAATTAGAACTTCTCCACCGGGCTAGTTTTTTTAGCTGGGTTAGAGCAAACTAGCTCAAACTAACCCCTCTTGTTTCGATAATTTGAGGCTATTTCAACCCAAACTAGCTCTAACTCACGGATCCAAACAAAGAGGAGTGTTACTATACTTGCTAAAGTGTGGACCGTAGAACATTGTTTTTTATGGCCATAACACCACATTGTTTTCTACTGCTGGTTCACTGGGCTACCGTGGTTCGCACTCCTGGTTCACTGGGCTACGTGGTTCGCACTCCTCCGACCTGAGTAGTACTCCCTCCGTTCCTAAATATAAGTCTTTGTAGATATTTCACTGTGGACCACATACAGATGTATATAGATGCATTTTATGGGTAGATTCACTCATTTTTCTCCGTATGTGGTCCATAGTGAAATCTCTCCAAAGACTTATATTTAGGAATAGAGGGAGTAGTATAGTACTAGTATATATTGCATCATTCTTTGCTCCTTCTTACTACTCCAACATGTGGGAGAGCTAGCATCCGGGTCGACGTGTCATGCACCAAATTAGAGCGCGGAACGGAAGGGGGGCATCACCCCGGTCGGAGCGCCAGTAATTCATGACTATAGTGAGTGGTCATATCACAAGTCTTTCCAGCAGTAACGCATCGTCAAATCGCATAGCCCCACTCGCTCACCCTCCTCGCCTCTCTGTCAAACCGCCTACCCAAAAACTGCCGCGCGTACTGCCCAGGAAAAGCCCCGCCCTCAACTTTTAACTAGCGAAAATAGTTCGAGCTTGTTCGTTCTATATAAGTATAGTAAGTATTGTATGTTTATTCACCCGTGGGGTTGTTCAATGAATGGAGGGGTTGGGAGCACAAGTGAACAATACTGTAGTACTACTAGTAGTAAGTAGGAGTTGTACAGTAGTCACCTTAAATAGAGAGTTTTTTTTCTTTAATGCCACGTACACAAATTGAAACGCTTGTTGTGGAGAGAAAAAAGATAATCACTCCACTATATATGGACGCAGGGGCCTGAGCGCTTGCTTTACTAGGGTTGCTCTCTTCATTCTCTCATCCTATCCAGATATAAACAAGATAGCGGTAGCGACATTTTCTCTCTGCTCACCGCTGGTCACAGATCCGGCCGGATCCCTTCGGTCGGTGTGTGTAGAGGACTAAAAGGTGCATCGTTCACGCGGTCATCGCTGCCGAGGGAGGAAACCCATAGCTGCCGGATGGGCCCGATCCTCTGCCCGTGCCGTTCTCTCCGACACAGCGCCGGCTCAGGAGGTCCTCCGACCCTTCTTCCTCCCTGCCGTATTGTCCACAGATCCGACCTGCCGCCGCCGACATCCCGGTGACCCTCAGGTATAAGTTCTTCGAAAGCGGCCTTGCTCTACTGCCCCAGCTACCCACCTGTCTGCATGTGCATCTTTTTCTACTCCCATGAGCTCTTCCAAAGCCACCTAAATTTTTAGTATTATTAGAGGTAAAGCTACTTCATGCATTCAAATCTAGGGCTTTGTTCAAACAACGAAGAAAGGGGGGAAAGTTGTAGCATGAATCTAGGACTTTATTCAAAGAGGAAAAAATATGGTGAAAGTAGTAGAGAGCAGATACCCAACCGGTCTCTTGGTTGAAAAGGGAAATAATGGGAAAACACAGCACAAACTGGATAAGGAACAAATCTATTATTGGTTGACAAAAGGATAGAAAGTGGCGGCTGGTGGACAAGTCAACAGAGTATGTCCAGGATTAGATTTGCTGCCATCACATAGTAAAAGGTCTCAAGGATTAGATTTGCTTCCCTCGCATAGTAAAAGGTCTCAGGATTTGATTTGCTGCCCTCACATAGTAAAAGGTCTTAGGATTAGATTTGCTGCCCTCACATAGTAAAAGGTCTCCAGGATTAGATTTGCTGCCCTCACATTGTACAAGGTCTCTAGGATTAGGGACGGCGACGGTAGCCGGGGCAGGAGGCCCTGTGCACCCGCCGGCTCAAGTTTTATCTGATCTGTTTGATACATTGGCTACGCTCATGGCAAAAGCTAATACGGCGGATCAGAACGCCCACTATGCGGAAATTGCGAAGGTGAGGGATCAGATCACTCAAGCCAAGGCCGACCTAGCAGCTGAGAATGCCAGGATGACTGCAGAGTGGGCCGCTTTGGATGCGCAGGCTTACCGGCTTATGCTGGATCAGAACGCATCACACGAAGTCTTGAAAAGGAAGCACCGGTCTCGCCTACCTCCGGTTTACAATGTGAGGTGCCTCTTCAACACTCCAGGAGCGGGGGCCAGTAACCCGCCGGTGTTAAACCGTGCGGAAGCTCCCGGAGCTGATGCGCCGATTCAACTACGCTTGATGGAACCGCCTCGTCAGAATAACATTATACCGCAGCCTGTCCCGACGCCTCCAGGTCATTATTCCAATCCAATGGACAACCTCGTGGCTATCGCTTCATGACTGGAGGCCATTCCGATCGAAGGTGACTCTCCGCAGACGGTGGAGACGCACCGGGTTAAGGAGCTTCTTCGAACAACTTTGATTCAACAGGAAGCATATTCATACAGCCGCGACCGGATTCACTCTACCCCTCGCCCAAGCCGGAGTTACAGCAGGCGTATGGATGAACCGGCCGTGTCAAGCAATGCACGAAACCGTGAAGCGCCCCGTGGCAACAATCCGGCAGGTGGTATTGGTGATGCCCAGGAAGTGGTGGACCGGGCCCGAGCACGCAGGGAGGCCGAGTTAGCGGCGCAGTATGAGGCTCGTCAGCTCACGCCGGTTTGTCCGACCACATCGGTCGAGCCACGAGTTACTTCTAGCTCTTTGGGGGTGCTGTGCCTTGTCCCCGCTTTATGTAATGTGCGCCTGCCCAAGGATTTCAAGGGCCTGCGCAAAGTGCCAAATTACACTGCCGACTTGTCTCCGGAAACATGGGTGGAGAGTTATGAGATGGCCATGGAGATGCTTGATGTGGATGAAGCGGCGTGTGCGAAGTACTTCACCATGATGCTTGAAGGGACGGCCCGCACTTGGTTAAAAAGTTTGCCGGCCAACTCTATCAATTCATGGGCCCAATTGCAAGCCCGGTTTATCCAGAATTTCAAGGATACATGTAAACAACCTATGTCAATAGTGGACTTAGCGGCATGTGTCCAGGAGGAAGGAGAATCGACAACCCGATGGGGCGCCGGGTCTCGAAAATCTTGCATTCATCCGACCGCATCAATGCTGATACAGAGGTGATAACTTTGGAAGGCAACTGCCGGTTTGAGCCTCTGAAGCTGAAGTTGGGGTGGTTGAAGTGCCATTGCAATGATATAGGAACCCTCATGGCTGCACTAGTGAAGTATGCTGACTTCGATAGTACAAAGGATCTCGAGTCTGACGATGATAAGGCAGGGAAGGGAAAGAAGAGCAGCAACTCCAAGGGACAGCCGCACAACTCGGCAGGTCATGGAAACGGAGGCAAGCGTAAAGCGGATAGCAGCATGGACTTTGTGTCTAACACCAACGCACAGGACAAGGGTCAGCGACGAAAGGGTAAACCGCCGAATCACAGCGGTGCGCCTAGTCCCAACCCGGACCGCTTGAATTACCTGTTAAACCAGCCTTGTCCAAAGCATGGGACGAAGGAGATGCCGGCCAACCACCTTTGGAAAGATTGTTACATCATGCAAGAGTTCAAAAATTCTAACACTTTCCGGTATGATCATGGGTCAGGAGGCGGTTCAGCGTCGGGATCTCATGGGCCGGGTAATGGCGGAGGAAACTCCGGTTCAGGATTTAATGGCAATCAGGGCGGACAGCACAACCAAGGTAATCAAAGCGGCTACAATCAACAGCAGCAGTCGTGTTATCAGAGTCACCCGAAGCAGTTAAATAGCTTGGACAAGCGGGACCAGAAGCTTCATAAGCGGGCGGTACACTCTGTTGAACCGGTCGTGCCCCGGTATTTACGCTGGTCTGAGCAGCCAATTGTATGGAGCAGAGAGGATCACCCTCCTCGGGTTGACAATCCGGGTCAACTAGCGTTGGTGGCGGCACCTCAGGTGGGAGGTTATAAATTCACAAAGGTCCTCATGGATGGAGGGAGCAGCATTAACATCCTATACTATGAAACCTTCCGCCGTATGGGACTAACAGATAAAAATCTTAAACCGTCCAGTACGGTATTCCATGGTGTGGTACTTGGTAAGTCGGCGTATCCTGTTGGCAAGATAACTTTGGAAGTGGCCTTTGGAGATGATCATAATTCCAGGTCAGAGACGTTGACTTTTGAGGTGGTGAAGATCCAGAGCCCATATCACGCCCTGTTTGGGCGGCCAGCCTATGCCAAATTTATGGCACGACCCTGTTATGTTTATTTACAGCTCAAGATGCCGGGTCACAAGGGAACAATAACTGTTCATGGCAGCCGCAAGATCGCTTTGGAGTGTGAAGAAGGTGATGCGGCTTATGCAGAGTCGGTTTGCGCCACCGAGGAGCTGAAATACTATAAGGACAATGTGGATCAGGCAGACATGACTCCATTGAAGAAGCCAACTACAGAGCATGATCCGGCCCTGAAGTTCAAATCGGCAGCTGAGACTAAGCTTGTTGACTTTGTACCTGGCGATTCATCTAAGCAGTTCAGTATTAGTGCCAACCTAGATCCAAAATAGGAAAGCGTGCTCATCGAGTTCATCCGTCAGAATCGGGACATTTTTGCATGGAAGCCTTCTGACATGCCATGTGTACCGAGGCAACTCGCTGAGCACACTCTTAATGTTGATCCCGAGTACAAACCGGTGAAACAGTTTCTCCGTCGGTTTAATGAAGAATGACACAAAGCTATTGGAGAAGAAGTAGCCAGGCTCTTGGCGGCTGGCTTTATCGTTGAAGTTTTCCATCCTGAATGGTTGGCCAATCCGGTGCTGGTCCTTAAGAAAAACGGCACTTGGCACATGTGTGTGGATTACACAGATCTTAACAAGGCTTGTCCAGCAGACCCTTTTGCCCTCCCCCATATTGATCAAGTTATTGATGCTACGGCGGGTTGCGAGCGTTTGAGTTTCCTGGATGCATATTCTGGTTATCATCAGATGAAGATGGCAGTTAAGGACCAGGAGAAGACGGCGTTCAGCACTCCCTTTGGAGCCTTCTGCTATGTGTCTATGCCCTTTAGGCTTAAGAGTGCTCAGGCAACTTATCAACGGTGTGTACAGAATTGCCTTCATAAACAGATTGGTCGTAATGTACATGCCTATGTGGATGATATTGTGGTTAAGTCAAGGGAGAAGGAGACTCTGGTTGACGATCTGAAGGAAACCTTTGATAACCTGCGAACATACAAGATGATGCTCAACCCGGCCAAGTGTGTCTTTGGTGTACCGGCAGGCAAGTTATTGGGTTTTCTGGGGTCCAACAGGGGAATTGAGGCTAATCCGGAGAAGATCACCGCTATCACCTCCCTGGCTAAACCGAAGTGTATCAATGACGTTCAACGCCTGGCAGTCCGGATTGCCTCGTTGAGCCGGTTTATCAGCCGCCTTGGTGAGAAGGCGATCCCTTTGTATGAGATGCTGAAGAAGACGGATCAATTCGTCTGGAGTCCTACTGCGGATAAAGCATTTGAGGATTTAAAGCGGCAGCTAGCCAATCCGCCGGCTCTTGCTGCTCCAATTGACAAGGATCTGTTGCTACTATATGTCGCAGCTAATGCTCGTGCGGTCAGCGTAGCTATTGTGGTGGACCGCAAGGAGGCAGGCAAGGAGTATCCGGTTCAGCGTCCGGTTTACTATTTTAGCGAGGTGCTTATTGAATCCAAGCAAAGGTACCCGCATTGGTAGAAGCTGGTATATGGAGTTTTCATGGCAAGCCGGAAACTTAAGCAATACTTCCAAGGTCATCCCATCACAGTGGTCAGCTCTGCTCCCTTGGGAGATATAATCCAGAATAGAGAAGCAACTAGTCGGATTGCTAAGTGGGCTGTAGAACTTGGACCTCATGGGTTGAAATATGTACCTTGAATGGCGGTCAAGTGTCAAGCACTTGTGGATTTCATCAATCATTGGACAGAACTGCAAGAACTTGAAGAGAAGCCGGATCACACTTATTGGACTATTCATTTTGATGGGTCCAGGCAATTGGAGGGCTCGGGGGCTGGAGTCGTGTTAACTTCCCCATGAGGTGATAAGTGCTGTTATGTTCTCCGCTTAATGTTCCCTTGTACTAACAATGCAGCTGAGTATGAAGCCTTACTCCATGGTCTCCGGATGGCTAAGGAGATGAATCTAAGCCGAGTTAAGTGCTTCGATGACTCAGACCTGGTGGCTCAACAGGTGTCTGGCACTTGGGATTCTAAGGACCCGCTCATGGCAGCATATCGTCGTGAGGTGGATATTGTTGCAGGTCACTTCAAAGATTATCAGGTGGATCACGTGGACCGACGGAAGAATGAAGCGGCGGACGCTTTCAGCCGGTTGGGTTCTCAACATAAACCGGTTCCGCCTAATGTATTCTTGGATATCCTGCACAATCTGTCTGTTAAGCTCCCTGGTGAAGAGGATTTGGCTATTCCTGATCCGGAGGCTCAATTGGTGGCGGCTCTCCATGTCATCCCGGATTGGACGATTCCCTATCTTGCATATATGAACCGAGGCGAGTTACCAGAGGATGAGATTCTGGCCCGGCAGATAATCCGGCGGTCCAAGTCCATGACTATTATCAATGGTGAGCTGCATCATTGCAGCGTATCAGGGGCGTTTCAACGTTGTGTGTCTTCTGAGGAAGGCTGTGAAATCTTGCGTGAAATCCACGAAGGAGATTGTGGTCGCCACGCCGGTTCAAAATCTTTGGTGGCTAAAGCATTTCGCCACGGCTTCTATTGGTTGACTGCTCATGCTGATGCGGAAGATTTGGTCAGATGATGTGATGGTTGTCAAAAGTTCTCAAAACGCGCTCATGTGCCGGCTCAAGAATTGAGGATGATTCCAATTACTTGGCCGTTCGCAACTTGGGGGCTTGATATGGTCATGCCTTTCAAAAGGTCCAAGGACAACAAAACCCACCTTTTGGTGGCGGTTGACAAGTTTACAAAGTGGGTGGAAGCAGAGCCACTAAGCAAGTGTGCTGCAGCTACGGCGGTTCAATTCATCAAAAAGGTGATCTTCCAGTTTGTCTTTCCACACAGCATCATCACTGATAATGGTACCAATTTGTCCAAAGGTGCTATGAAGGAGTTCTGTCAACGTGGGCACATCCGGCTTGACGTTTCATCAGTGGCTCACCCGCAGTCCAATGGTCAAGCAGAGAGGGCTAATCAAGAGATCTTGCGAGGCATCAAACCCCGGCTTATGGTACCTTTGCAACGGACGCCGGGTTGTTGGGTTGAAGAGTTACCATCTGTATTATGGAGCATCAACACCACACCCAATAGATCGACAGGATACATGTCGTTCTTTATGGTCTACGAAGCAGAGGCGGTTCTCCCCAGTGACATCCATCATGACTCACCTCGTATAGCGACTTATGTTGAAGCGGACAACGAGGTAGCACGGCAAGATGCTTTGGACTTGTTGGATGAGGAGCGAGACATAGCGGCCGCCCGTTCGGCGATTTACCAGCAAGATCTCCGTCGCTATCACAGTCGCCGAGTTAGAACCAGAACCTTTAAAGAGGGAGATTTGGTACTCCGGCTCATCGAAGACCAGACTGATATGCACAAGTTATCCCCACCTTGGGAGGGGCCTTTCATGGTTAGCAAGAATCTGCACAATGGGTCATACTACCTGATCGATATTCGAGAGCATAAAGACTCACGTACATCAGAGGAGGAGACCAATAGGCCGTGGAACATAGCTCATCTTCGGCCTTACTATACCTAAGCCGTTGGCTCTACTTATGTACATATTATGACAATGTATATATTATGATCAATGCAATAAACCGGAGCCTCGGCTAAAGCGGGGTATCTGCTATTTTTACATCATGTGTGGTCACACGGAGTTTTTGTCTTAAAGTGGCCTCCGGTTTACCCCTTGAGTTAGCTTTTTTCAAAAAAATCCTTCAATCATGTCACTTGGGGGCTTGGTCGTGTCCGAACCAATGCAACACCTTTTGATAGGCGAAATCCACAGAATCATTTGGGGACTTGGTCACGTCTGAACCAGTCACGCCTCTTGATCGGCCTAAGGCCACAGAATCACTTGGGGGCTTTGGTCGAACCCGAACCATCGCTACACCTCTTGATCGGCGTAATGCCAATGCATCATTTGGGGACCTGGCTGACTTGGACTATAGCTACGCCTATTGGGATCTTGGTCGTGTCTGACCATGGTAATCCCACTTGATCGGCTCAACAAGCCTCTTTTTGCAAATGGTTTTATATTTGCCTTTGCTTGGATTTTATTTCTCTTTTGATAAATCTCTTTTTGTTGTGGTTTTAAACCGACAATTTTTAAACCGGTTTGACTGTCCATCGACGGCTCATGGTCAATTCTTAATCCGGAGACTATTTGCCCGGTTTGATTTTTTGTTAACATCCTGTTATGGAGTAACACCGTTGTTTATCATAACCCGGAGCGGTTTACCCAGTAAACCAGCATTATATACAGGAGCTGTTTTTTCTCCTCCAACAATATGGGTTTATAAAATACCGCTTCAAGATTGGCAAAGCCAACTTCATGCCCAACGATGGCAGGTATTATGTATCACAATATTTGATCATATGATTAAATCTAAAACATTCGATTTCATATATATAGATATCATAACCCGCCTGACGGTACAACCGCGACGACACTTTAAGATTTTTTGGCTGCAGAAAATAGTTTGGAGATTGATCATCCAAAGGAAGCACAAGTTGCAATAACTATGCACGAAGGCATATCAAAATCAAGTGTATCGGCTGGCCTATTACAAGGCAACACGGTGCCCAGATACGATCATTGTTTCTGTGTCACGCAAAGGAGCAGTAATTTAAACCGGTATCCGGTTCATGCTTGGTCACTCACTTGGCCTGAAGGTTGCTGGTCATCCAGCATCGCTTCAACTTCTGCTTCTCTACCCAGCAGTTGGAAATCAACAGTTGTCCAGTCGATTCCAGTTAATGCTTGAAAGATAGCTTCATCATTGATCAGCAACGACGGTTCAATGTCAGGAGCGTAAGTTTGCTTACGGATTGGAGGGATAAGGTTCTCCACTTCAGGAATTGGTGCGGCCACTCGTTTGTTTTGGTCATCATATTGGGCTTGATAGTGAGACAAATCTGCCTCTTCAACCAATTGACAAGCTAGAGGGCGCACCTCCCGGTTTATCGCTCGCAGATCCGCTTCACTGAATTGTGACCCGTCTTCCTTCAAGCTGGGATAGCCCTAAGCCGCTTCAACAGGATCGAAATCCGGCACCCATGCTTTTGCCCTGATCAAGGCGTTTATAGCACCGATTCGAGCTGCAGATTTCTTCAGCTCTTCAACCCGGGCAGGAAGCATGGACAACCTTTTAAGGGTATCTTGGATCAAGGTGGGCGTCGGGTTGTTGTGAGAAGCAGTAGAGATGATCCGCTGCGCACCACTATACAATTGCTCTATCAAGGTATAGGCGGCTTTCAGTTTCTTCCGCACATCTGATCCCAAGTGACCAATGCGTGTCCCTGTATCATACAATGGGTTAATAAACCGATAGTTACATAAGAAGGCCTCGTTAATTCAGAAATCAAGAAGGCTTACCAAAGACAGCAACGGTCATGGCATGCACTTGCCGCTTTATGCTGGTCAGTTCATCCACTACCGGTTTGAGTGCAGCCTCGACATTCTCTGCTCGCTGAGTTAAAGCGGATTTTTTAGTGGCCCAATCCACCCGCTCTTTGTTGTAGCCCTCCTTAAGCTTTTCCATGACGCTTAAAGCGCTGGTTAACTCCTCTTTTGCCTTGGAGGTTTCAGCTTGTTGGGACTTCAGATTTTCTTGCAGATCGGAGATTTGGCTTTCCCTTTCGCTCAGCTCAGTCTGCATACAGACCATAATATGATTCACATGACGGTACAAAATTGAAGTACCAACCGCATAACAAGTTAGGCCATTGGTACTTGGGGGCTAATGCGTATTTGCTCTTCATACTACAATTTTTCATAAAGTCCGAAGCTCAATACAAGTATTCAACTTGGCACTTGGGGGCTAATGGCTATTTGATCAATAATTGCTGATGCTACAATCTTTATTACCTAAAGTCTCGATTCATCTTCATAGAGTTGAACCGGCCCTTGGGGGCTACATCAGAAAAATTCAAAACACATTGTAGTTCATATTGCCAAGTCCCGGTTTAAGTTGATTTCTTAAACCGGCCCTTGGGGGCTATGGGAGTTAACAGATTGAAATATACAGACAGAGAAGCATGCGGAGGTTACCTCATATTTGTCTTTCATCATATTAACCAGACCGGCTTCATAGTCACGGCCGGTGTACAACTGGTTCAGATAGCCGAAATGGAGATCTTGGGCATTCAGAGCGGTGTAAGTGGCCAAGTCGGCATTCCATTTGCCTTTGCCAATTGTAGCAACTTCCTCTTTGGCAGTATGTTTGGATAAAGCGACAGGATTGTTTGGCTCTATGCGACCAATGCCAGTAATAATAACATCATCATCCTTGGCTTCTCCGGTTCGCAAGGGAGTCGCCAGTTTGTCAGTTCGCTTCGGGTTAGCCGTGTTGTTAATCCGGACAGGGCTTGCGGGCTGATCAATAGAGCCTGTGGCATCAATATGTGCCTCTTCAGTGACGAAGTCATGGTCTTGCAGTGGTGGGTCATTCGGCAGGTCTTCACGAATAGCCGCTTCAGGATCTGGTAATCTATCCGGTTCAGGAACGGCATTTTCTTCTGCCGCTTTGTCCAGACGAGCCTTCTTGCTTGGCCTAGGTTTGGCCCTAAAAGGAATAGCAAGGATCAGTACAGTATATGTTACAAAGTAATACATCAGAAATTAGGAATATGACTCACCCAAGCACTGTTTTGAGAGGTGGAAGCTGGGTGGCTGATGACTCGCCAGACGACGAATGAGAAGTGCCCTGATAATCGGAGTCAGATGGATTAAGAGGTTGACGAAAACAACCCGATTTAGGACAAGCATTGACAAGAGAGTTAGAGACCTCTGAACGACGTTTATGAACCAGATTGTTCGGTAAACCGGCGGAGGTAACTACCTGGCCGCTATACCGGGTTGTGCGGCGGGCTTCGTGCTGTTGTGTCTTCACAAGAAAGTTTGGATCCAAATAAGCAAGAGGATGAGAAAATTTAACTTTTCAGTTTGCCCGACGGATTTGTAGTGAAGGCAAAGGGTTTGAATTGGAGGATAGGGTGATTACCTCTACAACATCAGCCTGGCTGCCTTCCTCGTCATCCTGACAATGGTCATTATCAATAAGGCGTGTCAAAAATAAGCCAAGTGAATCAAGCTCTACCTCAAGGTCCGGGTTACCCACATCATCGTCAGCTGCCGGATCAAAAGACGCAGTGGTTTTCTTCCTGTTAGCAGGCCTCTTCACAACTCTGGTTTTGGGCTGGGTTGGCCTCTCCGGTTTCTCCGGTTTCTCTTGTGGAGGTTTCTTGCTCCAAAATGGATCATCGCCCTGTTTGAAAGATGTTGATGTCAACAATTGATAATTTGAGCAGGCAGATTCAATAAAAAGTACAAGGTATGAGTCTTACAGCTGGCGGTTTGTTGATGGAACAAAAGCGAGCCAGGCCGGTTTGAGCGCAGACAGCTTTCGGTTCATTCAGTATCTTTTCCACAGCTTCTGTGACTTCGTCATCTGAGAGTTGGATGTCAATGTGTCGAAGAGGGTCTTTTTCACTTCGTGTGTACTCGCACATCAAACTGGAGCGCTGACTTAAGGGCAATATGCTCCACGATATCCAGCAGCGAGCAAGGTCGACCCGTGTCAGCCCATTAGCCATGAAGGCCATGAGTTTGGATAATTCAGGAGCATATTTGCTTCTCTCCTTAGCGGTCAGTCTTTGTGGGAAAGGATGTGTGTTGCTAAGCCGCTCTGGACGGTAACCCGGCAAAGGATTGTCATCAGAAGGTGAGGTATCTTTGCAGTAGAACCATGTTTGATTCCACTCTTTGGGATGGCTGTGCAGTTTGGCGTGAGGGTAAGTGACCTCTTTCCTCTTTTGAATCGCCATACCGCCTAACTCTGTGTTGGGACCGTCAGTAAATTCAGTGCGGCGGTTTAAATGGAAGCAATCTCTAAATAATTCAACTGTGGGCTCCTCTTGAAAGAACACCTCACAGAGCACTTGAAAGTGACAGATGTTGGTTACGGAGTTTGGGCCTGTATCTTGCGGGCGGAGTTGGAAATTGGCTAGGACGTCACGGTAAAATTTTGAACCGGGAGGATTGAAGCCCCGGGCTAGATGATCAGCAAAAACAACCACCTCTCCCTCTTTAGGCTGGGGAGGACATTCTGTGCCTGGGACCCTCCAATGAATAACGTCCTGTCTGCTTAAAGCGCCAGTCTTAACTAAATTGGTCAGTTGAGTCCCACTCACACAAGAAGGAACCCAGTTGCACTCATACACTTGTTTGGCCATAGTGCAGTCTGCAAAGTAGCAATTGCCGGTTCAAGAAGATATTGGAAAGGTATACCCTGATGCGTATATTACTAAACCGGAGACAGTTATTTCTAAACCGGAGTTTTACAAAGCGGCAGGGGCTGGATAAGGAATTCCGACGGTTCAACCAGGGGACTAATGGTACATATACCGGCTTATCAATTTTTCTACAAAGTTAAATCGCCCAGTTTACCCATGGAACAATCGAGATTGCAGATGAGTAAGTACGAAAAAACAGATCTCACAAAGTTATACTACAATTTTGGATCTAGAACATGTCCAGAAAAGAGATGAATATTCAAGTTCAAATAGAGCAATACTGAACCAATGAGTAAAGGTACAGGTAGATCTATGGCTTTGAGATGTGTAAGTAAAGACGGAGGTTAAACAACTACCACTACACAAAGCAAAGATTTGCAGGTTCATATAAAGAACTATTGTATAAACAAGCAGCGGACGATGAACACTGAAGAACTGCAAAACCCTAGAACAGATCTGAGGTGGAAAGGATAGAAGACTTACCGGAGCTGAGGAAGATGCGGAAGATCGCCGAGGTGCTCTGGTACGTTCAGGGTGATGCAGCGGCCAAGGTCGATGCAGAAGTTGACGGCGGCGGCGGAGCTCCGATGCTAGGATGACACGAGGAAGACGAAGTAGAAAGGCACGAAGGGGAAAAAGAAATGACCCTTCGGTCCTATTTATAAGGCAAGGGACATGTGTCAGGCGCGTAAATCAAGGGGCTGCGAGTTTTGGAAATGGAGCTGTCGCCTCGGTTATCGCGGATCTATTAAGCAAGAAGGTATCATTGATAGTTTCTTTATGACAGATGACGTCACTCCGGTTTACAGCAAGCAAAGAAGATGACCTCAAGGCGGTTCACCAAACTACAAGAAGATGTTGAAGATAAAGTTTTTGCTAAGGATTGACATGAACCTGTTCAAATCAATCTGGGGCCTAATGTTGGGGATATTATTACTGGGTGTAAACCGGCCTATCTGGGCCGGGTTAACTTCATCAGTAGTTAAGTATGATAAAACCCATGAAGGTAGATGATGGCCTAAGGCCCACAATCAGTTTAAGTCATGTAGCCATAAACCGGTGTTGGTATGTAAACTTGTATTGTAAGTTAGGAATAACTAGATACCAAACCGGACACGTATATGAGCCAGTGTTGGGACTCTGTAAACCGACGGGTGTCACCATGTATATAAGGGGACGACCCGGCGGCGGTTCAAGGACAACAGACAACAACTCGAGACTTAGGCGAAGCTTGTTTGCTCCCTAGTCATCGAAACCCCATCAATTCCATCACAACTAGACGTAGGCTTTTACCTTCATCGAAAGGGCCGAACTAGTATAAAACTCCCTTGCGTCCCTGTGTCTGCTTTAACCCCTTCAAGCTAACCCGTAGCGATGGCTCCACGACTAAGTCCTTTCATGAGGACATCTGCCGTGACAAAACCACGACACTATGTGTCATAATTATCTGTTTTGTCTGAAATATTTATTTTAAGGACCCATTAACCTGATTGCTTTTTTTAGTGGCTATTTGCTTATGTATGTAAACTAGTTCACTTGTCCGTAAAAAAACTAGTTCACTCGGCTGCCTTGCTTTGAATCTCCTTTCTCCCAACATATTCCCCTCCTCAGGTGGACCCAGTAGGTCTCTAAATTTTCTCCCACTTTCTTTTTCGATGTAAACTGAGTTTTCTCCCAGTACTTTCCCCTAGAACCAACTCAACTGTCCCATGTCTAGCCTAAAAAATAATAATACCCCACGTACTATTAACTCATAAAATTAAAATGATATTTTATTTCTTAAGTTGAAAGTTCTTACAAAATAATAATAATAATTGTTTATATATAACTTGGAAAGTTAACTCCTAGTCATTGCGTACATTAGCTTGCAAAGATTTTACTGACGTGCAATCATGTGTTTATGTTTTTATAACATTTCTCCGTCTAGCCCAACATGATATTTTCACCCAGCCCAGCAGGTCCGCGGATTTCGAGAAAAATGCAAATGGGATTTAAACGGGCTGCATAGATGCTACATGATTGTTTCACCCAACCCACCAAATGGACTAAAAAACGTTCCCCCCGCTGACAGGTCGGACCCACCAGCTATATCTTCGCACGCAAGGAAGTGCCTCCTTATTACGCACCAAAAAATGAATACCCCCTGCTAGCTGGGACCCACCATAGTTGGTGGCTGACTTGTGGGCCTACTAAGTTGACGAGGACGGAGGGCTTTGTCAACTTAGTCAATATGAACGATTCTAGCTCCACTGACCCTACGGTGTCCATCCAACGGCCATAGTCCTTCTTCAACCTCTGGTCTTCGTGCTCCAGCCGCCCAAAGCTGCGCCGGTCGCGCCGCGTGCTCCTGCCTCTCGTGGCCGGCTGTGATGCCGCGGAGGCCTCACCGCCCCCTACTACTCCCACCGCTGGCCCATGCTATCCCTCTACTCACCCACACCCCTTGTTATTCTGCGGCGACGGCAGCCTCACGCCGCAGCCGAACCAGTGAACCATCGTACTCCTCTCCGCGTGGGTATCCACTGCCGCGTCTTCCCCGGCTCTATGTCGTCCCCTTCCTAGGCCTCGCCGTCGTCCACCGCCATGGTGCTCTCGGCGCGGCGTGGTCAATGTGGTCAACGACCGACTTCCATCGGAAGAGTACTATACGTGGAGAGGCTGACAGCTGGGTCCACGGCCACAACCCAGTTTTTTTGTGATTTGCCAAGTAAGTCGCTTTTCAGGCCTGCTGGGCTGCAAATCTTTCAAGACGAGGAGAGCTTCATTCAGCTGGCCGAGAAAATGGCCCATCGGTAATGAGAAATGGGTTGTATATTTTTAAAACACATCAAACCGGCAATTAGTTTAAAATATTTTTTTTCATTTTGAGATTTTAAATTACATTAATTTTTATGCGTGGAGAATTTGTTGGATTTTATATTGATATACATTTATTTTTAAAATCAGTTTGAATGTGAGTCGAAATTTCGGGATTAAAAACAGTTTGGACCGCACCGAAATATGCAAAATTTCGTTAATTTTTTAACCGTGGCCACAATATGGGTTGTAATGCTAACAAAAAGAATATGGGCTCGAAAAAAACCCTTAAGAATTAGCAAATGCGCTGTAAATTATTAGAAACAATGGAAAATGGGATGTATGCTGTTTTCCACAGATTTGAGGCTTTCCTAAAAAAAGATTGACGCACAAGCAGTGACTGTTGGATGTCCATCGAATGGTCGTCGTGCTTCTTCAATCTCTGCTCTTCCTGCTCCAGCCGCTCAAGCAAGCGCCGGCGGGACTGTCTGCTCCCTCCTCCCTGCGGCCGGCTGTGCTGCCGCACAGGCCTCACCGACCCACCGTACTCCCATCGCTGGCCTAGCGATCCCTCCACTCACCCACACCTGCTGTTATCCTCCGGCGACGGCAGACGAACCAGTAAACCCTCGTACAGTCGTACTCCCCTCCGCGTGGGAAACAACTGTCGAGTCTTCCCTGCCTCCGTGTCGTTCCCTTCCTAGACCTTGTCGTCGTCCACCGCCCTGGTGCTCTCAGCGCGGCCTGGTCAACGTGGTCAACGACCGACATACATCTAAAGTGGACTGTACGTGGAGAGGCCAACAGCTGGGTCCATGGCCGCACGCAAGGAAATGCCTCCTTATTACGCACAAAATAATGATTCATCCACCTAACATCAGGGACCCACCGAAAGGGCCTCTGTATTTCGTGAAAAAATGTTACCGCCGCTGACAGCTTGGACCCACCGGCTATATCTTCGCACGCAAGGAAGTGCCTCCTTATTACGCTAAAAAAATGAATGCCCCCTGCTAGCTGGGACCCACCTTGGTGGGAGGCTGACTTGTGGGCCTACTAAGTTGACGGGGACAGAGGGCTTTGTCAACTTAGTCAATATGCACAATTCTAGCTCCAGTGACCGTACGATGTCCATCCAACGGCCGTAGTGCTTCTTCAACCTCTGGTCTTCTTGCTCCAGCCGCCCAAACCAGCGTCGGTCGTGCCTCGTGCTCCTGCCTCCCATGGCCGACTGCGATGCGGCGGAGGCCTCACCGCCCCCTACTACTCCCACCACTGGTCAGGCCATCCCTCTAATCACCCACACCCCCTGTTATTCTGCGGCGACGGAAGCCTCACACCGCAGCGAACCAGTGAACCCTCGTACTCCTCTACGCATGGGCATCCACTGTCGCGTCTTCCTCGGCTCCGCGTCGTCCCCTTCTTAGGCCTCGGCGTCGTCCACCGCCCTGGTGCTCTCGGCGCGGTGTGGTCAACGTGTTCAAGGAACGGCTTCCATCGCACGTGGACTGTACGTGGAGAGGCTGACAACTGGGTCCACGGCCGTAGCAAGGAAGTGCCTCCTTATTACGTGCAAAATAATTATTCCTCCACCTGACAGTGGGGACCCACCGGACGGGCCATCGTATTTCGTGAAAAAAACGTTTGCCCCTGACTGCTGGGACCCACCAGCTACATCTTCGCACTCAAGGAAGTGCCCAACAGTGTACGTACATATATACTGGTCGAAGCGTATGTAGCGTTGTCATTCTGGTCGCGAACATGTACGTACATATATACTGGTCGATGTAGAGGCGCGCACATGTCGTAGTAGAGGCGCGCACGTAGCATGTACACGTACGTACATCGGCCAGGGTGCAAGAAGGAAAATACGGCCACGTATGTGTACATACGGGCGGGGTCTCGAACGCCTACTCGCGCATACGTACGGCCAGGGCTCGTGTACATGGCTGGATCGGAACAGAGAAACAGCATCGTCGTCATGTTCATGGGGAGGCAACGGAATGCGTCGTGTTCATGGGGAGGCAACGGAATGCGTCGTGTTCATGGGGAGGCAACGGAATGCGTCGTGTTCATCGGGAGGGCTTGGACGGAACAGGCGATGGAAACGAGGCCTGGCATACCGCGGAACAGAGGAAACGGCCTTGTGTTCGACCGACCACGTTCGAAATGGGATCCTGTTCATCGGGAGGGGTCTGGCGTACCGCAAAACATAGGAAACGGACCTCCTACGGTCGAAACGGAGGTCCTGTTGATCGGCCGGGGTGTGGCGTACCGCAAAACAGAGGAAACAAACTTGTGTTGGAGCGCTACGGTCGAAACGGCGGTCCTGTTCATCGGGAGGGGTGTGGCATACCGCAAAACGGGAGTCCACGGGATACTGTTCATCTCCACCTTCAACCCCCTCCATCCTCAACGAGCTACTGTTCATCCACCGTCGACCTCCTCCAGCCTCCACCTGCGACTGTTCATCCACGGGCTCCTGTTCATCCAGCCTCCACCGCGCACTACTCCACCGGCTACTGTTCAATCAGCCCTCTCCATGGGCTCCTGTTCAACAACCCCTCCACGGGCTATTGTTCATCCTACCCTCCATCGTCTACTGTTCATCCTGCCCTCCACGGGGTGGTCCTGTTCATCCAACCCTCCACGGGGTCCCGTTCATCCAGCCCCAACCAGCTCGATTGATCGGGGTCCTGTTCATCCAGAGGCAACACCACGGGGTCCTGTTCATCCACCCCCACCGGGAACTGTTCATCCAAACGCCCCCCGCAACGCTCACTGTTCATCCAGAGGCAGCATCTATCGTCTTCAGTTAGCAGCTGTAGCGAAGGAATCGCTCGATCGGGTTCACTTAACAGCCATCGATCGATTGCTCGGGTTCAGTAACGCGTAGCCTACAGTGCAATCGCTCTGGTTCAGTTAGAGCCCAACGCCTCGCTCGGGTTCAGTTAGAGCCAACACCTCGCACACACGCGTGTACGTGTACGAGAGAAACGTGCATCGCTAGACCCCGACCTGCCACCGTAACCGGGAACTCCCCAAAATTTTCCTCGCCCTCGCTTCTACCACGGTTTTTTCCGTCATGGACGGCCCAAAGAATGTCATGCAGCTGCGTCTCCGGCCCGCCTAGGACGAAAAGCCCATTTTCTGTCATGATTTTTTGTCATAGAAGTAGGAGCCCACCACATCTATGATGATACCGGGTTTTGTCACAATTATCGTCATAGAAGTGTCATATGTATGACAGAAAAAAAATTCGTTCGGCCCAAAATGTCACGGATGTGTCTTTTTTTGTAGTGTGTTGCCACGCTAAGCATTTTCATTTCCAAGTCTGCCGGGCACGCCCTGCCGTTCTTCAAAATCTTGAAGAAGGCACGACCCATGAAGTGGACACCAGAGGTAGATGCAGCTTTGCAAGATTTGAATACCTAATTGTCCTCTATGCCCACCTTGGTTGCTCCCAAACCGCAAGAGCCGTTGCTTCTATACTTGGCAGCAACCAACCAAGTGGTTAGTGCAGCCTTGGTGGCACAGCGGGAAGTGGACAAAGCAGAAAGTGAGCAAGGACCGGCAGAGCCAGAGAAGGAGTAGGACGGAAGTGAGCACGACAGCGAGGGCAAGCCCAAGGACAAGGCAAGGAAGAAGGTGGTGCATCGCCCAGTGTACTTCGTTAGTTCCTTACTAGAGGGGGCTAGGTCGAGGTACTCTGGCGTGCAAAAGCTAATCTTTGGTCTCGTCATGGCCTCAAGGAAACTGCGCCACTACTTCCAAGCCCACGAGATCATGGTTGTCACTCGTTTCCCGTTGCAAAGGATACTCCGAAACCCTGAGGCTACCAGCAGAATAGTGGAATGGGCTTTGGAGTTATCCAGTTTTGGTTTGAAGTTTGAGAGCACATCGACAATCCAGAGTAGGGCATTGGCAGAGTTTATTGCAGAATGGACACCAACCCCTGATGAGGAAGTGCCAGAAACAGTTATCGCCGGCAAGGAATCGCCCTAAGAATGGATTGTGTATTTCGATGGTGCCTTTTCCCTACAAGGTGCAGGAGCTGGCATGCTTCTAGTCGCCCCTTCCGGGGAGCACTTAAAGTACGTCATCCAAATGTGTTTTGCTTGAGAAGAGGCCACCAACAATACAACAGAGTATGAAGGGCTCCTTGCCGGGCTCAGGATCGCCTCAGAATTGGGAATTAAGAAGTTGATCATTCGAGGAGACTCACAGCTTGTGGTGAGACAGGTCAACAAGGATTACCAAAGCCTATTGATGGAGGCATACACCGAGGAAGTGAGAAGATTGGAGGAACACTTTGACGGATTGCAAACAGAGCACGTACCTCATGCGGAAAACAACATAGCTGATCATCTGTCAAAGTGTGCTGTGTAGAAGCTTCCTGTGGAACCAGGGACTTTTGTTCTCCATCTTACTCAGCCCTCCATATCCCCAGCAACAATGGCCCAAAAAGGAGAAAGTTGGACTCCAGTAAGCCTCTCCCGGTAGAGCCCTCCGCTCCTGGCACATGTGAACTACGGTATTGCGAGATGATATTACGGGATTCTTGGGAGATGAACTACGGTAGCAAGCTCCAAAACATGAGTTGGTTCTGCTACAAGCATGTGAACACGCTGTCCCAGACAAGCATGGTCACCTGGTAGTCTTACAACGAAACACTACCGAGTTCTAGCGGGGAACCATCATCGGGGATAAGGAATCTTGTACAAATCCGTCTGGTACCTTCAGGACTAGCACTTAGAACTTATTATCCTTGAACAAATCAATCAGTGGCTTGGTGTGCTAGGGACGCATATGGAGTGGAGGTAATTAATCTACCAACCATAGAATACTTCGCACGTATGCATGACCGATTTGGGATGATTCCAAGGGAAACAAAAACAAGCTTTCTCGAATTCACGGCGGCAACTTTCATCAATTGCACGTGAATTAGAGGAAGTCACTCCTTTCATCCAAGCATAAGCTTCATGAACGGAACACAAAGACATTGCTTACAAAGTTTTCAACACTAGGTTGATGTTCAACATGAATCATGGGGGAGACAAAATGCTGCTGATGGGCTCAACAACAACTCATCGGAATTTCCATATCACTGGACTTCCACCATCATGTGAACACGGTGATAGCATTGGTCAGGCCAAAGGATGTAATGGTGTATGCTCGAGGGATCAACCACGAGTAAGACAAAATTACGAACATCGTTGGTTCTGATTTGACTTGATGATAGCCCATACTCAAGTCAAAGTTTTGTCAAGGCAATAGATCCAACAACTGATCATGAGGACCAATCGATGAAGATATCACCTTTCTTCAACACACACGCACACAAAAGGATATCCCTTTGGAATGAACTAAGTAAGGCAAGCTTTTATCTTCCAACTCTCCAAGTTGTTGTTTAGCTCAACCAACTAGCTCAGGGGTATCCAACACAGATTCTTGGAGAAGGTGTGGTTTAGAGGAAAACCAACTTGATCACGAACTCAACATAACGGTCAGGTGACAACCTGGTGATACTTCCGAGAAGATATTCAGAATATCACGAACGACCGGTATGTTACTAAGCTCGAGAAGAACCTTGCTTTTCAGGGCAAGATGATATGATCAACAGAGTGAGGGATTGACACAATCCTAACTCATTGATCAAAGAGTGCACCAGAAATAAGGACTAGGTAGCACAATCAATCTTATAATGATGATTCCATAACCAACACGCTAAGAATGAGAATATTGTCCATTTACTACCAAGCAACACAGTTGCTAGGAGTATTGATTTCACGCAACACGATTCACTTGTCGGCATTCCGGTTACGATAACACGGAACCGAGGAATGAATAATGATGGCAAGAAGTATTACTGCGTCAAGAACTCATAAGAGGTGGTGCTATTCTCATGACTCTCTTGACATAAAGATGGTAACACTCCAAGGTAGAGCAGAGCAGAAGCTGGATTGGCATTTCGATCTGCGGGATACAATTACTTTGACCCAATCCTAGAAATGGATGAGGCACTGGAGTTTGTTTCTCCTAGTCATTCCGGAATAGAATGGCTTGACGGACCACAAGAATAATAGGCATCGATGAACACGAATGCACAACTATTCCTGACTATCAATTGATAGACTAGGATCGGAATACAACTAAGGAGGGACAACTCAAGGGGACATATATCTTTTCTGAGTTGTGGATGCATAGATTAGTATGTCGAGCGAAGCTCAACATTTCTTCCAGATAACCCATGCGGAAAGGTAGAACTGGCAGATTCATAATTAGGAATGGAGAACTCCTCAAGAGTACTCTGATTGTGATCCTTCGGTTGAAAGAACTCCTGCCAAGAATGGTTCGTGGTAATTGGAAGAAGGATGTACCACGAACCTTGAGGACTATCGCAAAGGTTACTAATATCCTAAAGGAAAAAGCAAGCACTATCGACATGAGGTAAGTAGGGTGGATCTCGGGTCCAAGAACCCAAGAGTAGAATACCTACTAACTAATAACATCACGGGATGCTTTCGAGAATGATGGCCAGAATCATCACACCGAGAACACATAGCATTGCAAGATTACTAGATGAACCCCTAAGACACCTAGGGTCATAATAATAGCTCCAACATATATGTCAAGGCAACGGGGTACCTCAACAGACCAATTAGTGTGCTTATTCCGACCAAAAGGACATCGGGAATGGAAGGAAAGGATTTGCAAATGCATCAGACTAGTTAGAAACCTGGGATGACTCGGACAGCATAACGGCTGTAAATGCTCAAAATGATTTGAGACATCCTGCAGAATGGTGGCATAACCACTCGACATCACAATATCAATGTTCCAAGATCAACTAAGAACACATGGAAGTAGTAGAAACAGAACTGGGGCTTGAACTCAACAATCCTAGGCAACTACGGTTTAGTAACACGTCATCCTGAGAGATAGAAAAGAAACCTAGTTCTTAATCCCCGTAGAAGAGAAGAGGTTGACTCAGATCAGAAGGCCATGAGGTATAAGGAGTAAAAAGAGCCTTACGTTCCCTTCCACAATCAATTCCCTTATATAACTAAAGCATTTCTAGACACAACTTCGACCAGTTTGGCTTGGTAATCCTACAGGCAGTCAGGCTCTGATACCAACGCTGTCAGGACCCCGATCCTAAGCCACATCGATCCAGCGTGTAACACGTCATATCACCTTGCGGCCTCACGCACGGTTCTCCCACGGGTGCCACCTTACCTGGCCCGGGACCGTTTGCGTCTTTTGGCTCACGTATATGATAGTGTCGCTAGCATCCATATGACAGAGAACCCGGGCCGACATGGCTAGTCGTGAACCCAAAGCGGCGCTAACCTATGAGGACAGGCATACATGAAACACATCAAGCATGTCGGTCATCAACGTGTGAATCCGGGCTGTAGCACTGGGCTAACAGGGCTCCGGTAACCCGGGCTGTAGCAGGCTAGGCAGGACTCCGGAAGTCACCGCGTGACATTTCCCCAAAGGGACAGACACAGGAACGAAGTGATTCACATGCCGGCCAGTCAAGTGTTCCGAGCAGTAGTGCTGGGCTAGCAGGACTCCGGTGATCCGGGCTGTAGCGGACTACCATCGCTCAGAAGCACTAGACTACATTTCCCCATATGATAGGCTGCCAAGGATAAACAACTAGATAGTCGGATCCCACTCATACCAAGCATTTCAATCATACACACGATATGCCCGATATGAGTAAATACAACATGGCATCACAACATAACTCTACGACTCAAAGTATTTATTCATTAGGCTCCGAGGAGCGAGATATTACAAGCATGGGTCTCATGACCCAACATTCAGAGCATACAAGGCAAAGCACATGCGGAAGCTAAACATGTCTGAGTACAGACATCTACAAATGAAAAAGGTTGAGAAGCCTGACTATCCACTAGATCCTGCCGAGGGCACAAGATCGTAGCTGAGGTATCAAGCTAAATGTCGAAGTCCACACAGAACTACTAGCGAGACTGACGTCTATCTGCAAAACATAAAATAGGCAAACGTGAGTACAAATGTACCCAGCAAGACTTACATCAGAACTATCTACATATGCATCGGTATCAATAAAGGGGGTGGTGGAGTTTAACTGCAGCAAGCCAGCTTTGACTCAGTGGCTAACCTGAAATACGACTGCGAGTAACTCTTTTGAGGTGGCGCACACGAGTCCGCATATTCACCATATCAATACACCACTATGGATCCGCTCCCGTCTTCCTACGAGAACGCCATCCATAGCACTCACGCTTATCTTGCGCATTTTAGAGTATCCACTTTCACTTGTCTATGAACTATGCAAGGGGTCCAAGTTTCCATATCCGAGGAATCCGGCTATTCGAATAGATAATGATAACCCTGCAGGGGTGTACTTCTTCACACACGCTCTCGCCACTTATCGCCCTGTACACGTCATGTACCTCGGCAACCTTCAAGTGGAAGCCGGGCGAGGGAGTCGGCCACGACCTGACTAACCACACAAGTCTCTCGTCCAGGTTTATCGCCTATTCGGGTTCCATCCGCAAGGAGATCCGGCCGGGGTGTCGCTCACGGCCCCAAACGATGTGTACAGGGTACCAAGCCCACCAAACGGGCGGCGCTCGGCATACCCGGCCACGGTGCCTAGTCTGTCCCAAGCCCACCTGTACAGGGTGCCACTTGGTAGACTACTAACACTACCTACAAACACCAGAAACTAGTTGCAACTCCTAGACAGAGATCGGGTTGATTAATAAGTCGAGAGGGGCACTTAAGCATTCCAATGTGTGGTAGTAGCTGTTCATGGATCACAAACACAGAACTCAGTTCCTGAGGACGGCTGCAATGAGACAACCCACCATGTACTCCTACATGGCCTCTCACCGCTACCTTTACCAAATCGTGTTCACACACTTAGCTCTCAACAGTAGGACATGTTCACCACATTCCAATTCATTCCCGATGAATCAGACTCGACTCAACTCTAAGCAGTAGCGGGCATGACAACAAGCATGAATGAGTAGGCACAACAGGGCTCAAACAACTCCTACTCATGCTAGTGGGTTTCATCTATTTACTGTGGCAATGACAGGTCATGCAGAGGATAAGGGGTTCAGCTACCGCAGCAAGTAACAGATGATTCGTTGTTGTCCTAATGCAGTAAAAGAGAGCAGGAGCGAGAGAGTGGGATTGTATCAGAATGAACAAGGGGGTTTTGCTTGCCTGGCACTTCTGAAGATAATATAGCTCTTCATCGGTGTCATCGATCACATCGTCAGAAACATCGTCGACTGAGAGGGGACGGTTACCGGCAAACAGAGAAGGAAACACAATCAATGCTGTGGTTTGGGCTAATGCAACAACAAGTCATTTTAATTGAAGTGGGATTCAAAGCTACATCAAATCCCAACTCCAAAGCTATTATCAAAGTTGCCCTAATCATGTTTCATCCTAAACAGTGAGGTTAACTTGCTCAAACATGCATGAACATGGCATAAACAGATTCTTTGGATTTTTCTGATCATTTTTCATATATAAATTATTTCCATTGGAGTTATAGATTATTTTCTATGATTTTCAAAGTTTTGGATATTTTCTGAAATAGATAAATCATTTAAGATTTATTTAAATTCCAGAAAAGGATTACTGCGTCAGCCTGACATCATCATGACGTCAGCAGGTCAACGGGGCACGGTCCAGGTCAAAACTGACCGGTGGGGTCCACTGGTCAGTGACACAGTGTCAACTACAGAGGCTGACGTGTGGGTCCGGGTCAACGTACACGTCAGCATAGTCAAAGCTGACGCGTGGGCCCGCTGCAATTAGATTAACCTTAATCTATTATTTTTAATTGATTAGTTAGGCAGTGGGGCCCGGCTGTCAGTGAGAGAGGGGGTTAGTTAGCCCCGGTGATTAGTGCTAATGACGGGTCCACGTCAGCGGCCGCCGGGGTTAGTCGCCGGCGACGTCCAGAGACGGCGGCGTTGCTCGGGTTTTGCCCTCCGGCTACCAAATGGGCGGCGGAGGGGCTCTACGTGAAGCTGGGACTCGCCCGCATCCATCTGTGCAAACGGCAGGGCCTGAGGTGGCCCGAGCTTGCCGGAGGCAAGCTCGCGGCGGTGGCCGGAGTTCGGGCCAGCACGGGCGCGGGGCTACGCTTGGCGAGCAAGCGAGTTGAGAGGCTGGGCGGGCTCCTGGGTGATCCACGAGCTCGAGGTCGTGCTCGGACGCGAGTTCGGTGACCTGCAACGACGGCGGCGACAGGCGTGACGGCGGTGAGCTTCCGCCGCGGTGGCCAGGGGGGATAGAGGAGGGATTCGATGGCGGGGAGAGAGGGGTTGGGAGAAGGAGCTCACAGGGAGGCGGCGCAGTAGGTCAGTGGGCTCGGGGACGTCCTTGACGGCGCGAATCGACGGCGACGGGCCCGGGTGCCCGAGGTTGAAGATGACCGTGATGGCGGCGTTGCTGGCCTCCCGGGGTCGCGTGCTTTGGCTTGCGGCTCTACGGCGTCGAGGCGGAGCTCGTCGTATATTCGGAAGGGCGTGGGGAGGTCGGTGGACGCGGCGGTGCTCGTCGGCGCACTCCGGCGCGCTCGAGGGAGAGAGGGAGAGAGAGCCAGAGGAAGGGAGAGGCACGGGAGAGAGAGGAGAGCGTCGAGGGGGCCGCGTGGTGTCTCCAGGGGGTCGGCGAAGTGAGCAGGGAGGCAGGAGGAGGTGGAAGTAGAAGGTGGAGCTCGGGCGCGCGCGCGTCGACACGCCTCTGCCTACTGGCAGAGGTTGAATACGGTGGGGAGTTGGGCTGGGCCTCAGCCATAGTGCTGGGCCAGGTGGGGCGCTAGGTGGGCTGCAGGTAAGTCCAGGTAAACCTTTCTCTCCCTCTGTTTTAGTTTCTGTTTTTATTAATGTTTTCTAATTCTTCTGCATTTGTTTTGACTTAATTAAAATGCTAAGACATTACCAAAAATCATGAAACTAATCATGGCTACTGTTTATAATATATCCAACAGTAAACATTTTAGTTTATGATTATTTGAGCATTTAAAATATTTACTAGCATTTAAATGCCCAAATTCAAATAGCATATGATTTAATTCAAAAATCCAGAATGGCCTAGAAATATGTGCATGACTTTTGGCAGAGGTTTTCACCTTTAACAAAAATCATGAACTTTTCTAAAGGACATTTGGGATCATTGAAAGTATTTTTATTTTGATCCTAATTGCATTCCATTTGGTGCTAGGGTTTGTCATCCCCATTTCAAAATTTAAATGGAATTTAATCATGATGCAAGATGATGATGCAAAGACAAGCAAGACTAAGCTAGGGCTGTGACATTCCTCCAAACCGGAGAGCTTCCCGACGACCAAGATGAAGCTAAAAGAGTAGACCGGAGGGCCAGTATGTATCAGTTTGTCAATGACACTCTGTACAGAAAGGAGGCCTAACGTCGTGAAATTGAAATGCATCTGCTGGGAAGAAGGAAAGGAACTGCTGGCTGAGATACACAAAGGCATGTGCGACTCCCACATTGGATCAAATGCATTGGTTGGGAAAGCATTCCGACAAGGATTCTATTGCCCCACAACCCTCCAAGATGCGGTCAAGCTAGTTACCAGATGTGAAGCCTGCCAGTTGCATTGCAAGAATACCCACCTGCCTGCCCAAGCTCTTCAGACAATCCCTTTATCATGGCCATTTCTGGTCTGAGGGCTTAATATCCTTGGCCCTTTCCTCGGAGCAACCGGGGGCTTTAAATTCTTGTTCGTTGCTATCGACAAGCTTACAAAGTGGCCGAAAGTGACTGCCGTGAGAAAGGTGACTGCTCAGTCGGCTATCAAGTTCTTGAAAGAATTGGTGTCTCGTTTTGGAGTCCTGGCAAGGAACATTACCGACAACGGCACCTAGTTTATGAGTCGCGCCTTCATGCAATATGTTCATTCCCTTGGGAGCAAGATCTCATTTGCCTCTATCGCTCATCCCAGGAGCAATGAGAAAGCTGAGAGGGCGAACACTAAAGTGCTGCGAGGGATCAAGACAAGAACCTTTGATACGCTGCAGAAGCACGACAGGCGATGGATCGATGAGCTGTCGGTAGTCCTCTGGTCCCTCATAATGACACCGAATCGGGCTACCGGGCAGACTCCCTTCTACCTAGTCTATGGGGCAGAAGCAGCTATCTCCACAGAACTCATTTACGGATCGCCTCAAGTGCTTGCCTACGATGAAGTAGTGCAAGATCAGCACCGACGTGACGACGCTTTCCTACTTGAGGAGAACCGTCTCCGGGCTGCTACGCGTGCTACACGCTATCAGCAAGCCCTACGTTGCTATCATAGCTGCAGGGTTCATGCCAGGTGTTTTGAGGAAGGCGACCTTGTCCTTAGGCATGTTCAATCCGCCAAGTGTACAAACAAGTTGATGCCGAAGTGGGAAGGCCCTTACAGGGTAGTACGAGTCACCAGACCTGGCACGGTCCGTCTGGAGACCAGAGATGGCATTCGATTGCAAAGCTCATGGAATATTGAGCATCTCCGCAAGTTCTACCCATAAGGTGCGGCTGTCGGGCCCTGCCCGGCAGCCACCCTTTTGTACAGGCCTTGCCTTAGTTGCATGTACCCCCTTGTACAGTGCCAGGCGATGACCCTGAGCACCAGAGAAATAAACGAAGCGTTGGGGGGCCCCCAACCAGGTTGCATGCATGCATGAGTATTCCAAGAGCATTGCATAAGCATTTCATGAGCATGTGCATACGCATATAGATAGGATCACATCTTGCATCATTCCCATCTACATTAAGCTGCAGGTTCCTGCCGTGAACTTAGCCTCTACAAGGAGTTGGGAAGATGGACCAAGCACTGCGATCCCCGGCAAGCCCAAACAGATAAGTTCTACCTCTAGCCCATTAGTGTTCTATAAGCTAAAAACTTGTGCATGAGAAAACCTCGTCCCTCTTTGAGACTCAAGTGCTCCCGTCCTTGGCCAGAACGCTGCTTCAGCCAGGACGGTCATAGTGGCCTCTGGCGAAAAGAAGTTGGCGGGGGGCTAGTCCCTGTATTTTTTGCCCGGTAGGCTCAGTTCTCCGGCAAAAAATCAAAAGGGTACCGGCAGGATAGCCTGCCGGGGAAGACTCGTTTATTTAAACTAAAGAGGCATCCCACATCTGCATGGACATATACATGCACCAGTTCCCGAAAAGGTTCATCTTTTTCATTAATATGCTGATAATACAAGTACAAGCATTAGAGAACACAAACATGGACTCGAGAGATTACATTATTTGAATTAAAATTTGGCAAGTGCCGGCATGTTTAAGATTGAAAAAGGTTAGCTGACCCGTAATCTCCTCTTTTCGTTTTCCCTCCCACCAGGCACTGCGGTGGAAGGAGGAAAAGACAAGAAAGGCACCCAAGCAGAAGCCCTTCCTGGTCCGAACGTGGCTCGCCAGGCACGGCCTGACAAGATCGGGAGTGGTGAGTCTACGAAGGAGGGGCATGGAGGGCAGAGCGGTGTCCTCTAGTCGCCACCTCCAGGGCCATCGAGAATCCCCGGCTTGGGTACCGGTGGAGTCATCCACCCGAGCTCAGCCGGAAGACTGCTCAAGGAGAGGCAAAGGCGCCAAGAGAACATCCCTCCCTGGCTATCACCCTAGGAGGCTGGTGATGATGGTGTCGGGGAGGGAGGGGAAGAGCGGAAAGACGAGGAGGCAGGTCACCGGTCAGAGGAAAAGGCATCCACACCATCGTACTCCGACCTGACCCCCCGCCACCCGCCTTCTCCGTCTTCCCTCGTTTTCTCCTCACCATCGCTATTCCCAAGAAGCGCCAGGACTCCAGCCGGCGGCTTCTCCGGAGAGACGGCAGACGACCGAGGTGGCAGTGGGCCTGAGGCGTGCCGCTACATACCTCGGCAGGCAGGAAGGCGCGCCTCTCGTTGACATCAGACCAAGACCTCCGAAAGGGGCAATGCTGGGATTACCAACGGTCTTTGGCCCTACTTCTTGGGCGAGCCTCGAAGACGTCAGCGACCTGGACACTGAGCCAGCAAGCAACACAAGCCCGGAGCAGGACAACGCACTTCCTGACGAGTAGTCGGCTGAAGCAGAAGAAGCAAGCTTCTCTCCATGATGGGGGGACATGATATTCCCCACAGCATCGACCAGGCTCACTCCCCAAGCACCAACATTTGGCGATGCAAGCCTCATAATGGATTTTGGCGATGCAAGCCTCATAATGGAGCCCGGGGCGTGGCCCCAGGCTCTTCTCTTCAGCATAACCAACAGGAAGCAGAAACAGAGGAGGGGGAGCGCGAAGATGAATGACTCCGCCCTCTCTCTGCCTCTCGTTTTATAGGCAGGACGAGGAGGGGAGACGCTCCCTCAACAGGCGTTTGTCGTCAACCTCCGCCAATTCAAGAAGACCGGGCCCTCGCCTTGATGCTCTCCCGCACCACGTGCCTCTGTTACCTACCCCATGCGATGCATGCCGCATACATGGCTAAGGATAAGGGTGTGGTGGGAAGAGTGATTTGGCAGTTTCTACCCCGTGCGTTAAAGTCATTCCCGCGCCATTACCAAGGCGGCCCCACCATTATTGGCTTTACACGACATGCGGAGAAATCGGAAACCGGCCTGGACTACAGATTAATGAAGAAGCAATGAAGACCTCAAGGGGCCAGCCTCTTCAAACACCCCCGCCTGTGCACCTATTAGGCCCTACCCCAATGACGCTCGGCAATGTGTTCGGGGCAGGCCCGGGGGTTTCTGTCAGTGCAACAAACCTTGGGTCAGTTGCCCAGACTGTGCACAGGCACAGGAACAAGACCCCAACACCAACCCAAGTCAGAGCACAAGAAACCAAGATCTTCGAAGGACCAACATGCAACTCAATAGGACCAAGGTCAGGCCAGAGAAGCAAGATGCCACCAGGAGAAAAGCCTCCCTTGCCGGGCAGGCGAGGTCGGTGAGGTCGGGGTCACCCTCGGAAGAGAGCATCAAGACGTCCCGGCAGGGCCTCCCGAGACTCACGAAGGCAAAACCACCTCACCAACTACTCCACCACGACCCACATCGTCAATCAGTGCGGTGTCAAGCCGCAAAGTGACTAAGTGGAAGCCATTCGCCACATGGCAGCCTTTCCCTAAAGGGAATACCCACGAGCGACATCCGTCATGCGACGTGTCAAGTGAGAAGGTGCGAAGCTGGCAAAACAGCCCGACAAGGCTTGCCGGGCAAGTGATGACATGACGTTAAGCGGTGCATTTAATGCACCCTGTCAGCCTACAGAGTTAGGTATGATAGCATTGTTTGCTATCTTATCAGTGCATAATGACCACTATGCCATTGTGGTGACCCCTTTATCTATAAAAGGAGGCCCATGGAAACCGAAGAAAGGATTAGAAGGTTGGATACCACACATTCATAAGCGCGCTTAGCCACTCTCGCCCCGAGGCCACCCTGCCGAGCAGGTGTACTATGCTTGACCACTATTTTCAACCATCAATCCATCAAAGCAGGAGTAGGGTTTTACGCCTCTCGGTGGCCCGAACATAGGTAAAATGGCTTGTGTGATCTCTGACGTGATGCCCCACGCTCGTCTGCTCTTTGTGCAACGCAACATCCCCCCGCCAAACCAGCAAGGGGCCCTCTGGTCCCATAGGTGGTTGTGTTTTCCCACGACAATCCACAAGTCCTTTTGAGTTGAAGTCATTTTGTTCTTGTGGGCAATAATGTAACCATCCTTCAGCTGCTCCCTTCTTAAGAAGAGAGGCTTGGCTTCTTTACCATAGAATAACCGGAACTAGGCACTTCACATACTCTATATTCTTCTTCTTCAGAGGAGGATGATCCTGTTGTGCAAAGACAAGAGGATAACTAAATGCTAGCATCCCTGTTTGCTCGAAAAAAGGAAAGGAAATATTTAAAACAACACAGATGAAGCACTTCTCAAGGACAATACCACTTTCTCATGAGAGTATCTAAACAGTAGCACCACACCAATAGAGATGACAAAGCTCAATCATATGGATGAAATCCGTGGGCGAGTACCAACCTTCGTTAGGAGGCTTACTGTGTAGGGCATACATATCAAGCACTTCTCCAGAACCATCTGTTGTTATCTACTGTGGTTGTTGTCGGTGTCAAAACCGCCGAATCTCGGGTAGGGGGTCCCGAACTGTGCGTCTAAGGCGGATGGTAAGAGGAGGCGGGGGACACAATGTTTACCCAGTTTCAGGCCCTCTCGATGGAGGTAATACCCTACTTCCAGCTTGATTGATCTTGATGATATGAGTATTACAATAGTTGATCTACCACGAGATCGTAGAGGCTAAACCCTAGGAGCTAGCCTATGATTATGATTGTTCTTGTCCTAAGGACTAAACTCTCCGGTTTATATAGACACCGGAGGGGGCTAGGGTTACATAGAGTCGGTTACAAGAGAGTAGATCTACACATCCGAATTGCCAAGCTTGCCTTCCATGCAACAGAGAGACCCGCCCGCACACGGGACGAAGTCTTCAATCTTGTATCTTCATAGTCCAATAGTCCGGCCAAAGTATATAGTCCGGCTGTCCGAGGACCCCCTAATCCAGGACTCCCTCAGTAGCCCCTGAACCAGGCTTCAAAGACGATGAGTCCGGCGCGTAGATTGTCTTCGGCATTGCAAGGCGGGTTCTTCTCCAAATTCCGAGTACCTGTCGAGTAGTGTCCGGCTTCCCATGAATGTTGCATTCCTTGGCTTCTGCGCCTAATAATGGTCATCTTCCACGTGTCGAGCGAATGCAAGAAGTCGGGGCATTTTTACACTTGCCACCCTAACGATGTGAGTAAATCGTCTATTTAAAGAGCCGGGGATCCTTAGATCCAGATCACACCATCCTCCCACAGCGAGTATCAATCGGAGCGCGCCCGGAAAAGCCCATGGCCGGCCATTGCAGCTCCTCCTCTCGCTCCCGTAGCACTAAGCCAGGCAGTAGGAAGAAGTGTTCCATCCCCCACAGCCAACTGGTAGAGTTACGTCTCCCTCCTGCGTATATGGTCCTCGTCCGAGCCGGACTAGCCACTTACAACAACGAGGAGCAAGCGGAGAGCTTTCCTAACCCATCCATGGGGGAGCGGGTATGCCTTGGCCCTTATTAAGGGGACTTGGATTTCCAATCCACCCGTTCCTCCACGGGCTCCTAGAGTTCTATGGCCTCCAGCTGCATAACTTTACTCCCGCCTCCATATTACACATCGCTGGCTACGTCGCCCTTTGCGAGCTGTTTCTGGGCTGCGAAGCTCATTTCGAGCTATGGAAGAGGCTATTCTGCCTAGTACCCCTTACATAGGAGGGGTCATTATATCAAGTGGGCGGAGCCGAAATATGGCGCCTCGCCGGGACCGGATACCTGTCCGGTAGTCCGAAGAAGACATCCGAATACTGGCCTTCGGAGTGGTTTTATTTGGAGGACGTCCCCCTTCTGGACCCTATTTGTATGGGCCTTCCTGAGTTCAATAACACCCCTTTGAAGAAACGCCGTAGCTGGCGCCCTCGGAGCCCCCAGGAGGAAGATAACAGAGAGGTCCTTTACCTGATGGGCCGGATAAAAACGTTGGCCAAATTAGGACTGACAATAATCGAGGTTATGTTAATATGTATAATGCGGGGGGTGTAGCCACTTCAATATCGGGGACAACCCATGTGGCACTTCAACGGAGAATACGATGCCACCCGCTGCGGTCGTAAAGTTCCCGACTCTGCCGCTGCTCTAGCAAGAATATTGTCCGATTTATGTAAAGGAGAGGAAGAGGACTTCATCCGCATTAAGCCACGGGATGGATTCTCCATGTACAACCCCCAAACTAGGTGAGCTGCTACTTTTTACTCCAGACCTTCTAGCATTCTTTCGTCATAAATATTTACCTTGCTATTTCATAGCAGGAACTGAGAAAAGCTGTGAGGGAGGTCCACAGCCCGTCTCCGCGGACAGAGGACCCAGGCCGGGCCCTCGACCCTGGACTCGAAGAAGATCCTGACATATCTGTGGATCTCATCGACAGGACATTCCATCAGTTAAGCTGCGACGGTGCCTTATTGGCCATCATAGCCCACTATCCTGGACTGCTCCCCGCATAGTGTGTAAGTAAAACCAGAGTCCCAAATTCCGAGAAGGATCCCTTTTTTGCACTTCACCCACCGCACACATATGGTGTCTTACAGGGAAGGCTCTCGGGACGCCATGCCGAACCCGCGTGACTCACCAACAAGGGGTACCGAAGCCGGGTAGGCTCAAAAGGAAGGCGGTCAGGACTGAGACGCTGTCGCAGAGGTATGACAAAAAACCCTGCTCCGTGGTAATATAATAACATCCATGGTTCCTGGCAGGAAAGACGCTCGCCGGACCATATCCGGAGAGCCTGCTGGCCACGCCTCCACCAGGCGGGCTCCAGAGCCGGACTTAGAAGTAGATGCTAACGTGGGGCCAACACCGGATGTTCCTCCTACAGAGGATGCAGATAGGTTGTCCGCTACAAATTACGAAGTGGAGAGTGCCATGAATCACAGGCGTCGCCGAGCCGTACTCGCGACCCTTGTTTCTCTGAAGAGGCGTTCGATGCCTTCAACTCAGGAGACGCATACATCCGAGCTGCTCAAAATGGTCTTGATGTTGCCACGGACCAGTATGTAAAGGATATACAGGTAAGAAAATCTGATAATTATGTATATCAGCAGCCCCTGAGACTTGAAACAGTTGGCACAACTGATTTAAGGATCATTGTTTGTGTAGGTTCTTACAGAGAGCAATACCAAGTTGTCTCAAGAGCTGGAGGAGTGCAAAGCCCAGCTATGGGCCGCAGCTGCCGCAATGAAGGAGTCCGAGAAGGCCCCATCTGGTAACACTTGTTTCTAGCGAAAAGAATGACATATACCAGTTAGTATTCGACATGCATGCAAATCTAACAATAGATTCTGCAGATGACCCCGGAGTGAATCCAAAGGTCATACAGGGGGACGAGCATCATACTCAACGACAGCTAGAGGATGGCGAGCGCGTGCTTACATAGGTTAGGCGGGAGAAAAACGATCACCAAGATGCCAATACCCGGCTGGGCGATGAATTGAAAGATGTTCGGTCCCATCTTGCTGACTCCGTAAAGGAGAATAAGTGGCTTTGACGCGGCATTTTTAGTAAGTGCTTGAACAAAATTTTATAGAGTTCAGCGAAGAAAACGGCTAATAGAGTTATATCTGTAGGTATGCTGACGGGTCGTCCCGCGGAGGAGATGCCCGGGTCTGCGGGTGATCTTTTGCCAGAGCTCTCAGAACTGCACGAACAAGTTCGGCAGGTGATGCAGGGCATTGCCCAAGCCTTGTGGCCATCCGCCTCCCTGTCAGGAGGCATGGGGGAGCTCGTAGAGATGCTCAAGGGAGCGTGCCGGCGCTTCCGATTATGGAAGATATTTGCCTGCCGACAAGGTGCAAGGGAAGCCTGGGCTATGGTGAAGACTCGATATACCAAGGCTGACCCGAACCACATGGCCGAGGTTGGATCTGTGGGGTCTGATGGGAAAGAGATTCCCGTCAGTTTGGTGTATGACAAGGTGAAATTAGCCGCAAAGTATTGCCAACAGGATTGTAGGCTAGACAGCCTATTGGATGGTATAGAAGAAGAATTTAGTCAGTCTAAGTGACTGTGTACTTCAAGTGACATATAGTGTCCCTAGCCGTATTGTAAATCATTTGTCATGGCGGACCTTTTCGCTTCGCCCTCCGGACCCGACAGTCCAGAGTGTATCCGAATACCCGCTCAGTTATGTAAAAACCGGGGTACGCGTGGAAACCAGGCGTAGGGGTCATAAGTGTTTGAACAGACAAGTACCCAACTAGCTATGTTATATTACATGGAGAGTAAGAAACATCTTCCAGGGAGAATAGTTCCGTTAAGGGTTCCTTTCCCTGGGTACGCATACATTAATGTGCATGTCCGAACTGCGAAAAAAGACGCAGGATATAAAACATCTGGGGGCATGTATTGAAATAAGTAAAAGTCATCTTTTATTCACCGACCAAATATTCCGAAAAGAATGCTAGCTTTCGGCTTCACCCAGTCTGAGGTACACATCCGGCTGACCCGACAGTAACAATCGCAGAGGTGCTCCCTTATGCCCTAGCCGAATTAACGGGAACGTAGGGCATAAACACAAGAGCCAGGCAACGCAGCTTGGCCAAAACTTAAGTCATATCGATGCATACAATGGCGATGAAAAGGTACATGTGGAAAAGTAACACATGTGCGGGGGCCATAGAGCCCGGAACATAGTTATATTAAGCTTCTGTATAAGAAGCCCCCGTGTATAATGAGCATGCCTAGCACATCAAGATTGTGTAATTAAGACACATTTTAACCTTTTAAGGCTGTGAAGAAAAAGGGAGGAAAGAGAGAAAGAAAAGATGGATAAGGGATATATTGATAGAGGTAAGGAGACGAACACAGAGTCCGGCACTAGGCGTAGAACCTTCGGAGCCTGGCCGCGTTCCATGGGTTTGGCTCGAGTCGATTGTCCGATGCATCCCGCAGACGGTACGCTTCACCGGTCAGAATTTTCTCAATAATGAAGGTCCCTTCCCATTTGGGCTTGAGCTTGTCCTTTTTCTTCTCTGATAGGCGTAGAACGAGTTCGCCGATGTTATAAGTTTTGGCCCGCACTTCTCTGCTTTGATACCATCGAGCCTGTTGCTGATAGAATGCAGAGCGAGCTTTTGCCACATCGCGCTCCTCCTCTAGGGCGTGCAAACTATCCTACCGATCAAGCTCGGCTTCTTTCTCGTCGTACATGCGCACTCGAGGTGAGTCGTGAATAATGTCGCAGGGCAGTACCGCCTCTGCGCCATACACCATAAAAAACGTGTGTATCCGGTAGTGCGATTCGGCGTGGTCTGCAACCCCCATAGTACGGAGTCGAGCTCCTCGACCCAGTGTGTATCTGATTCCTTCAAGGATCACACTAATCTGGGTTTAATGCCGCTCATAATAAGACCATTTGCTCGCTCGACTTGACCGTTTGTTTGGGGGTGGTAGACGGAGGCATAATCGAGCTTAATGCCCATGTTGCCGCACCAAGTTTCTACCTCATAGGCTGTAAAGTTCGAGCCGTTATCGGTGATGATGTTGTGGGGGACACCGTAACGGTGTACAACCCCGGATATGAAGTCTATCACTGATCCAGACTCGGCCGTTTTAACTGGTTTGGCTTCTATCCATTTGGTGAATTTACCCACCATGACCAATAGGTACTTTTTCTTATGGCTTCCTCCTTTAAGGGGTCCGACCATATCAAGCCCCCAGACCGCGAAGGGCTAAGTAATGGGGATCGTTTGGAGAGCGGTAGGTGGCATATGGCTTTGGTTTGCAAAACGCTGGCAACCGACGCAACGTTGGACGAGGTCCTGTGCGTCTGCTTGGGCCGTCGGCCAGTAAACACCTATACGGAAGGCCTTGCTTACAATGGCCTGAGCTGCGACATGGTGGCCGCCGAGTCCAACATGAATTTCTGCTGAAGTTGCTGTCCTTCCTCTTCGGAGATGCATCTTTGAAGTACTCCGGTAGTGCTTTTCTTATAATGCTCTCCCTCGTGGACCTTGTAGGCTTTAGACCGCCACACAATGCAACGTGCCTCGTTTGGGTCCTCAGGGAGTTCTTGCCTGGTTAGGTAAGCCAAGAAGGCTTCTGTCCACGGGGCGATGACAACCATAATCACGTGGGACGAAGGTGTCATTTCGGAGGCAGAGCCTCCGGTTACATCAAAGTGTTCGGGATCTGGCGTTGTGGTTGGATCCGGACTGTTGTTGGCCGTCTCCCCTTCCCACATGACGGATGGCTTAAACAGCCTCTCCAAGAAGATATTATGTGGGACAGGGTCGCGCTTAGCGCCGATGCGCGCGAGGATACCCGTCGCTTGATTGTTGTCACGACCGGTTTTTCCCAATAAAAATATTTATTGAGAAACCAATCTTTAGAACCCAGTTTGAGATAAAACCTCCTCACTGGCAGACAAACTTTTGATACAATAAGCCAGTAGCATAAAAATATTACAGGGTTGAGCTGAAGATGCTCAACAATTTATTACAAGCGTGCCAATAATTATACATAAAGGCGAATAATGACACAAGGGAGTGGTGGCATACTACTGACTCGCAAATATGGTAGAGGTGGAGTAACACAGTGGGAGTGGTTATGGGATTCTCAAACTAACATCCCATCGAGCGTCGAGGTGAAGCTCGAAGAATTTTCTAGGGTAGCGGAAGCGGATATGAAACAGTGACCAACTCCAAGGTTGCACGAGACTGACTGGGACTCCTCTAGGCGTCGGATTCACTATCGAACTCTCCATCCATGAGATCACCTTCGTCAGCATCTAGCCAAATCAACAAGCCAGTGAGTACTTTTGAAAGTACTCGCAAGACAGTTCGGACTTAAAATATAACAAATGCCAACATGAGATACATGGATAAATAACCAGTACGATCAGACATCGAAGTTATAATGCTGGGTGCCAAACGAGTGTCTGAAAGACTCCTTGAGTGGAAAATACCGAATAATAATACTGGTGCCAAACGAGTGTCTGAAAGACTCCTCAAGCGGAAAATGCGGAATAATAATACTGGTGCCAAACGAGTGTCTGAAAGACTCCTCGAGCGGAAAATGCGAAATAATAATGCTGGTGCCAAACGAGTGTCTGAAAGACTCCTCGAGCGGAAAATGCGAAATAATAATGCCACAATCGGGCGTCTGAGCGACACCACATAAAGGGCTTTAAAAGAAATGCCACAGTCGGGCGTCTGAGCGACACCACATAAAGGGCTTTAAAAGAAATGCCACAGTCGGGCGTCTGAGCGACACCACATAAAGGGCTTTAAAAGAAATGCCACAGTCGGGCGTCTGAGCGACACCACATAAAGGGCTTTTAACTGATAAGGAAATAATATACTCATCATAAGTATAATCAACTCATGGAATTAAACGGGTTAGTCCATCCACAAGAATAAACATTTAACCGGTCTTAGAGCTCATGCGTCCCACCGGGAAAGCTGTCACCAAACTGGCACATGACTGTTAGCAGGGAACTTGGAAATAGATAAGATTATTTAAGGATATAGAGCTCTGCAGAGTTTGTACCAAAAATTTCCCACAGTCGACGGATTTCCGTAGTCCCTAGGACTAGTTCCGTTACGGTATTTCAGAAGAAAACACAGCAATCTAGTACACACCCATCCAACTCTTCGATGCCAGGAATCACCCTCAACATCGTCCAAGAAAAACTATTGAGACGGGGAGATCACAATCTCGAATAGCATGGGATCAAATTTATATACGCGCGCTCTAAGGGGTGCCCCCCTCTCGGTCCCAACCGGAAACACCCATGCCCCCTGACCGGATGCCTGGCTTTAATCCAGGGCCATGGAACCAGCATCCCGGCCTCTCCTTTTTGGTGTGTACCAAGAAAGCGGTTTGCGACTTACTAAACCATATCCCTTTCGGGAAACATGTGGTAGTACAGGGAAAGGGAATGGATATGAACCAACCGATACGGGTTGGTGCTGAAGATAACTTACATAGCCTAAGACTGGCATGCTACAACACTGCCATCTTACCCATCTTCATGCCAACACATGGCCTTACATACTCACGTCCCTCGACGTGTGAAATCATCGGGCTTACTTGCTCCAACAATGCATAATGAACGGTTCATCGGTAAGCTCCACGCATGCCATGAAACTATCTACATGCAACCATGCCAATACACTCATCATATCAAAAGTTCGAACATGCTTGCCTGGTTCAGAGTAGTCGGAGCCTAGCTCGGTGAAGTTCGCGGTCCCGCCACCTCCGTCGGTATCTACGGTACAGAGAAAACATACACGCTAACGTGAATACTGAGAGGTGCAGAAACAATATTGCAAATAATTTTCAAATAAATCTGATAAAAAACTAGACAAAATTTTGAAGAGAACAGAAAAAGAATCACTCAAAAATATGCTTCTGATAAAAAGTTATAAGGGATTTTGCCCAAGGACTCATCTGTAATGAAACAGAAACTTCCCAGGGTTTTTATTATAAAAACAGAAAACGTTTCGATAGAAACTACACCGGCCCAGAGGGAAAGCGTATTCTGGCAAAAGACGCCTTCAGAAAACGATTCGATCAGAAAAGACGGAGAGGCTGACAGGCGGGTCCCATCCGTCAGGTTTAAAATTTAAAAGAGGCGGGTCGGGGCTCGCTGGCGCCCGAGGGCCGCGGTGGTCGCCGACGGCGATCCACGGCGAGGTGGGGAGATCGGAGGTTACCTTCGTGCTCAGGGTGCCATTCCGCGTTGGATGGTGGTCGAGGTGGTCGCCGGGAAGCACCACGTTGGCGGTGGCCCCTGCTCCGGCGGACGGCGGTTCGGGCGTGGATGGAGGTCGCCGGAGAGAGCTGCATAGATCAAATTGAGGAGGGGGTCAAGGACCTGGTAGCTATAGAGGGCGATGGACGGAGTTTGGGCGCCGGAGACGGCCTCACCGGAGCGAATCGAGCTGGAGGCCGAGGCGGAGCGGGGTGGCCGGAGTTGGGGGAGGAGACCTCCTCGAGGTCCTCCCAGTGACCTGGCAGGGTGTTGGTGGAGTGTAGGGGTGGTGCATGCTCGCGGAAGGGCTCGGGGTCTCCTTTTATAAGCGATCCGAGGCGGTGGCTGAGAACGGCGTTCTCCGGCGAGTGATTACGGTGGTGCAGTGCTTGGTCGGGGGAGTTTAGGAGTTGAGCACCATCGTGGAGGTTCGCGGAGTCCATTTTGGAGCCAACGGCGTTGGTTTAAGCTTGCTGAGGTGGAGATCGACGGAACGGGACGGCGTGGGTCCATCGGCGGCAGAGAGCACGCTCTGTGCGTGCCGCGCCACGACGGTTGTGCTGCATGCGTGCGCTGGCGTGGAGGTGGACACGCAGAGCCATCAGCGGGGCTGTGCGGCGCGGAACGGCGTTGAGCCGCCGTTCTGCTCCCTGTTGGCTGCCACGGCGGTTCAGCCGCCGCGGGACACGCCAGCGCGGTCGGGTCAGAGCGCCACCGACACCAGGAAGAAGCCAAGCGTGCGTGCGGGGCTCTGGACACGCAGACCAGGTGGCGAGCAACGTGCCAAGGGCACTGTGTGCGCGTGACTGAAGATGATCTGAAGAAATCAACACTGAAGACTGAAATTGCTGAATGTGTTTGAACAGTGCATGCAAGGTGTTCGACAGAATGATCCAGGCATGTAGAGATTTTTCCTTGGGCTGATTTTTGGTGGAGTGACTTCTCATTGCTCTAGTAGGCTGCCTGATTTTTGGTGGAATTTTTGGAGAAGTGTAGATATGAATTTCACCAAATTTGACAAATCTGGTCCAAACTTGCAGGGAGTGTAAGTTGAAAATTTTGAAAAGAAGATGAGTGGATCAAGATGGTTCTGGGTTGTGGGTGCAAAGGACTAGCTAGTAGAGTTGGTTTGAAGTCAAATCTCAAATGAAAAAGGGTACTTGCTTTGAAAATCCAACAGGCTCAAAATAATTGACAGAAAATATTTGAGAGATAAAAATAAAATCCAAAACTTGTTTGGATGAGTTGGGATAGGGAATTTGAGTTGTTGACAAGGAGGGGTGAAGATGTTGGAGTGGTATTGCCTCATGGGCAAGGTACAAGGTCATGGATGGTTTTCAATAGAATGAAAATCCCAAATCTTTTTCATAGAGTTTTTCTTAAAAAGAAAACTCCAATAAGAATCTGAGAAGGGGAACAATAGAGAGAAGGAGTTTTTAAGAAGGTCAAACCCAGGGCTTGAAGGAGAAAACAGAAAAACCCTAGTCAAGGAAAAGGAAATTTTTAAGAAGGTTGTTTTACTGAAAGCCTCAAATTTCAAGGAAAAATCCAGCAAGGATTTTCCAAAAACCCAAATGAAATTTTTGGAGTGTCACAACACCTACCCCCTTAGGAAAAATCTCGTCCCCGAGATTTCAGTTGATCCTTAAATAAGTGTGGATGCTCTGCTCGAACAAAATCCTCTCTTTCCCATGTTGCTTCACTTTCGGTGTGATTACTCCATTGAACTTTGAAAATTTTGACGGTTTTCTGTCGGGTCCTCCTTTCAGACTCCTCTAATATCTTTACTGGGTGTTCCCGATAGGTGAGGTCTGGCTGCACGTCTATGTTCTCATGGGATACCTGTTTCTCTGGGTTGCTCACGCATTTCCTCAATTGCGATACGTGGAACACGTTGTGGATATCTGACAGTTCCTCAGGTAGGTCTAGTTGGTATGCCACTGCGCCCTTCCGTGCCAATATACCGAATGGCCCGATGAATCTTGGCGCTAGCTTTCCCTTAATTTTGAATCGTTGCAACCCCCTCATAGGTGACACTCGTAGGTACACGAATTCACCTGGTTCGAAGTTGACCCCACGATGTTTCTGATCGTAATAACTCTTTTGTCGGCTTTGGGCGGTCTTGAGTCGATCTCTGATTAACTGGACCTTTTCCTCGGCTTCCTTGAGCATGTCTGGGCCGAAGATACGGCTGTCTCCGGTCTCTGACCAATTTAACGGGGTACGACATCTTCGCCCATACAAGGCTTCAAATGGTGCCATTTGCAGGCTGGCCTGATGACTGTTGTTGTACGCGAACTCGGCGTATGGCAGGCTGTCTTCCCAACTGGCTCCGTAGGTGAGGACACATGCTCTCAGCATGTCCTCTAAAATCTGGTTTACCCGTTCTGTTTGTCCATCTGTCTGCGGGTGGTATGCTGTGCTGAAGGCTAGTTGAGTTCCTAGAGCCTGTTGTAACTGCTCCCAGAATCTTGAGACGAACTGTGTTCCTCTGTCGGATATTATAGTCTTCGGGACACCGTGCATACAAACTATGCGAGAGAGATATATTTTGGCAAGCTTATGAGTGGTGTGGGTCATCTTTACTGGAATGAAATGTGCCACCTTAGTCAATCTGTCGGTGATAACCCATATGGCATCATTCCCGTGTCGTGATTGAGGTAGTCCGACAATGAAATCCATCCCTATTTCATCCCATTTCCACTCAGGTATTTTATTTGGTTGTAGTAGTCTAGCTGGTCTCTAATGTTCGGCCTTTATACGTTGACAAGAGTCGCAGCATGCAATGAAGGTGGCTATGTCCCTTTTCATACCGTGCCACCAAAATCCTTCTTGGATATCCTTATACATCTTGGTTCCTCCAGGGTGGATCGAATATGGAGCGGTGTGGGCTTCAGCTAGAATCTGCCATTTGAGGTCTTCTACGTCCGGTACGCAGAGTCTGTTTCCGTACCATAGTGTCCCTTCTTCGTCTATGATGAATTCCGAGGCCTTGCCCATACTCACCTTTCTTTTGATACGTTCAATGCTGGGGTGACCGGGCTGGGCTTCTTTGATTCTTGTCACAAGGTTGGGCTGTATCTCCAAGTTTGTTATGGTGCCTTCTGCTATTATCAACAAGTTGAGTCTGGCAATTTCCTGTTGGAATTCGGGTCTTAAGTTGGGCAGATTGTTGTTGTTGGCGCTGGGGTTCCGACTAAGAGCATCGGCTACTACATTTGCTTTTCCAGGATGATAGTGGATTCCAACATCATAATCCTTTACTAGCTCCAACCAGCGTCGTTGCCTTAAATTCAGCTCTGGCTGTGTGAAAATATATTTGAGACTTTTATGGTCCGTATATATTTCACATCGATTTCCAAGTAGGAAGTGCCTCCATTCCTTGAGTGCATGAATAACTGCTGCCATTTCTAAGTCATGAGTGGGATAGTTTTCCTCATGCTTGCGAAGTTGCCTTGAAGCGTATGCGACAACCTTGCCTTCTTGCATTAATACGCATCCGAGTCCCTTCCTGGACGCGTCACAAAATACTTCAAAATTCTTGCGTATGTCCGGCACAATCAATACTGGTGCTGTTGTTAATTTCCGTTTTAGCTCTTGGAAACTTTTCTCACAGGCTTCTGTCCATTCAAATTTCTTATCTTTCTTGAGCAATTGCGTCATTGGCTTGGCTATGGTGGAGAATCCTTCAATAAATCTGCGGTAATATCCTGCCATTCCCAAGAAACTTCGTATGTCCGTTACACTGGCTGGTGACTTCCAGCCAAGTACGGCCTTGACTTTCTCTGGGTCCACGGCCATCCCGTCTTGGGTTAGCACGTGGCCTAGAAAGCCTACTTGCCTTAACCAAAATTCACACTTGCTGAACTTGGCGTACAATTGGTGTTTCCTGAGTTCTCCTAGTACAATTCTGAGATGTTCAGCGTGTTCTTCTGGTGTCTTGGAGTATATTAAAATATCGTCGATGAATACCACAACGAACTTGTCCATAAACTTCATAAATACCTTGTTCATGAGGTGAACAAAATATGCAGGGGCATTTGTTAATCCAAAAGGCATTACTGTGAACTCATACAGTCCATATCTGGAGGTGAAGGCTGTCTTGGGGATATCTTCTGTTCGCACTTTTAATTGATGGTATCCTGACCTTAGGTCGATTTTTGAGAATACCTTGGCCTTAGCGAGTTGATCGAATAAATCATTTATTCTTGGCATCGGGTATTTGTTCTTGATTGTGACCATGTTGAGTGCTCGGTAGTCAATACACAATCGCAGTGTTCCATCTTTCTTTCTGGCAAACAAAATTGGTGATCCCCATGGTGAGGAACTGGCTCGAATGTATCCCTTGTCAAGCAATTCCTTTATTTGTTTCTTCAGTTCAACCAACTCGGATGGTGCCATTCTGTATGGTTTCTTGTATATGAGGGTGGTTCCTGGTGCTAGCTCAATTCTGAACTCTATCTCTCGGTCGGGTGGCATGCCTGGTAGCTCTTCGGGAAATACGTCTGGAAATTCATGTACTACTGGAACCTTGTTTAATTCAGAAATGTCCACCTTGTTCAGTCTTGGTTGTCTGGGCATTTCCCTTTCTTTGGCGGATACTCTTATTGTCTTACCATGGTGGTGTGTGAGAATCACGGTCCGATTGAAACAATCAATGAAACCTTTGTTGGTGGTTAACCAGTCCATCCCTAGGATGACATCTAGTCCTTTATTTTCCAACACAATGAGATTGGCGTGAAACTTCAATCCTTTGAACTCAATAATCACATCCTGACAGTAATTCTGAGTAACTTGCTGAATTCCAGGGGACTTGATGATCATGGATTTCTCCAAAGGAAGCATCAAAAAATTATTTTGCGAAGCAAAACTTTTCGAAATAAAAGAGTGAGAAGCTCCAGAATCAAACAAAACCGTTGCAGGTATTGTGTTGACAGGGAACGTACCGAGTACGATATCTGGAGCATTTTGTGCCTCCTCTTTGGTCACGTGGTTCAGATGACCTTTCCTGTGGTTATTGTTGGGATTGAAGTTGTTTCGCTTGGGCGCTGAATTATTGTTGCCGTTGTTCGGCTTTGGTGCTGAGCTTCTTGGCTTGGGACACTGCTTGGCATAGTGTCCTTCTTCTCCGCAGGCGTAACAAGTAACACCTGGGCGATAGGTGAACTCCTTGTCCCTAGCATGAAAATTCCTGGTTGGGCGTGAGACGTTGGATGATGATTTGTGCGTCCCACCTTTCTGAAAATCGGTCTTACTTCGGTGATTGCGAGCATGGTTAGTCTGGTCCCTTTTTCGCTTGCGGATATCATCCAAACTGCGTCTTTCATTTTCCAGAGTAATGGCTTTATCCACCAGCGTCTTAAAATCTAGGAAAGTGTGTATGACCAGTTGGCATTTAAGCGCGGGTGCTAGGCCGTCAAGGAACTTCTCCATTTTCTTGCTTTCAGTCATACGCTCTTCGTTGGCGTAGCGGGATAATAGAGTAAATTGGTTGTTGTAATCTGACACTGTCATGTTCCTTTGCTTGAGGTCATCGAACTCTCTTTTCTTGATTTTCATAATACTCTTAGGAATATGCGCGCCACGGAAACCTTCCTTGAAATCATCCCATGTTATATCATTTTCGTTGGGATGCATGTGCAAAAAATTTTCCCACCAGGATGCGGCTGCTCCCGTGAGATAATACGGTGCGTACAGTACCTTTTCTGGGTCTGAGCATTTTGCAATAATTAACTTTCTCTCCATATCGCGAAGCCAGTCTTCGGCCTCAAGTGGCTTGTCAGTATGAGAAAATGTTGGGGGACGTGTCTTCTGTAGCTCAGATAGCTTGGAATGCTGCGGATACTGCCCATGGTGATTTCCCATGTTAATGACTTGGTTCATCATTTCCCGATGTTGTTGTTGACTCTGTTCATAAAGGCGGCACATTTGGGAAAGTGCCGTTTCACTGTCCTGTTGACTTGTCTGACCTCGAGTAAAATTGTTGCCTGATTGAGTATTATAGTGTTGACTTGACTGCCCTCGTGCAAAGTTGTTGTCCGGTTGGTTGCCATAATCTTCCTCTGGTGGAGTGGGCATGCAGCGAGTCCAAGGACGAGACATTTTTCACTCTGGGGATGTATTTATAACACCATAAGAAAAAATGGAAGGGTTGCAAAGATAAAACCAAAAGTGCACGAGGTTGACAAATAAATTTTTTAAAACCAAGATACTCAAGGGAAAACAAATTGATTTGCGCATAGAGAAGGACTACATCACTACGCATCTTACACGCGGCGATAATTATACAATACAACACTCAGGATATGCGTACATAATCCTGACATGTTATTTAGGCTAGTGCACTTCTCCAGATTCTACATGATGCGCAAACAAGCTACTTCTCACAACCTCTTACATGGCGATGCAACGCATGGCGGCTACGCGTACTCAGTCGGAGATGTTGACGACGTCCTTGGCCCTGCCAAGGGTGAGGCGTAGCGAAGCCGGGGACTCGACCTCCTCGCTGATAGGCTCCATGCGAGTAGTACTGCGCCGAGTAGATGGAGCGGGTGCCAGGGGCGGAACGACACGGATTGGAGTTGGTGCGAGTGGCGGAGCAGTGCGCGCTGGAGTGGGCGCAATGACCTGGTCGAACTCCTCGGTGGTAGGCAGGCAATGAGCAGGAGCATGGGATGCAGAGGACGAGACAAAAGTCAGTGGCGGTGCGGTGGGCAGGAGCTCCCTCCTGTTGGCGGCACAACCGTGGACTGAGTCCATGCGGGCGGCCACAAAGTCATCCACCAAGTTGTCGAAGGCTGCCTCCAAGGCCCGGAGATACTCAATAAGCATCTCAAAAGCCTCGTCCCGTTCTCCTCTGTGGTAGGAGAATGCGTAGTGACAGGTGTAGGGCACATGACAAGGTAGATAGCGGTAGCGACGAGCCTTCATCGCGGGAAGGACATCCCTGAGACGAGCTATCGCCTCGCGGGCTGCCATCTGGATGGCATGCTTCTCCGAAGGCATGGCTCTCCCCAAGAATCGGAAGCGGCGTAGATCACCACGCCCTCCCTTGAACTGCACTGCGGCCTGGTGCATAGTCAGACTGTCGTTGACTCTGTGCTGACAGAGAGTGACAATTGGGCGCACAGACGGCCCCATCGCGACCTGAACAACGAAGGAGAGAAGCTTGACGAACCCATCGGGTACGTTGGCGAAGGTCTGAGACTCGCAGCTGCGGTCGGCCATCTACAAAAGTAGGCAAAAATCCTGAATGGTCAGATCATAAATATATGCTGACTGTCAGAAAAATGACTACTATTGTAAAAACATGAATAAGCTCTATCATGCTCATAACCGATTAGCGATCGCACCTAGTGGCTTCCTACAGTCAGCCTGGCTCTGGTACCAAGCTTGTCACGACCGGTTTTTCCCAATAAAAATATTTATTGAGAAACCAATCTTTAGAACCCAGTTTGAGATAAAACCTCCTCACTGGCAGACAAACTTTTGATACAATAAGCCAGTAGCATAAAAATATTACAGGGTTGAGCTGAACATGCTCAACAATTTATTACAAGCGTGCCAATAATTATACATAAAGGCGAATAATGACACAAGGGAGTGGTGGCATACTACTGACTCGCAAATATGGTAGAGGTGGAGTAACACAGTGGGAGTGGTTATGGGATTCTCAAACTAACATCCCATCGAGCGTCGAGGTGAAGCTCGAAGAATTTTCTAGGGTAGCGGAAGCGGATATGAAATAGTGACCAACTCCATTGTTGCACGAGACTGACTGGGACTCCTCTAGGCGTCGGATTCACTATCGAACTCTCCATCCATGAGATCACCTTCGTCAGCATCTGGCCAAATCAACAAGCCAGTGAGTACTTTTGAAAGTACTCGCAAGACAGTTCGGACTTAAAATATAACAAATGCCAACATGAGATACATGGATAAATAACCAGTACGATCAGACATCGAAGTGATAATGCTGGGTGCCAAACGAGTGTCTGAAAGACTCCTCGAGCGGAAAATACGGAATAATAATACTGGTGCCAAACGAGTGTCTGAAAGACTCCTCGAGCGGAAAATGCGGAATAATAATACTGGTGCCAAACGAGTGTCTGAAAGACTCCTCGAGCGGAAAATGCGAAATAATAATGCTGGTGCCAAACGAGTGTCTGAAAGACTCCTCGAGCGGAAAATGCGAAATAATAATGCCACAATCGGGCGTCTGAGCGACACCACATAAAGGGCTTTAAAAGAAATGCCACAGTCGGGCGTCTGAGCGACACCACATAAAGGGCTTTAAAAGAAATGCCACAGTCGGGCGTCTGAGCGACACCACATAAAGGGCTTTAAAAGAAATGCCACAGTCGGGCGTCTGAGCGACACCACATAAAGGGCTTTTAACTAATAAGGAAATAATATAGTCATCATAAGTATAATCAACTCATGGAATTAAACGGGTTAGTCCATCCACAAGAATAAACATTTAACCGGTCTTAGAGCTCATGCGTCCCACCGGGAAAGCTGTCACCAAACTGGCACATGACTGTTAGCAGGGAACTTGGAAATAGATAAGATGATTTAAGGATATAGAGCTCGGCAGAGTTTGTACCAAAAATTTCCCACAGTCGACACATTTCCGTAGTCCCTAGGACTAGTTCCGTTACGGTATTTCAGAAGAAAACACAGCAATCTAGTACACACCCATCCAACTCTTCGATGCCAGGAATCACCCTCAACATCGTCCAAGAAAAACTATTGAGACGGGGAGATCACAATCTCGAATAGCATGGGATCAAATTTATATACGCGCGCTCTAAGGGGTGCCCCCCTCTCGGTCCCAACCGGAAACACCCATGCCCCCTGACCGGATGCCTGGCTTTAATCCAGGGCCATGGAACCAGCATCCCGGCCTCTCCTTTTTGGTGTGTACCAAGAAAGCGGTTTGCGACTTACTAAACCATATCCCTTTCGGGAAACATGTGGTAGTACAGGGAAAGGGAATGGATATGAAGCAACCGATACGGGTTGGTGCTGAAGATAACTTACATGGCCTAAGACTGGCATGCTACAACACTGCCATCTTACCCATCTTCATGCCAACACATGGCCTTACATACTCACGTCCCTCGACGTGTGAAATCATCGGGCTTACTTGCTCCAACAATGCATAATGAACGGTTCATCGGTATGCTCCACGCATGCCATGAAACTATCTACATGCAACCATGCCAATACACTCATCATATCAAAAGTTCGAACATGCTTGCCTGGTTCAGAGTAGTCGGAGCCTAGCTCGGTGAAGTTCGCGGTCCCGCCACCTCCGTCGGTATCTACGGTACAGAGAAAACATACACGCTAACGTGAATACCGAGAGGTGCAGAAACAATATTGCAAATAATTTTCAAATAAATCTTATAAAAAACTAGAGAAAATTTTGAAGAGAACAGAAAAAGAATCACTCAAAAATATGCTTCTGATAAAAAGTTATAAGGGTTTTTGCCCAGGGACTCATCTATAATGAAACAGAAACTTCCTAGGGTTTTTATTATAAAAACAGAAAACGTTTCGATAGAAACTACGCCGGCCCAGAGGGAAAGCGTATTCTGGCAAAAGACGCCTTCAGAAAACGATTCGATCAGAAAAGACGGATAGGCTGACAGGCGGGTCCCATCCGTCAGGTTTAAAATTTAAAAGAGGCGGGTCGGGGCTCGCTGGCGCCCGAGGGCCGCGGTGGTCGCCGGCGGCGATCCACGGCGAGGTGGGGAGATCGGAGGTTACCTCTGTGCTCAGGGTGCCATTCCGCGTTGGATGGTGGTCGAGGTGGTCGCCGGGAAGCACCACGTCGGCGGTGGCCCCTGCTCCGGCGAACGGCGGTTCGGGCGTGGATGGAGGTCGCCGGAGAGAGCTGCACAGATCAAATTGAGGAGGGGGTCAAGGACCTGGTAGCTATAGAGGGCGATGGACGGAGTTTGGGCGCCGGAGACGGCCTCACCGGAGCGAATCGAGCTGGAGGCCGAGGCGGAGCGGGGTGGCCGGAGTCGGGGGAGGAGACCTCCTCGAGGTCCTCCCAGTGACCTGGCAGGGTGTTGGTGGAGTGTAGGGGTGGTGCGTGCTCGCGGAAGGGCTCGGGGTCTCCTTTTATAGGCGATCCGAGGCGGTGGCCGAGAACGGCGTTCTCCGGCGAGTGATTACGGTGGTGCAGTGCTTGGTCGGGGGAGTTTAGGAGTTGAGCACCGTCGTGGAGGTTCGCGGAGTCCATTTTGGAGCCAACGGCGTTGGTTTAAGCTTGCTGAGGTGGAGCTCGACGGAACGGGACGGCGCGGGTCCATCGGCGGCAGAGAGCACGCTCTGTGCGTGCCGCGCCACGACGGCTGTGTTGCATGCGTGCGCTGGCGTGGAGGTGGACACACGGAGCCATCAGCGGGGCTGTGCGGCGCGGAACGGCGTTGAGCCGCCGTTCTGCTCCCTGTTGGCTGCCACGGCGGTTCAGCCGCCGCGGGACACGCCGGCGCGGTCGGGTCAGAGTGCCACCGACGCCAGGAAGAAGCCAAGCGTGCGTGCGGGGCTCTGGACACGCAGACCAGGTGGCGAGCAACGTGCCAAGGGCAGTGTGTGCGCGTGACTGAAGATGATCTGAAGAAATCAACACTGAAGACTGAAATTGCTGAATGTGTTTGAACAGTGCATGCAAGGTGTTCGACAGAATGATCCAGGCATGTAGAGATTTTTCCTTGGGCTGATTTTTGGTGGAGTGACTTCTCATTGCTCTAGTAGGCTGCCTGATTTTTGGTGGAATTTTTGGAGAAGTGTAGATATGAATTTCACCAAATTTGACAAATCTGGTCCAAACTTGCAGGGAGTGTAAGTTGAAAATTTTGAAAAGAAGATGAGTGGATCAAGATGGTTCTGGGTTGTGGGTGCAAAGGACTACCTAGTAGAGTTGGTTTGAAGTCAAATCTCAAATGAAAAAGGGTACTTGCTTTGAAAATCCAACAGGCTCAAAATAATTGACAGAAAATATTTGAGAGATAAAAATAAAATCCAAAACTTGTTTGGATGAGTTGGGATAGGGAATTTGAGTTGTTGACAAGGAGGGGTGAAGATGTTGGAGTGGTATTGCCTCATGGGCAAGGTACAAGGTCATGGATGGTTTTCAATAGAATGAAAATCCCAAATCTTTTTCATAGAGTTTTTCTTAAAAAGAAAACTCCAATAAGAATCTGAGAAGGGGAACAATAGAGAGAAGGAGTTTTTAAGAAGGTCAAACCCAGGGCTTGAAGGAGAAAACAGAAAAACCCTAGTCAAGGAAAAGGAAATTTTTAAGAAGGTTGTTTTACTGAAAGCCTCAAATTTCAAGGAAAAATCCAGCAAGGATTTTGCAAAAACCCAAATGAAATTTTTGGAGTGTCACAACACCTACCCCCTTAGGAAAAATCTCGTCCCCGAGATTTCAGTTGATCCTTAAATAAGTGTGGATGCTCTGCTCGAACAAAATCCTCTCTTTCCCATGTTGCTTCACTTTCGGTGTGATTACTCCATTGAACTTTGAAAAATTTGACGGTTTTCTGTCGGGTCCTCCTTTCAGACTCCTCTAATATCTTTACTGGGTGTTCCCGATAGGTGAGGTCTGGCTGCACGTCTATGTTCTCATGGGATACCTGTTTCTCTGGGTTGCTCACGCATTTCCTCAATTGCGATACGTGGAACACGTTGTGGATATCTGACAGTTCCTCAGGTAGGTCTAGTTGGTATGCCACTGCGCCCTTCCGTGCCAATATACCGAATGGCCCGATGAATCTTGGCGCTAGCTTTCCCTTAATTTTGAATCGTTGCAACCCCCTCATAGGTGACACTCGTAGGTACACGAATTCACCTGGTTCGAAGTTGACCCCATGATGTTTCTGATCGTAATAACTCTTTTGTCGGCTTTGGGCGGTCTTGAGTCGATCTCTGATTAACTGGACCTTTTCCTCGGCTTCCTTGAGCATGTCTGGGCCGAAGATACGGCTGTCTCCGGTCTCTGACCAATTTAACGGGGTACGACATCTTCGCCCATACAAGGCTTCAAATGGTGCCATTTGCAGGCTGGCCTGATGACTGTTGTTGTACGCGAACTTGGAGTGTCACAATTGTTTTCTCGGACCACATGGTGGAATTCCAGCCCCTCGAACCGAGCTGACATTTTGAGGACGGCGTTGTGGTAAGCCGCCATTTTTGGGTCCTTGGCGTCAAAGTCTCCATTTATTTGAGATATTGCGAGGTTCGAATCCCCACGCACCTCTAGGCATTGAATGCCCATGGAGACTGCCATCCGGAGACCATGCAACAGGTCCTCATATTCTGCTGCATTGTTGGAGTCTGTGTATAATATTTGCAGTATGTATTGGACTGTATCCCCGGTGGGGGATGTTAGGATGACGCCTACCCCCAGACCAGCCAGCATCTTGGTGCCGTCAAAGTGCATGATCCAATTGGAGTACGCGTTGTACTCTTTAGGGAGTTCGACTTCTGTCCATTCGGTGACGAAATCGGCCAGTACTTGTGACTTAATGGCTCTCTGTGGTTTGTATGTTATGTCGAATGGGAGGAGCTCAATAGCCCATTTAGCAATCCAGCCCGTGGCATCGCGGTTATTTATTATGTCGTTGAGTGGTACTTCGGAGGCCACCATAATTGAACACTCTTGAAAGTAGTGTCACAGTTTCCGGGATGCCATGAAGACCGTGTATGCTATCTTTTGATAATGTGGGTACCATGATTTGCATGGTGTGAGGACAGTGGATACGTAGTATACAGGCTTTTGAAGCGGGAACTTATGTCCATCCGTCTCTCGTTTGACGACGAGCACTGCGCTTACAACTTGGTGTGTTGCCGCTATATATAATAGCATTGGTTCGCCGACATTTGGCACGGCCAAGATTGGGTTGCTGGCCAAGACTGCTTTTATTTCTTCCAATCCAGCCGTGGCCGCATCCGTCCACTCTAAGTGTTCGGTGCGTCGAAGAAGGCGATAAAGAGGTAGTGCCTTTTCTCCTAGTCGGGAGATAAAGCGGTTTAAGGCAGCCACGCATCCAGTTAATTTTTGGATTTGCTTGAGGTCTGTTGGGATAGACAACTATGACAGAGCTCGGATTTTAGCCGGATTTGCTTCAATTCCTCTACTGGAAACGATGAAGCCCAAGAGCTTTCCGGCGGGCACGCTGTCGGTGTCAAAACTGGCGGATCTCGGGTAGGGGGTCCCAAACGGTGCGTCTAGGTGGATGGTAACATGAGTCAAGGGACATGATGTTTTTATCCAGGTTCGGGCCCTCTCGATGGAGGTAAAACCCTACTCCTGCTTGATTAATATTGATGATATGGGTAGTACAAGAGTAGATCTACCACGAGATCAGAGAGGCTAAACCCTAGAAGCTAGCCTATGGTATGATTGTTGTTGTCCTACAGACTAAACCCCCGGTTTATATAAACACCGGAGGGGGCTAGGGTTACACAGAGTCGGTTACAATGGAAGGAGATCTACATATCCGTATTTCCAAGCTTGCCTTCCACGCCAAGGAAGGTCCCATCCGGACACGGGATGAAGTCTTCAATCTTGTATCTTCATAGTCCAACAGTCCGGCCAAAGGTCATAGTCCGGCTATCCGAACACCCCCTAATCCAGGACTCCCTCAGTAGCCCCTGAACCAGGCTTCAATGACGACGAGTCCGGCGCACAGATTGTCTTCGACATTGCAAGGCGGGTTCCTCCTCCGAATACTTCATAGAAGATTTTGAACACAAGGATAGTGTGCAGTTCTGCAGAATAAGTTCCACGTACTGCTGTAGAGAGAATAATATTTACACAAATTTAATCTGCTGACGTATTCCATAGCGTGACATCACACCACAGCCAAGCCTTTATTCGAATCGTTTTTACTGTCCCACCTCAGCACGTTTTGCGAGGCAATTTCCTTGGCACGTCTTGTCGAAGTAGAGATCGTGTCCCCTTTATTTACGGGATTCTCATTAACACGGACGTGGGTAACCCAGTCGTGCCCATTGGTATGTCTCCTCGATCAGAGGTAAGTCCCAAACGGTAACGGGGAGGGCTCTTGGTATTCAACCTCTTATAAAAGAGACCAAGGCTTTACTCCTTTCTTTCGATCTCAATCGTATCTGCCTCTTGCCTCGAGTTCCAACACCCAGGGTTCCAGATTTAGGCGCTTCTGACCTTCAATGATGTCCGGCTCTGTCGGGGCGGACGGGCGTCCCCCGCGAGCACCTATGGGGCCGGAGCCCCTTTCGTTGTCCGGCGAGGGGGGCGGAGGGAGCGCGGAGAGCAGATCGAGGCGGGCACACGGGCGGTTTACCCAGGTTCGGGCCGCGATGGACGCGTAAAACCCTACTCCTGCTTGGTTGTATTGAACTGGGGAGCTCGGGAGCTTCGAGAACTAGCTGCACCGAGCGTATGGCTGTCTGGATGCCGAATCTCCGAACCCCGGAACCCCCCCTACGTTGCACACGGGCCTCCTTTTATAGCGCAAAGGGGTCACCGACAGGTGTCAACGTAAGAGAAAGGGGTAAAAGCGTAAAAGGGGTGGTAGCTGTAATAGTGCGGGAACGGTGGCGGTACAGTGCGACACAGTGTTATCATACCTACTTCTGACGGTAGGGGACAAGGGCATTAAATGCCCGTCACGGTCGCCCGGACAGCACCGAGGCGGACCGTTAGGTGCGCCACCGTTCGCCACGATGGCGGCTGCATGCCACCGCATGCCCCAGGCTGCGCGGTGCCTCGCCACGTGCCCTCGGGGGAAGCCCCGAAGCGACGCGTGGCGGGCGAGCTGGAGCGCAGTCTTGAGGTGGCGATCTTGCCGCGGCAAGTGGCTTGCCGCGGGGGTCGTCTTCCTGTGCCTGATAGCGTGCCAGCTATCGGGCCTTGCCGGGGCGCTTGGCGCGCCACGGCGGGCTTCTCTTGTGGTGCCTGGGTTCGGCCTTCCCGACAAGCTCCTCTTGTCGGGGGCTCGATCTTCTGTCTCGTTATACTTTGTTCTTGGATGGCCTTACATGGGCTCAGTCGTCCCGGCAAGCTCCTCTTGCCGGGGTCTTGTCTTCTCGGCCCGGCAAGCTCCTCTTGCCGGGGGCCTTGTCTTCTTGGCCCGGCAAGCTCCTCTTGCCGGGGGCCTTGTCTTGGATGCTTGGTCTTCTCTTGGCGCTCCCGGGGCGGGCCTTGCCGCAGGGTGCTACGACTGCCCGTGCACAAGTCTGGGGTACTAAGGTACCCCTACTTTAGTACACCGACAGGAGCCCCCGGGCCAGGGCCACACATGGTGCCGAGCGTTGTTGGGCCAGGCCCTAACGGTGCACGGGCACGCATGGCCTTGGTCGCGCTACTCCTTAACTCTGCATCCGCCGCGCCTTCCCTAGGCGGCGCGCGCTTACCGCGGCGTCGTGGGGGCGGGGCGTGCGGGGTGAGCGTGACGTGGGTGGCGTGCGCGGGGCTGAACCGCACAGGCGCGCGTCACGTCGCGCACGATCTCTTGATTTGGAGAGGCGAAACGTCCCCCCCCACCTCTTCCTCTTATAGCGGAGGAAAGTAGGGGCGGTTCGCCTTTCCCTCGGTTTCCATCTCTCTAAAACCTCTGCCACCTCCTTCTCCCAGAGGCAGCAGCGATCTGTTCTTGGAGCGCCCGTCGTCGTCAGCTTCGACGATCCCCCTCCCCCGCCCCCGCCATGGCCCCGAAGAGCGACAAGGCGAAGGGGAAGCCTGCGAAATCGGCCGAGGCGCTACGGCTTGAAGTGCTTCGGAAGGGGACGACGACGTTCCCCCCCCCCAGCTCGGCGCGGTGGAGCTGAGGGACAAGTACTCCCTTTTCTGGTCGACGAAGACGCGAGCGCATCCGCGCACGCGGGTGCTCCCCGCCGAAGCCCAGAAGCAGTACCCGACCGGGTATCCTTTCTTCGTCGTCTTCTTCTACTGCGGGCTCTGCCCGCCTTACTCGGAGTTCTTCTCTGAAATCATGAGCACCTATGGCCTCCACCTCCTCGACTTTACCCCCAATGCCGTCCTCACAATGGCGGTCTTCACGCACCTCTGCGAGAACTTCGTCGGAATTCGTCCCAACGTGGCCCTCTTCCGGCACTTCTTTGTCCCTCGGGTGGAGAAAGGAGAGCCGCTGTCCGGTGGGATCGCCTGGGTTTCCCGGTCCGGCAGGAGCGCGAAAAGGGTGCGCTCACCCTTGGCGAGCTTCAGGGTCGCTTCGCCGAGAAGATCCGGGAGCTCGACGCCGCCAAGAACTCCAACTCCACTCTGGAACTGAAATTGGAGGCGCTCGGCAGGGCGCTGGACGGCGCTAAGGAGCGGGAGGCGGCTTTACGGAAGGAGGTCGACGGCAACGAGGAGCTGCTGAGGCGCGCCGCCGTTTCCCAGAACACCTTCAGGGATACAGTGGAGCGGTGGACCGAGGGCCTCGTCGATATTGCCGCCACCATCGACAAGGAGCTGACGCTGCTGGGGATCGAGGGGCACCAGTCCCTCACCGACGAGGACGTCGCGCCCAGCGCCAAGCTCACTTCCTTCTTCCAGGGGGTGGTGCAGGCGCTCCAGCACCTCCGAACGTCGCTCCCGAAGGAGCAGGCCGACGAGATGCGGAAGGCCATCTCCGGGGCCCTCGAGAGGGTGCTGGTGAAGATCGTTTTCCGCAATCCCGACATCAGGCTCACCAACGTCCTCAGGCCCTTGCCGGAGAACGCAGACCTGACGGGGATCCGGGCCCTCATCGCCCCTATCGTCGAGAAGGCGGCCGGGGTCAAGAGGATCGAGGGCGACCGCGTGGATTAGGCCGCCTGCCCCTTTCTTTTATCTCCCTTTCCCTGCCGCTGTTAAATATGCCACGGAAACGGCCGGTTAGGGCAGCAGTAAGGCATTTTGTAATATAACTTTTCATCTTAGACTATGCATCGCACTGTTATCCCCTCTACTCGACCGGCGCCTTGCTTGTTTCCGCCCTACGCTTTCGGGGACTTGCCGGCGTAGGCCTCCGCCTTGCCACGGGTGCCGAGTGCGGGACGTCAGCGACCCGCTGGCGGGGCTGCCACCGGCAAGAAACCTCGCCGCGGCTGGTTGCCGCTCACTCAGATTGTTGAGCAGGCTCGAGGCAAAGTAAACGGTGCGACTGCGGTCGCAGCACGCTTAGGGTGCCGGGCGAGCTCGAAACAAAGTGAGGACGCTACTCGGGGTGTAGCACACTCGAGTCGTTGAGCGGACTCGAAACGAAACGAGGGCGCAACCAGTCTCGTGTCGGTCCTTCCGCGCTCAGGCCTCTCAACCCAGGCTCGGTCGTTCGAGGGAGATAACTCTTAAAAATTAAAGGAGCAATTGCTCGAGCTCCGGCAACTTATCTTTTCTTATCGCTTGCCGCCCGGTGGGGTAAAACCTTCTTGGGCAGCACCCAGCCCACCCTAGGGGTAGGTGAGGGGGCTGGGCCTCACGACCCTCCGGAGCTAGGCGTAGCTATGCTCGGGGATCTGCGCCCCTCTCTGCGCCAAGGATCACATGCAACTGCGGCAAGACTTGGGCAGAGGGGATGGTTGGCGGAAACAGGTCCCGGCTACCGCGCTGGAAAGACTCTTCCCACGGTCGGCGTCAACTCGTTCGGCACCCCGGCGGGTGAGGCGCGCCGGGGGAACGAGGTCACCTTTCTCGTGACTTCTGGCGCTAACTCCCGCGGCCGCGAGAGCGGCGCAGAGTTCGCTGGAGGCGAATCGTTCGCCCAGCGGCCAGAAGGCGGGCCTCCTCAAGGAGCAGCTGCTTCTTGCCCAGTCTCTGCGCGAGTGAATACTCGAGGAGGGCCGCGCACGAGCCCGTGGGAAGGAATGCCAAAGCTCGTCGGGAACCCCCGCTTCAACTGGACAGATCCTCGGATCCGCAGGAGCGGACTGTTCCTCGGCGTTCAGACTGCTGGTCTGCTCGCCGGAGCAAGGCTTACCGGGGACACCTGCTTCGACTGGACGGATCCTGGGATCCGCAGGAGCGGGCTGTCCCTCGGCGTCGCGCTCCCCTACCTGGCGCGCCAAAGATGTCGGGGCGGACGGGCGTCCCCCCGCGAGCACCTATGGGGCCGGAGCCCCTTTCGTTGTCCGGCGAGGGGGGCGGAGGGAGCGCGGAGAGCAGATCGAGGCGGGCACACGGGCGGTTTACCCAGGTTCGGGCCGCGATGGACGCGTAAAACCCTACTCCTGCTTGGTTGTATTGAACTGGGGAGCTCGGGAGCTTCGAGAACTAGCTGCACCGAGCGTATGGCTGTCTGGATGCCGAATCTCCGAACCCCGGAACCCCCCCTACGTTGCACACGGGCCTCCTTTTATAGCGCAAAGGGGTCACCGACAGGTGTCAACGTAAGAAAAAGGGGTAAAAGCGTAAAAGGGGTGGTAGCTGTAATAGTGCGGGAACGGTGGCGGTACAGTGCGGCACAGTGTTATCATACCTACTTCTGACGGTAGGGGACAAGGGCATTAAATGCCCGTCACGGTCGCCCGGATAGCACCGAGGCGGACCGTTAGGTGCGCCACCGTTCGCCACGATGGCGGCTGCATGCCACCGCATGCCCCAGGCTGCGCGGTGCCTCGCCACGTGCCCTCGGGGGAAGCCCCGGAGCGACGCGTGGCGGGCGAGCTGGAGCGCAGTCTTGAGGTGGCGATCTTGCCGCGGCAAGTGGCTTGCCGCGGGGGTCGTCTTCCTGTGCCTGATAGCGTGCCAGCTATCGGGCCTTGCCGGGGCGCTTGGCGCGCCACGGCGGGCTTCTCTTGTGGTGCCTGGGTTCGGCCTTCCCGACAAGCTCCTCTTGTCGGGGGCTCGATCTTCTGTCTCGTTATACTTTGTTCTTGGATGGCCTTACATGGGCTCAGTCGTCCCGGCAAGCTCCTCTTGCCGGGGTCTTGTCTTCTCGGCCCGGCAAGCTCCTCTTGCCGGGGGCCTTGTCTTCTTGGCCCGGCAAGCTCCTCTTGCCGGGGGCCTTGTCTTGGATGCTTGGTCTTCTCTTGGCGCTCCCGGGGCGGGCCTTGCCGCAGGGTGCTACGACTGCCCGTGCACAAGTCTGGGGTACTAAGGTACCCCTACTTTAGTACACCGACAGGCTCCGACCTTCAAGGCTAATGGATGCCTTCCTCTGTCACGGAGGAAGACGTGCTAAAGATGAGAGAGGCCAGGTATTTGACCAGCGAAATCTCGCATAGGCTGCCTGCTCAAGGGTAGGTCATTCCCACTCCAAAGCTCGGTGAGAGCATGGTGTTCGTATCTCACTTCCTCCGAGGCCTAGGCTTCACGACGGATCCCTTCGTGAGGGGGCTCATGTTCTATTATGGGCTGGAATTTCACGACTTAGCTCTGGAGTCCATCCTCCACATCTCATCGTTCATCGTCGCGTGCGAAGCCTTCCTCCGCATTACCCCTCACTTCGGACTATGGCTCAAGACCTTTAAAGTAGAGCCGAAGATGATCGAGGGACAGCACGCGGAGTGCGGAGGCGCTGTCATAAGCAAGAATGCCAACGCTCCATGGCCCGAGGGCTCTTTTCAAGAGGATCCCAGCTTATGGCAACAAGGGTGGTTTTATATCACAACTCCCAGGGGTACCAATTGGGTGGCGCCGCCTGCTTTTCGCTTGGGTCCCCGCCCCGACTTGTGTCATGGGTTAATAAGGGGCTGGACTGGGGGCTAGCAAAGGACGTGCCCCTGCTGCAGGGCCGCATCCGAGATCTCCTGGAAAGAGACGTTAGTCTGGTCGTAGTGACACAGGTCATGTTGATTCGCCGAACCCTGCCTTGCAAACGTCGCCCCCTCCGCCTGTGGGAGTTCAATCCGGAGGGACCACGAGCTCTCCAACATTTTATGGGCGCGACGCCCGCGGAGATGTACACGTTGTTCTTCAGGCCACAAAGCGTGCCCGGACTCTAGTGAGGACGCAGGTCTGAGCTGCAATCGTCCGGATACTGAAGTAAGTAGCCCTATGCCCTGACATGCCCTCCGTACATTTATCACGACATCACCCTTAAAAGAGCTGCCCTTGAAACATGAGAGGACCGCGAAGGCGAAGTTAATCAGGTGTCCGGTCCCCCTTCCTGAGTCCTCGCCGGATCTCGTATTAACCAGGATGTTGGAGATCGCGCCTTTGGAAGAAAAAGAAGGGGGGACAAGGGAGTTATTGCCTCCCCGAAGGAGGCTGTCCGGAAAGGAGGAATCGAAAATTCCTCTACTCATGGGAAGAAGAGGACCACCTTTGAAGACCCGGAGACCATGGTCTGAAAGCGGGGGAAGAAATCTTCGCCAGAGGGTCCTGTGCCGGGGGATACCTCGGCCGTATTATGCACTCAAGGGGATCATCCCTCCACCGAGCCGTAAGTAGAGAGGGGAGGTTTAAAATGAGAGAAATCCTTCTTTTATTTCTGAGGAAAATAACCGAAATCTTACCTTGTAGTTCGGATCTTAGCCCTTCTCAGCAGAGCTCATCTTCGGGGGATCTTCTTCTAGAGATGATGGAGAGCAGAACGCCTTCCCCTGCCGTACCACCTTACGAGGTGGGTGACGCTGAGGGATCGTCGCGGAGGGATTCTCCTAATCCGGCCGGGTCGGAAGGCAGCCATATGGCCCCCCAAAGCCCTCCGCATCCGGCCTTTGAAAAAAGCAATCGAACGAGTTCGGCACCGCCTGGTGCACGGTCGGAGGTACTGAAGTATCTGCTAGGGCGAGCATCTATCTCAGAGGAGCACCGTACATTGATGGGTACGGTAATTGAAAGGATTTCGTCCGTGGAGAGCGGGTTGCACGAGGCTGTCAGGAGTTTACTGATGGGTTTTGAGGTACGTGAAGTGATGTACCTTTTGAGAGTTCCGCATATTTAAGATGCGCCCTGTGTAGATAGTAGCCCCTGAGACTCTGTGTGCTGTCGAAAGTGACGACGCGCAGAGGATAAAAATCCCAGGTATAATTTGTCGTCTTCCTATGTAGGTGGCGAAGTGTCCGGTGGCCAGCTGGACTGATGAAGTTGCTGAGCTAAGGCGGCAACTTGACGTGGCAGATGCCGACATCGCGCTTGTCCACAAGCGGCTTGACGAGGCACAAGGTATGTAATTTCTCCGGAGACACCTGGTAAGAGGAGCTTGATGCCAGTATCTTACAATGTGCGCGCTTGATGCAGTTGGAGCTGCCGCCGTAGAGGACCTCCGGGCGGAACCTGCCCGAGCCAAGGAGCAAGCCAGGAAAAGTGATGCGTCTGCCTTAAAGGCGATTGAAGAGCTGAAAGCCGAACAGGCTGCTCACTGCGGAAGCAAGCAGGAAATGGCCGAGATGGCTATGAAGTTGAAGAGCGCTGCTGACCGTTGCAAGCTTCTTGAAAAAGAAGATCGGGCGGAACGGACGGACCTGGAGAAGGCCACTACAGCGGCCAAGGATGCTCGTTCTACGATGAGAACGATGAAGGAGGAGCTACGTCAAGCCGGAGATATCGTGGCTGGAAAGCCCTTTATGCTGCGGATGAAGTTCGGGGATCCTAAGTATGCTCCGTTGGACCGGATGTGGAGTTCGGCGGACGCTTATCTGGATTTAGCGGCGAGTGCCGCTGACGCGGCCGAACACTTCCGAGATCAAGAGGATCGCGAAGTGGAAAAGCTCTTCTGGTCGCAGTTCCACAATCCAGAGTGTCCGCTTCAATTAACCGATCGTTTGGCCGAATGGGCCTAGCTGAATAGGTTATCCGGACTCGCCATGAAGTAACATCTATTATTGTAAAGCAATCTTTTGATGAATTATAGAAGCTTTTTAACTTGTCCCTGCAAGAATTATAATACCTCATGTGCGGCCGTTAAGGTATATGTGTATATAATCTGAAAGATGGCAGTCGTCGGCTTCAGCCCCCACGTATATAATGCGGGGGTGTTCGCAGAAGGCGCATTTTCACACTTGATCCAACGTCTTGGTCCATGAAGGAGGTGATTGCAGCGAACTAGGCAATCAGACTATAATGCTTTATCACTTCCACTTAGCCATAGGAGTTTGACAGTGAGGCTACTATATAGCCCCTGGTGGCGCCGCGCTCGCCCGAACTCGGGGCGCGTGTGTGCCTGGCCGGGAAATGGCCCTTCATTAATGCGGAGGAATTCCGAAGATTCCAATAGGTCATCGAGTGGTTGACCAGTCTCGCGCTACATCACGACAGTCAGTTTTCGGCTTTCTCTACTGAGGTGCTCGCCTGGCTGAACCGGGGCACAATCATAGTAGTTCTCCTGGTGCCGCCTTAGCTGATAGAGCAGAACATAAGGCAGCAAAACACAGGAGCCGGGCAAACCCAACATTTGACCAAAGACGTGATTCGGAACTGATGCATATAAGGCCAAACTCGCGACGCCGAACACTCCCTAAGGTATTCGTTCTTTATGAAAACGAGCTGAATAGTGCCCTTGGTAATAAGCCCCTCGTGTCCAGGTACGCGCAAAATTTTGACGTGGCCACATGCCAAGACGCCAGCCTCCTCCTCGCTTATACTAAGAATCCGGGGGATGTGTATCAACAAGAGACAGTAAAAAAAGGTTTACGCAGGGTCTTAATCTAAAAAGAATCCTTGGGGCGGGTCCCTGTTGCACGTCTGCGCCTTTGTCTCCGTTGTGCCGTGTCCTCGACGGGTATAGCACGGTGATCATCTAAAAGAGAGAGGAACTTAGTTGAAAAAGGTCGTGCGAAATGTACGTTATACTAAATAAACAAAGTATAATTAAAAAAGGGTAAAATTGAGCCTTATTGTCTCTTGTTTTACATGCGCGGAGCCCCTTGTACAGGGGTATGCGGCTATTAAGCCTTTATCAATTGTATGTTTACGCCGGACTCGTCTAGCCGCATCCTTGGTTTTAACGGCCTGTTTAGGTGCTTTGTTTGGTGAAGCCATTTTAGTGTGCGGCTGTCAACGCAGCCGCATAGTCTTCCGCGCGGGGGGAACACTCAACATTTCCCTTTAGTGGCATGATGCCTCATGGACCGGGCATCTTAAGAGTGAGAGACGCATAATGCGGTATTGCGTTAAAGCGGGCGAAAGCTTCGCGTCCCAGTAGTGCTTGATAGCCACTTGAAAATGAGGCGATGTGAAAGGTTAGCTTTTCGCTACGGAAGTTATCGGGGGAACCGAACATAACTTCTAGTAGGAGGGAACCCCGTGCAATGGGCATCTGGGCCTGGAGTTACTCCTTTAAAGGAAGTGTCGGTATGGCAAATTTTTGTTGGGTCCATCCACATTTTGTGGACTGTGTCCTGATATAGAAGGTTTAAACCGCTACCGCTGTCCATCAGGACTCGTGTAAAGTGGAATCCGTCAATTATTGGATCTAACACCAAGGCAGCCCAGCCTGCTTGCCGGATACTTCCGGAGTAGTCCTGATGGTCGAAGGTGATTGGCTGTAACAACCAGTGGCGAGACTCCTTTATGATAGGCCGCATGGCGCATATCTCTATAGGCGCCGCTTCGTTTTTCCCTTTCGTCACGTGAAGTAAATTTACTGTTTTGACTTCTTGTGGGAATTTCTTTTATTCCAAAGTGCTTTGGTTGCGGGGTTCATCATCGTCCTCACTTGGTGTATCCAGCCCCTTGTGTTCGGCATTGAGTTTGCCGGATTGCTTGAAGACCCAACATTCTCTGTGGGAATGATTTGCCGGCTTCCCGGGGGTGCTGTGGATTTGACATATCTTGTCCAGAATTTTGTTTAGATTAGACAGTTTGTCCCTATTATCTTTAAGGGGCAGCTTTTGCCGACCCAGACGAGAGATTTTGAATCCGGCATTGACCGCCGTGCTCTTCGGGCTGTTTCCCTTATTCCGACGCTGGTCTTTGCTGCATCGTGGCTTTCCGTTTTCATCCCTGACTTCGGATGTACTTGGGTCACTGGTGCTGCGTCTTGCCAACCAGCTGTCCTCTCCCGCGCAAAAGCGGGTCACGATGCTTGTTAATGCGGCCATTGTTCTTGGCTTTTCCTGGCCGAGGTGTCTAGCGAGCCATTCGTCTCGAACGCTGTGTTTGAAAGCTCCTAAGGCTTCGGCATCCGGACAGTCGACTATCTGGTTCTTTTAGTAAGAAATCTATTCCAAAGCATCCGGGCTGACTCTCCGGGTTGTTGAGTTATATGACTTAAATCGTCTGCATCCGGTGGTCGGACATAGGTCCCTTGAAAATTTGCCCGGAAAGCGTCCTCGAGCTCTTCCCAACGTCCAATGGTGTTTTCGGGAAGGCTTTTAAGCCAATGCCGGGCTGCCCCTTTGAGCTTGAGGGGTAGGTATTTTATGGCGTGGAGGTCGTCTCCTCTGGCCATGTGGATATGGAGGATATAGTCCTCAATCCAGACTCCATGGTCTTCCGTTCCGTCGTATGCCTCTATGTTTACGGGTTTGAATCCCGCTGGAAATTCATGGTCCAGCACCTCATCGGTGAAACATAGGGGGTGTGCGGCACCCCTGTATTTAGGTGTGCCATGATGTTCGGATATTTGTTGCCTTGCATTGCTTACTAGCGCTTGCTTTCTTGGCCCGTAGATGGATCTGGCTAGGCCATCTTTTTGATGCGAATCCTTGGGTGGATCGCGTGCTGGCTTGTGTGCGGCGCCGTTTGCCGCTCTATGTTGGCCATGGGGTCGTTTATCCGACCGGGTGGCTTCCTTATTGTTTGAATGCGGGGGCTCTAAGGCCTCCTCATCAAATTCAGGCAGCAGCTTTCGCTTCGGGTAGCTCTTTGTGTGGCGACTACCGCTGTATTTGTTTGCGGTGTTGAGTACTTTACTCCATCTGATTCTGAGTGCATCTTCCGCAGTTTTGAGCTTCCGCTTCTGCTTTTTCAGGCTACGCGCAATGGCAACGAGCCTTTTGTGTAGGTTCTTCTGCTCCAGGAGCTTCTCCAGCATGAGGTCGTCCGGACTGTTATCTTCACCGGGGACGGGTCGTTAAGTTTGTTTATCCAAGTTGCCTTGTTCGGACAGTTGCTCGATGCCATGTTCATCATCCGCCGGCTCACCCTGCTCTGTGGTTGGGTCTATATGACCGCTGTCTCTGTCGAGGCGAGGATTGGAGCGGCGCTTATGCCGCCGCTTTGACTGCTTTTCGAAGGAACGATCCTTCGTTGCGTCCTCCCGTTCTTCGTTGTCGTTTCCTTTGGGTGTGTCCACCATGTATACATCGTAGGATGGGGTGGCTGTCTAGTGCCGTGTGGGCGCTGGTTCCTGTTTGTCTCCTACATCGTCGTCCATACCGTCGATGTCTTTGGAGTCGAAGTCTAGCATGCCGGTTAAATCATTGACAGTGGCTACGAAGTGGGCGGTGGGTGGGCTTCGAATTTCTTCATCGTCCGCATCCCAATCCTGCCGGTCATAATCCAGCCAGGACTCTCCCGACAAAGAGAGAGACCTTAGTGAATTCACAATGTCGCCGAAGGGCGAGTGCTGAAAGATATCCACGGCGGTGAATTCCATGATCGGCACCCAATCGAATTCTATCGGCAGGGGCGCGGAGGGTTCGTAGTCCGGAGAAGAGTCCGGCATTTTGGAGTCACGGGCTTCGCAGAGGATAAGGCTGGTGTTCGGCTCGATCGCCGTTGAGACTGCAGCCCCCGCGGCGGGGTCCAGCCACCCGTCCACGATCGGCGCAGTTGGCTCCGAGCTAAGGGTCGGAGCTGATGCGGGTGCTGCCTCCAGGGCACTGTTCGGCGGCAGAGCTAAATCATGCCCATCGTGACAGTGCGGCGCGCTCGGCTGTGGCTCGAATCCGTCGAAGATCAAGTCTTCGCGGATGTCGGCCGTGTAGTTCAAACTTCCAAATCTGACTTGATGGCCAGGGGCGTAGCTTTTAATCTGCTCTAGATGGCCAAGCGAATTAGCCTGCAGTGCAAAGCCACCGAATACGAAGATTTGTCTGGGGAGAAAAGTCTCACCCTGGACCGCATCGTTGTTGATGATCGGAGGAGCCATCGGGCCTAAAGGTGACAACACAGAGGAACTCTCAATGAAAGCACCAATGTCGGTGTCAAAACTGGCGGATCTCAGGTAGGGGATCCCGAACTGTGCGTCTAGGCAGATGGTAACAGGAGTCAAGGGACACGATGTTTTTACCCAGGTTCGGGCCCTCTCGATGGAGGTAAAACCCTACTCCTGCTTTATTAATATTGATGATATGGGTAGTATAAGATTAGATCTACCACGAGATCAGAGAGGCTAAACCCTAGAAGCTAGCCTATGGTATGATTGTTGTTGTCCTACGGACCAAACCCCCTGGTTTATATAGACACCGGAGGGGGCTAGGGTTACACAGAGTTGGTTACAATGGGAGGAGATCTACATATCCGTATTGCCAAGCTTGCCTTCCACGCCAAGGACCCATCTGGACACGGGACGAAGTCTTCAATATTGTATCTTCATAGTCCAACAGTCCGGCCAAAGGTTATAGTCCGGCTATCCGGACACCCCCTAATCCAGGACTCCCTCAGCGAGCATCTATCTCATAGGAGCACCGTACATTGATGGGTACGGTAATTGAAAGGATTTCGTCCGCGGAGAGTGGGTTGCACGAGGCTGTCAGGAGTTTACTGACGGGTTTTGAGGTACGCGAAGTGATGTACCTTTTGATAGTTCCGCATATTTAAGATGCGCCATGTGTAGATAGTAGCCCATGAGACTCTGTGTGCTGTCGAAAGTGACAGCGCGCAGAGGATCATAATCCTAGGTATAATTTGCCCTCTTCCTATGTAGGTGGCGAAGTGTCCGGTGGCCAGCCGGACTGATGAAGTTGTCGAGCTAAAGTGGCAACTTGACGTGGCAGATGCCGACATCGCCCTTGTCAACAAGCGGCTTGACGAGGCACAAGGTATGTAATTTCTCCGGAGACACCTGGTAAGAGGAGCTTGATGCCAGTATCTTATAATGTGCGCGCTTGATGTAGATGGAGCTGCCGCCGTAGAGGACCTCCGGGCGGAACTTGCCCGAGCCAAGGAGCAAGCCAGGAAAAGTGATGTGGCTGCCTTAAAAGCGATTGAAGATCTGAAAGCCGAACAGGCTGCTCACTGCCGAAGCAAGAAGGAAATGGCGGAGATGGCTGTGAAGTTGAAGAGCACTGCTGACAGTTGCAAGATTCTTGAAAAAGAAGATCGGGCGGAATGGACGGACCTGGAGAAGGCCACTATAGAGGCCAAGGATGCTCATTCTGCGATGAGAGCGATGAAGGAGGAGCTACGTCAAGCCGGAGATATCGCGGCTGCAAAGCCCTTTATGCTGCGGATGAATTTCGAGGATCCTAATTATGGTCCGTTGGATCGGATGTGGAGTTCGGCGGTCGCGTATCTGGATTTAGCGGCGAGTGTCACTGACGCGGCCGAACACTTCCGAGATCAAGAGGATCGTGAAGTGGAAAAGCTCTTCTGGTCACAGTTCCACAATCTAGAGCGTTCGCTTCCATTAACCGATCGTTTGGCCGAATGGGCCGAGCTGAATAGTTCATCCGGACTCGCCATGAAGTATGTCGTGGTTCATCTGTGGCCGGAAAAGCCAAAGCCGAACAATTATTTTAGCTTGGTGTAGCAGTTGCTTGGTGCAGTGCCATATATCAACACGATGAAGAGGTCAGCATGCATAGAGGGTGCACGGATTGCCGTTGACCGTGTCAAGACATACTGGGCAGAGATGGAGGCCACTGCTGTTGCATCCCAAGACTCGGACGGAAGCCGAGTTCCTGCCGAGCACTATTTTCAGGAAGTTCTACAAGGCGCTCGTTTAATAGAGACGCAGTGCTCGAAGGATATTATGTTCGAGTAACATATATTATTGTAAAGCAATTTGTTGATGAATTATAGAAGCTTTTTATACATGTGCCTACAAGAACTATAATACATTTTGTGCGGCCGTTAAGGTATATGTGTATATAATCTGAAAGATGGCAGTCGTCGGCTTCAGCCCCCACATATATAATGCTGGGGTGTTCGCAGAAGGCACATTTTCACACTTGATCCAACGTCTTGGTCCATGAAGGAGGTGATAGCACAGCGAACTAGGCAATCGGACTATAATGCTTTATCACTTTCACTTAGCCATAGGAGTTTTACAGTGAGGCTACTATATAGCCCCTGGTGGCGCCGCGCTCGCCCGAACTCGGGGCGCGTGTGTGCCTGGCTGGGAAACGGCCCTTCGTTAATGCGGAGGAATCCCGAAGATTCTAATAGGTCATCGAGTGGTTGACCAGTCTCGCGCTACATCATGACAGTCAGTTTTCGGCTTTGTCTACTGAGGTGCTCGCCTGGCTGAACCGGGGCACAATCGCAGAAGTTCTCCTGGTGCTGCCTTAGCCGATAGACCGGAACGTAAGGCAGCAAAACACAGGAGCCGGGCATACCCAACATTTGACCAAAGACATGATTCAGAGCTGATGCATATAAGTCCAAACTCGCGACACCGAACACTCCCTAAGGTATTCGGTCTTTATGAAAATGGGCTGAACAGTGCCCTTGGTAATAAGCCCCTGGTGTCCAGGTACGCGTAAAATTCTGACATGGCCACATGCCAAGACGCCAGCCTCCTCCTCGGTTATACTGAGAATCCGGGGGTTGTGTATCAACAAGAGACAGTAAAAAAGGTTTACGCAGGGTCTTAATCTAAAAAGAATCCTTGGAGCGGGTCCGTGTTGCACGTCTGCGCCTGTGTCTCTGTTGTGCCGTGTCCTGGACGGGTATAGCACAATGTTCATCTCAAAGAGAGAGGAACTTAGTTGAAAAAGGTCGTGCGAAATGTACGTTATACTAAATAGACAAAGTATAATTGAAAAATGGGTAAAATGGAGCCTTATTGTCTCCTGTTTTACATGCACGGAGCCCCTTGTACAGGGGTATGCGGCTATTAAGCCTTTATCAATTCTATGTTTACGCCGGACTCGTCTAGCCGCGTCCGTGGTCATAACGACCTGTCTAGGTTCTTTGTTTGGTGAAGCCATTTTAGTGTGTGGCTGTCAAGGCAGCCGCACAGTCTTCCGCGGGGGGGGGGGGACACTCAATATTTCCCTTTAGTGACATGATGCCTTGTGGACTGGGCATCTTACGCGTGATAGATGCATAATGCGGTATTGCGTTAAAGTGGGCGAAAGCTTCGCGTCCTAGTAGTGCTTGATAGCCACTTGAAAATGGGGCGATGTGAAAGGTTAGCTTTTCGCTACGGAAGTTATCGGGGGAACCGAACATAACTTCTAGTAGGAGGGAACCCGTGCAATGGGCATCTGGTCCTGGCGTTACACGTTTAAAGGAAGTGTCGCTATGGCAAATTTTTGTTGGGTCCATCCACATTTTGCGGACTGTGTCCGGATATAGAAGGTTTAAACCGCTGTCGCCGTCCATCAGGACTCGTGTAAAGTGGAATCCGTCAATTATCGGATTTAACACCAAGGCAGCCCAGCCTGCGTGCCGGATACTTCCGGAGTAGTCCTGATGGTCGAAGGTGATTGGTTGTAACAACCAGTGGCGAGACTCCTTTATGATAGGCCGCATGGTGCATATCTCTATAGGTGCCACTTCATTTTCCCCTTTTGTCACATGAAGTAAATTTACTGTTTTGACTTCTTGTGGGAATTTCTTTTGTTCCCCAGTGCTTTGGTTGCGGGGTTCATCATCGTCCTCAGTTGGTGTATCCAGCCCCTTGTGTTCGGCATTGAGTTTGCCGGATTGCTTGAAGACCCAACATTCTTTGTGGGAATGATTTACCGGCTTCCCGGGGGTGTTGTGGATTGACATATCTTGTCCAGAATTTTGTTTAGATTAGACAGTTCGTCCCTATTATCTTGAAGGGTCAGCTTTTGCCGAACCTGATGAGAGCTTTTGAATCCGGCGTTGACCGTCGTGCTCTTCGGGCTGTTCCACTTATTCTGGCGCTGGTCTTTGCTGCGTCGTGGCTTTCCGTTTCATCCCTGAATTCGGATGTACTTGGGTCGCTGGTGCTGCGTCTTGCCAACCAGCTGTCCTCTCCCGCGCAAAAGCGGGTCATGAGGCTTGTTAATGCGGACATTGTTCTTGGCTTTTCCTGGCCGAGGTGTCTGGCGAGCCATTCGTCTCGAACGCTGTGTTTGAAAGCTGCTAAGGCTTCGGCGTCCGGACAGTCGACTATCTGGTTCTTTTTAGTAAGAAATCTGTTCCAGAGCTTCTAGGCTGACTCTCCGGGTTGTTGAGTTATATGACTTAAATCGTCTGCATCCGGTGGTCGGACATAGGTCCCTTGAAAATTTGCCCGGAAAGCGTCCTCGAGCTCTTCCCAACTTCCAATGGTGTTTTCGGGAAGGCTTTTAAGCCAATGCCGGGCTGGCCCTTTGAGCTTGAGGGGTAGGTATTTTATGGCATGGAGGTCGTCTCCTCTGGCCATGTGGATATGGAGGATATAGTCCTCAATCCAGACTCCAGGGTCTGTCGTTCCGTCATATGCCTCTATGTTTACGGGTTTGAATCCCGCTGGAAATTCATGGTCCAGCACCTCATCGGTGAAACATAGGGGGTGTGCGGCACCCCTGTATTTGGGTGTGCCGTGATGTTCGGATATTTGTTCCCTTGCATTGCTTACTGGAGCCTGCTTTCTTGGCCCATAGATGGATCTGGCTGGGCCATCTTTTTTATGCGAATCCTTGGGTGGATTGCTTGCCGGCTTGTGTGCGGCGCCGTTTGCCGCTCTATGTTGGCCATGGGGTCGTCTATCCGACCGGGTGGCTTCCTTATTGTTTGAATGCAGGGGCTCTAAGGCCTCCTCATCAAATTCAGGCAGCAGCTTTCGCTTCAGGTAGCTCTTTACTCGATCTGATTCTGAGTGCATGTTCCGCAGTTTTGAGCTTCCGCTTCCTGCCTTTTCAGGCTATGAGCAGTGGCGACGAGCCTTTTGTGGAGGCTCTTCTGCTCCAGGAGCTTGTCCGGCGTGAGGTCGTCCGGACTGTTATCTTCGCCGGGGACAGGTCGTTCGGTTTGTTTATCCAAGTTGCCTTGTTCGCACAGTTGCTCGATGCCATGTTCATCGTCCACCGACTCACCCTGCTCTGTGGCTAGGTCTGTATGACCGCTGTCTCTGTCGAGGCGGGGCTTGGAGCGGCGCTTACGCCGACGCTTTGACTGCTTTTCGAAGGAACAATTCTTCGTTGCGTCCTCCCGTTCTTCATTGTCGTTTCCTTTGGGGTGTCCACCATGTATACATCTTAAGATTGGGTGGCTGTCCAGTGTAGTGTGGGCGCTGGTTCTTGTTTGTCTCCTACATCGTCGTCCATACCGTCGATGTCTTCGGAGTCGAAGTCTAGCATGTCGGTCAAATCATCGACAGTGGCTACGAAGTGGGCGGCGGGTGAGCGTCGAATTTCTTCGTCGTCCGCATCCCAATCCTGCCGGTCATAATCTGTCACATCCTAGCTAGTCCATGCATTAGAGTGTTGCATCATGTCTATTTTTCATCAGAAACTTGAAATGGGGAAGACAGATGATGAGGACATCACTACCTTGGATACGACCAAAAATATTGCATACTTGCATATTTGTCAGGTTATTTCTAGTGTCAACTGTTCAATAATCTATTTATATTATCCAGAACAAAAATACTTCACACACTTTTGTGTTTTCTCTAATTGCAGGTGTATGGGACATTTGTACAATCCACATATGAAGATAAGGGAAAAAGAGAAGTTTAGGTGCTGTTCAAAAAGTCCCTTCACGTCACTTTTGGGCCAAGAGAAGATAGAGTCCAAGTCTCTCACGTTCTGGATTCAGATTCGGACTGCACAGACATACCTGACTCAAAATGGCAAAACTTTTTCATACGGACTCCGAATTGGGTGATTCTATTTTTGTTGGAAAGTAGATTTCGTCCTCTTTCCACTCCATTTGGTTTCACCTTTAAATTCGTCCGGAGCATTGAGATATGGACGAAACAATCTGACGCTGTAGCAGAATCCCAGTCAAACAACAAGTCCAAAGGTGTTGCATCACCTCCACTTGGGCCCATGAGCCTTGTACGACCTAGGTTTGGTTTTAGGCTGCCTTGGGACGTCCTCCCACCTCCTTGGCCGCCACCCCTTGCTCCTATATAAGTAGATCCACCTAGTAGCTATTTCCTTGGGATTTGTTTAGTTAAAAGTTAGCCATTGCAACTTCGTGTACTTTGTTTGTGTCCAACGACCAGACCAAGACCGCTTACGGATTCCCACCATTATCAATACTTCATATATACTCGCATTTTTCAGATTGCTTTTATCATATTCTTCCTTGTTCTTCGATTGCTTGCAGGAATAGACCTTCGTGGTCAGGTTGATTGTGCTCCGGCGTGGTCAATAACCTCTCGAAGTTGGTTTAGCGATTGCTAAGGCGCAACGTCGTGCACGTTTGTAGTCAGATCGTCAAAGTCATCTTCACCAAATCGAAAGTTATCATCTCATCGAAAGATCGGGACACCCTTGCCTCTATCAAGTGGTATCAGTTTTCAGGTTGCTCGGTGAGAATTTCCAGTTTCCCCTAGATTAGATTTATTTTCTTACCTATTGTCCAAGAAAAAGCCACAAAAAAGTTAGATCTATTCATCCTTTTGTCCAAGCCAGTCTGAGCCTTTGCAATTTTCTTTTCATTGTTTGCATTATTGAATTATCGGTTGCATCGTCGTGTCGAGTTGCTAGTCTTAGTGTCTAGTTCGTTTAGAGTTTCGAGTTCTGTTCACATTAGTCACGTCACCGCTGCATCGTTATCCCTTCCGCTGTTCACCACACCATCCATCAATTTTCACCTCGTGCTACCCATAGTTCATTGTCACAATCATAGTTGAGGTCGTTCACATCTTCAATTGATCCAATCTGCATCTTATCGAGTTTGTCTTGGAAAGAGGGAGAGAAAAAAAAAGACAGAGAACAAAAAAGAAAAAAAGTCAGAGAAAAAGAAAGTCATAGAAAAAAAGAGAGAAAGGAAAAGAAAAAAGAAGAAGAAAAAAAACAAAATTCGGATCGATCTAGACTCAATTTCATAGTTGAATTCAGATTGGATTCTGTTTTGTGTACTGTTCAGTCAAACAGGCATAACTTCCTCATACGAAGTCCGTTTTGGATCCATGAGTACTCAAATTAAAGCTAGCGACGAGCGGCATCTAAATAGTTGCAGAAGCTAGTTCAATATCTGACACCTCAAAATCGGCTTCTAAATAGGTATTTTTGCCCTCCGAAGTTCGCGGACACACCTTATTCTAGTTTTTCAGGCCAGTTTTAGAATTCTTTGACTCCTCATATCAATTCGGAATTGAGTTATTCTTTTTGCATTGGAAAGCTTGAGTTAGTAGCATTCTCTGAAAAAAGTTATCAGAAAATTGGCTCAAACTTTTCAAGAGGAAAGTTGGAGAGAGAGTTGTTGTATATCCTGCTTGGCAGTTGTTTTTCATCATTATCTTTACTACCGTTGTGATCTTCACTTATATCTTGCTGTCCAGAGATACTTACTATACTTCATTGATGCTAGTTGTGCTACACCATAACCTCATTAGTGTTCTAGGCTCGCGTCTCTAGTCTGGTCTAGCCTAGGACCAGCACAGTACCGTCGTTGAGCGTTTATTCAACATTGCATCTCTGAATTGATTATTGCTGTTCTTTTGCTACCATATATTTGACCTTCCAAGCTCCACATATTTCTACACCGTGTATACATACGATTACCTGGCAATCGCTTTACTCAATCTTCGGAGTTATTTGACACCGCTGGTTGCCGGTCACCACTTGCTGCATGGTAAGAACTTGTAAGATTTTGATATTTGCTATACTGTGAGCGTTTTACCACCACATCCTAGTAGTTCATAGGAACATTATTATCGAATTTTGTTTCTTGTTTTTCTACTAAATATGGCAGGCTCCAGAGTCAGTTGGGCTTCATCAATCGTGGGAGACGTGCCACCAGCTCCGAAAATACAACCGCCGTCACAAGAGGTGCAAAGGCATAAGAATACGCACAATCAGGTTTTTTCCATGCCACCTTTTAATGGTCGTTTTAAGCCTGATTTATATATTGAATGGGAGTTCGAAATAAATGTTATATTTGCTTCCCATGATTTTTCGGAACGTAAAAAAGTTAAGCTTGCGGTTGGTTCTTTCACTAGTTTTGCTACTGTTTGGTGGAGTGAACATTGTCGGTTATACCCTGATTATGTACCTACTACTTGGGATGATTTAAAACTTGTCATGAGAGATAGATTCGTCGATGTTTATTATACTCGTGGCATGATTAAAAAACTACAACATTTAAAATAAGGTAGTGACACTGTAAGAAAATATTATGATGATTTACAAACTACCTTGTTGCATTCCTTTTTAGAGGAAAGTGAAGAAGATTGTATGGATAGATTTTGGGGAGGATTAAACCATGATATTCAGGAGATACTAATTCATGAAGAATGTTATCCTATGGACCATTTGTTTCATCTTGCTTGCAAAGCTGAATAGGAAATAAAGAGGCGTGATGCCCACAAGACAAACAAGCATAAGGTGCACATCCAAGGAGTTGAGATGGTCCTTCCTTCTACCACTGCGCCTACTATGACAACAACATCCGTTGTTGTGAGCACTGCATCAGCTCCATATTATGACCCGTCACTGCCGAGAGTTCCAATATCGTCTGAGTTGATAACACGAGGTAATGACAAAGGTACTGATCTTCTAACTTCGCATGTGAATGATGAATGCCTTGTCGATTTAAATACACCATGTGATGCTCTAGCCACTACATTGATCACACCACCTATTTTACATGATTATGCTGATGATTTGACTTTGCCATGTGATCAAACAACTGCAATATCAAGAATTTTGAGTGCACCCATTGAATTAACCGTTGATGTGAAAGAACCATGTGAATCAGACACTAAAACAAATTTGGATCAACTACGTTTGAAAATAATTGTGCCAATGTTTAATCATTTTGATATGACCTCTAATCTTGGTGATGATTCTGTGTCAAATGACTTATTGCATGTTGGCTTATTTAAGCATGTTGTAACATGTAAATTTTATGCAAGTAAGGTTTATTCACCAATATTGGGATGGTTTAATGATGAATATTGTCAATCTTTTCATATGAATAAGAGCTTCACTTATATGTGCAAACTGAGTTGCAATACTTTCATACCTTCTACTTCTTGTGATAATATTTTGGATTTATATTTTATTCACAATGAAAGTTACTCATGTATACATGTGTCATATGTGCAAATTCCACGGGAAGTAAAAATTGATGACATATACATATACAACATGTACACTTTGTCTCTTTTGTTAGCCACATTTCAGATAAAGCAACGCCGAGGACGGCTTTATTTTCAAGAAGGGGAGGATGATGAGGACATCACTACCTTGGATACGACCAAAAATATTGCATACATGCATATTTGTCAGGTGATTTCTAGTGTCAACTATTCAATAATCTATTTATATTATCCAGAACAAAAATACTTCACACACTTTTGTGTTTTGTCTAATTGCAGGTGTATGGGACATTTGTACAATCCACATATGAAGATAAGGGAAAAAGAGAAGTTTAGGTGCTGTTCAAAAAGTCCCTTCACGTCACTTTTGGGCCAAGAGAAGATAGAGTCCAAGTCTCTCACGTTCTGGATTCAGATTCGGACTGCACAGACATACCTGACTCAAAACGGCAAGAACTTTTTCATACGGACTCCGAATTGGGTGATTCTGTTTTTGTTGGAAAGTAGATTTCGTCCTCTTTCCACTCCATTTTGTTTCACCTTTAAATTCATCCGGAGCATTGAGATATGGACGAAACAATCTGACACTGTAGCAGAATCCCAGTCAAACAACAAGTCCAAAGGTGTTGCATCACCTCCACTTGGGCCCATGAGCCTTGTACGACCTAGGGTTGGTTTTAGGCTGCCTTGGGACGTCCTCCCACCTCCTTGGCCGCCACCCCTTGCTCCTATATAAGTAGATCCACCTAGTAGCTATTTCCTTGGGATTTGTTTAGTTAAAAGTTAGCCATTGCAACTTCGTGTATTTCGTTTGTGTCCAATGACCAGACCAAGACCGCTTACGGATTCCCACCATTATCAATACTTCATATATACTCGCAATATTCAGATTGCTTTTATCATATTCTTGCTTGTTCTTCGATTGCTTGCAGGAATAGACCTTCTTGGTCAGGTTGATTGTGCTCCGGCGTGGTCAATAACCTCTCGAAGTTGGTTTAGCGATTGCTAAGGCGCAACGTCGTGCATGTTTATAGTCGGATCGTCAAAGTCATCTTCACCAAATCGAAAGTTATCATCTCATCGAAAGATCGGGACACCCTCGCCTCTATCAACAGAACCCCCAGCACCCCCCCTGAATTCAACTAAGGTTTACTAAAAATATTTTCAATGAACCTGAAATGCCCTTCTAAAAAGTTCACCCTCTTTGTCTTGGGTTAGAACCTCTGGCAAAATTGGTGCACAATTTTCTAGTTCAACAGAAGGTCATTGAATTAAATCATATGTAAGTTGCATTGGGTCATTTAAATGCTAGTAAATATCTTATATGTTCAAATAATTCTGAAAATAAGTGTGGGCTATTGGAAATATTCTAAACAGAGCCCCTGATTTTTTTCAGCAATTTTGGAAGTGCCTAGCTATTTTTAATAAAGCCTCAAACCTACAGAAAAATAGAAAACAGAAATTAAAAGAAAGGCAGAGACTTACCTGGACGCAACCCAACAGCCGGCGCACCTGGCGGCCCAGCACTGTGCTGGCCAATGCCAGCTAGCTGCTTCGTCCCCGCCAGGCAGGCAAAGAGCTGACGCCGGCGAGCGCGAGCTCGCCACGGCGCCAGCAGCTTGCCGCTTCGCACGCCCGGACGGTGGTCAGGCTCCACGTCGCCGCCCCGACACCGTGGACACCTCATTCGCCCCCTGCCTCTCTCCCGAGCTCTCCCGCACCATGGCCGACGCCCCTGCCGCCGCACCGCCGACGTAGTCGCGTTCTCCGTCGTCCCCGTGCCGCGCCACCGTGTCCGTTCGCTCTGCCATCATCGACTACATCGAGCAGGCCGAGCCCTGAGCGCTCGCACGCTCTGCAACACCTCCACCGACCTCGTCTTCGTCAACCACCGCCGGAGATCCCCTTCAACGTCGACGCCGCATCAGCTCGTCCCCGACCGCGCCGTCTGTATCTGCGTGACCGCCATGAGCTCAGATACCTCCCCATCTTCTCCGTTTGCTTCTTCGTGCACCATAGCAACTGCACGAAGCTTCACCGCACACGCCACCGCCGAGCTCGTAGTCGACGTGTCTCCGGCCAACCACTGGCCATGCCACCTTGTCCAACGCCCTCACTGCACCCGCAGGAACCCGCAGCACCACTCCACGCACCTTGCTGTGCCCCATAGCCTCGGGCTCGTCTTCACCTGACTCCGGCGACCGCCAAGCTCGTCGCCGGCGACGTTCCCGGCCACCCCGAGCTCAACCACCACCACCAAACACCGCGGCTTGTTTCCAGCTACCTGTAGATAGTCTCCGCCGTCCATTTGGTCGCTGCAACGTGCTAACGCACTCTCACCGCTGCGTCTGGCCTCGCCGGCGGCTAAACACCGGCGGGTTTGACCCGTTGACCTTGACTGGGTGGGCCCAAGTTGACTCACCTGAGTCTATGACAAGTGGGGCCCCCCTCTGGTAACTAAACCAAATTAGTTTTAACTAAATTTAGTTAGTTTAATTAACTACTCAAACGCGGGACCCACTGGTCACATTGACCTGGACGTCCCCTTTGACCACTGACGTCTCTCTGACGCAATACTGACGCATTAATCCAATTACTGGAATTATTCTTATAGAGGAAATTCCAGAAATTGTTGCAAACTTCAAAAATTCATAGAAATTGATCTGTAACTCCAAATGAAAAGATTTATATATGAATTTTGATTAGAAAAGTTCAATCTATCCACTGGTACTGGTTTCATGCATGTTAGAGCAAGTTAACCTTGCTGTTTAAGCAATATAAGATGATGCACTAATATGGCTATGTTAAATGAACTAACATTTGAATCTTTGATTCAAATGAGTTCATTCCTTCTGTTCTAGTTTGCATTAGGCCAAGACACATTCATATTGCCATGTCATAGCATGCATCATATTGTTGCATATCGTCATGTGTTGATTATGTTCGGTGTGTTTCTCGTGGTAGGTTTTGCCTCCGAGGATAACCCCGAATATCCGTCTGAAGGGCAGTACCCTACTACCACTACATCAGGCAAGCAACCCATTGATCATTCCAATACAAACCCATGTTCTTGCTTCTGCTCTTGTTTACTGCATTGAGACAACGCGATTCAAACTGCTGTGTGCTGCGGTAGTTGAACGCACTTCCTTTGCATGACCTGTCATTGCCACAGTAACTAGATGAAACCCACTAGCATGTGTAGGAGTTGATTGAGCCATATTTGTGTTTCCTACCATGCTATGCTTGCTATGCTTAGAGTTGAGTCAGGTCTGGCTCATCGGAGTGATGAACTAGAGTGAAAGGTTGTGTCAGTAACGTGGGTGAAGTGTTGAACATGATTTGGTAAAGGTATCGATGAGAGGCCATGTAGGAGTACATGGTGGGTTGTTTCATTGAGGCCGTCCCTAAGAACTAAGATCTGTGTGTGTGATTTAAGATTCAGCTACTACCACACATTGGGATCCTTAATTGACTCTCTCGACTTATTAACCACTCTTGTCCTCTGTCCGGGAGTTGCAAAGTATTTTCTGGCATTTGTAGCATGCTGGGGGGCCGCACGCAGCGCTGACCTTAGGGGTGGGCTGTGTTGCGGTAGGCACGTGGCACAGTGTACCGAGTAGCCCGTTTGGTGTCTCGGGAACCCTGCACACATCGTTCGGGGACGTTAGTGGAAACCTCGGCCGGACTCCCTGCGGATGGAACCCGAATAGGCGATAAACCTGGACTAGGGACTCGTGTGTTTAGTCAGGTCGTGGCCGACACCCTTGCTGGGCTTCCGCTTGAAGGTTGCCGAGTACACGTCGTGTAGCGGCGATAAGTGGTGAGAGCATGTGTGAAGAAGTACACCCCTGTAGGGTATAAAACTATTCGAATAGCTGCATCCGCTGTAAAGGACTACTTGGTCACCTATGCAGTTCATAGACAAGTAAATGGATACTAATAAAAGCCTCAAGATAAGTGTGAGTACCGCGGATGGCCCTCTCGTAGGTTGATGAGAGAGGATCCACGGTGGAGTATTGTGTTGGTGATTACTAGACTCGTGTGCGACAAATGCTTTACAAGTTGTGTCTATCGTAGGATAGCTTAGCCATGAGTCAAAGCTGGCTTGCTGCAATAACTCCACTACCTTCTTGAGAATGTGCATGTATTGTAGGATTCTGTTGTAAGACTTGCTGAGTACCTCTGTACTCATGTTTGCTTAAATTAATGTTTTCAGACAACAACAACGCCCCCTCCGATGGGTTCTACATAGACCTTGATGTCGACGAGTGACTAGCCACCCAGGTGGTGGTCCAATCCTTGGAAGGGCCCTCTATAGATAAATAGGCTTCCTGAAGGCTTTTTCCTTTCTTGTGTCTGTACTCAGACTAAGTTGCTTCCGCATGTGCTTGTATGATTGTATGACTTAAGTGTCGGGTCGTGTGACCCCTATCTGTATGAATATGTTATGTATGGCTCCTCGGAGCCTTTTAAATAAAGTACTTTGAGTTGTAGAGTTTTGTTGTGATGCCATGTTGTATGTACTCATATCGGGCATATTGTGTGTATGATTGAAATGCTTGGTATGAGTGGGATCCGACAATCTAGTTGTTTATCCTTGGCAGCCTCTCATATGGGGAAATGTAGTCTAGTGCTTCCTGAGCGATAGTAGTCTGCTACAGCCCGGTTCAACGGAGTCCTGCTAGCTGTCACAGCCCCAGTTCAGGCCTTTCTTGTCTTTGCATTAGCTTCCATGCATCATGTTTAAATTTTTCTTAAATATGAAATGGGGATGACAGAACCCCCAGCACCCCCTAAAATCAACCAGGGATTACTAAAAATATTTTCAATGAACCTGAAATGCCCTTGTAAACTGTTCATCACCTCTGCCCTGGTCTTAAACCACTGTCAAAAGTGATGCACAAATTTCTAGGTCACTCTAAGGTCACTGGATTAAATCTTTAGTTACTTGAGTTTGGGCATTGTAATTATATAAAATATTTTAAATGCTCAAATAATCATAAACTAAAATGTTTACTGTTGTATATATTCTAAACAGTAGCCATGATTAGTTTGATGATTTTTGGTAATGCCTTGGCATTTTTAACAAAGCCCTAAATTTATAGAATAATAGAAAACAGAAATTAAAATAGAGAAACCAGAGAAAGAGAGAGAACTTACTTGGCCCTCACCTGGCAGCCCAGCTGGCCCAGCACTGTAGCTAAGGCCCAGCCCACCAGGGCGAAGCGGTCGTCTTCAACCTCTGCCAGTAGGCAGAGGCGTGTCGACGCCAGCGCATCCGAGGCCTCTACCTCCTCCCTCCGAGCCTGCCTGGCTCCTCCTCGATGCACCAGGCGACGCCACGCAGCCCCTGGCCCCCTCTCACTCTCTCCCGTGCCTCTCCCCTCCTCTGCTTTCTCTCCCTCCCGCGTCCGAGCGCAACCGCTGACGCCGCTCGCCACCACCGCAGCCACCGCCTACCCCTCGACCTCCCGATGTGTCCAGGAGCTCCGTCTTGACCACCTCCCTCTCCTCGCCAAGAAACGCACCACGGGAGCCCCTGGAATGCCGCCACCGCTGTCGTCTTCTACCTCCAGCACCTGAGATCGCCGGCAATGTCACGTCAACATCCGGCCTTCCCCGAGCTCACAGATGCCTCCAAACGACGCGGGGTGAGCCCCTCTTCGTTTCACCCCTATCCCCGTTGCCCCGCACGTTCTCTAGCGCTAACGCCGCCGTGCCCGAAGCTCGCCGCCGCCGTGCCTCGTCGCCATCATGGCTAGAGCCACGGTAGCTCGAAGCCGATCACACCGCTGTGCTCAGCACGCTTCCAGGGGCCAGGCGCGCCCACCCATTCGACCTACCATGCCCCCTAGTGCCATCCCGCACCAACCCCGAACTTCGACAGCCGCCGCGAGCCTCGTTCCGGTGAGCTCCGGCGCCCCCGCGGCCACCCACCTGCTCATCTGGATGCGGGAGAGCACGGGCTACGCCCCGGTGGTCTCCGCGAGTCCAGCCGCCGCCCGTAGCTCAAGTCCGGCGAATCCCGAGCGCCTCCGCCGCGCCGTTTGGTCGCCGGCGGCTAGCCGCCGGTGCGCTGACGTGGCCACCTAGCTAGGGCTAATCGCCCACTAATTAACCCCCACTGACCCACTTACACACGGGCCCCACCGATTTAATTAGTCAGCTAACGAAATTAGTTAGAACTAATCCAACCCGATTGGACCCCACGTGCCAGCTTTGACTTTGGTCAAGTCAATGCTGACCGGTCCCACCTGTCATCCACCCAAACCAGTCTGAGCCACTGACGTATGGGTCCCACAGGTCAGGTTTGACCTGGCCGACCCAGTTGACCTGCTGACGTCACACCTATGTCATGCTGACGCAATAAATCATTTTCCGGTTTTAAAATAAATCAGGAAATTCCAGAAAATGTTGCAAACTTCTAAAATTCATACAAATTCACCCATAGCTCAGATTGCAAAGATTTATATATAAAAAATGATCAGAAAAATCCAATCTATCCATCTGCACTGGTTTCATGCATGTTTAAAGAACTTAACCTTGTTGTTTAGTGCAGAACATGATAAGGCACTATTTAAATTCATAATTTGAATTTGGGGTTGAACCTTTGGTTAAATATGACCCAAATCCATCTGGTTGTAGTTGCATTAGGCCAACACACTCATATTGCCATGTTATGAGCATGCATCATATTGTGCATTGCATTGATTGTGTTTCCTTCTCTGTTTGCCGGTAACCGTCCCCTCTCAGTCGACGATGTTTCCGACGATGTGATCGATGACACCGATGAAGAGCTATATTATCTTCAGAAGTGCCAGGCAAGCAAAACCCCCTTGTTCATTCCGATACAATCCCACTCTCTCGCTCCTGCTCTCTTTTACTGCATTAGGACAACATCGATTCAACTGTTAGATGATGCGGTAGTTGAACCCCTTATCCTCTGCATGACCTGTCATTGGCACAGTAAATAGATGAAACCCACTAGCATGAGTAGGAGTTGTTTGAGCCCTGATGTGCTACTCATTCATGCTTGTTGTCATGCCTGCTACTGCTTAGAGTTGAGTCGGGTCTGATTCATCGGGAATGAATTGGAATGTGGTGAACATGTCCTACTGTGTGTGAGCTAAGTGTGTGAACACGATTTGGTAAAGGTAGCGGTGAGAGGCCATGTAGGAGTACATGGTGGGTTGTCTCATTGCAGCCGTCCTCAGGAACTGAGTTCTGTGTTTGTGATCCATGAACAGTTACTACCACACATTGTGCTCCGGGCGCTCCAAGCCCTCTCGACTTATTAATCAACTTGATCTCTGTCCAGGAGTTGCAACTAGTTTCTGGTGTTTGTAGGTAGTGTTAGTAGTCTACCAAGTGGCACCCTGTACAGGTGGGCTTGGGACAGACTAGGCACCGTGGCCGGGTAAACCAAGCGCCGCCCGTTTGGTGGGCTTGGAACCCTGTACACATCGTTTGGGGCCGTGAGCGACACCCCGGCCGGATCTCCTTGCGGATGGAACCCGAATAGGCGATAAACCTGGACTAGAGACTTGTGTGGTTAGTCAGGTCGTGGCCGACTCCCTCGCCCGGCTTTCGCTTGAAGGTTGCCGAGGTACATGACGTGTACAGGGCGATAAGTGGCGAGAGCGTGTGTGAAGAAGTACACCCCTGCAGGGTTATCATTATCTATTCGAATAGCCGGATTCCTCGGATATGGAAACTTGGACCCCTTGCATAGTTCATAGACAAGTGAAAGTGGATACTCTAAAATGCGCAAGATAAGCGTGAGTGCTATGGATGGCCTTCTCGTAGGGAGACGGGAGCGGATCCATAGTGGTGTATTGATATGGCGAATATGTGGACTCGTGTGCGCCACCTCAAAAGAGTTATTTGCAATCATAGTTCAGGATAGCCACCGAGTCAAAGCTGGCTTGCTGCAGTTAAACTCCACTACCCCCTTTGTTGATACCGATGCATATGTAGATAGTTCTGATGTAAGTCTTGCTGAGTACATTTGTACTCACGTTTGCCTATTTTATGTTTTTGCAGAGAGATGTCAGTCTCGCTAGTAGTTCCGCATGGACTTCGACGTTTAGCTTGATACCTCAGCTACGATCTTGTGCCCTCGGCAGGATCTGGTAGATAGTCAGGCTTCTCAGCCTTTTTCATTTGTAGATGTCTGTACTCAGACATGTTAAGCTTCCGCATGTGCTTGACTTGTATGCTCTGAATGTTGGGTCATGAGACCCATGTTTGTAATATCTCGCTCCTCGTAGCCTAATGAATAAATACTTTGAATCGTAGAGTTATGTTGTGATGCCATGTTGTATTTACTCATATCGGGCATATTGTGTGTATGATTGAAATGCTTGGTATGAGTGGGATCCGACTATCTAGTTGTTTATCCTTGGCAGCCTATCATATGGGGAAATGTAGTCTAGTGCTTCTGAGCGATAGTAGTCCGCTACAGCCCGGTTCACCGGAGTCCTGCTAGCCCAGCACTACTGCTCGGAACACTTGACTGGCCGGCATGTGATTCACTTCGTTCCTGTGTCTGTCCCTTCGGGGAAATGTCACGCGGTGACATCCGGAGTCCTGCCTAGCCTGCTACAGCCCGGATTACCGGAGTCCTATTAGCCCAGTGCTACAGCCCGGATTCACACGTTGATGACCGACATGCTCGATGTGATTCATGTATGCCTGTCCTCATGGGTTAGTGCCGCTTTGGGTTCACGACTAGCCATGTCGGCCCGGGTTCTTTGTCATATGGATGCTAGCGACACTATCATATACGTGAGCCAAACGGCGCAAACGGTCCCAGGCCAGGTAAGGTGGCACCCGTGGGAATACCGTGCGTGAGGCCGCAAAGTGATATGATGTGTTACATGCTAGATCGGTGTGACTTAGGATCGGGGTCCTGACAGCGTTGGTATCAAAGCCTGACTGCCTGTAGGATTACCAAGCCAAACTGGTCGAAGTTGTGTCTACAAATGCTTTAGTTATGTAAGGGAATTGATTGTGGAAGGGAACGTAAGGCTCTTTTTACTCCTTATACCTCATGCCCTTCTGATCTGAGTCAACCTCTTCCTTTCTACGGGGATTAAGAACTAGGCTTCTCTTCTATCTCTCAGGATGACGTGTTACTAAACCGTAGTTGCCTAGGATTGTTGAGTTCAAGCCGCTGCTCAGTTTCTACTACTTCTATGTGTTCATAGTTGGCCTCAGAACATTGATATGGTGATGTTCAGTGGTTATGCCATCATTTTGCAGGATGTCTCAAATATTTTTGAGCATTTACAGCCGTTATGCTGTTCGAGTCATCCCAGGTTTCTAAATAGTCTGAAGCATTTGCAAATCCTTTCTTCCCGTTCCCGATGTCCTTTTGGGCCAGATTAAGCACACTACCGGTCTGTGAGGTACTCCGTTGCCTCGACATATATGTTGGAGCTACTATTATGACCTTAGGTGTCTTATGAAACCATCTAGTAATCTGTCCATGTCTTGTGTTCCCGGTGTGATGATTCTGGCCACCATTCTCGAAAGCATCCCGTGATGCCGTTTAGTAGTAGGTATTCTACTCCTGGGTTTCGAACCCCGAGATTCACCCTACCTACCTCATGTCGATATTGTTGCTAGTTCCTTTAGGATATTAGTAACCTTGTGACAGTCCTCGAGGTCTGTGGTATTTCCTTCTTCCAAATACTATGAACCGTTAAGGCAGAAGTTCTTTGAACCAAAGGATCACAATCAAAGTACTCTTGAGGAGTTCTCCATTCATAATTGTGATTCTACCAGTTCTACCTTTCTGCATGGATTATCTGGAAGGAATATGTTGAACTTGGTTCGACATACTAATCCATGCATCCACAACTTAGAAAAACATATGTTTCTTTGAGTTTTCCCTCTTTAGTCATCCCCAGACCTTCGTCTATCAATTGATAGTCAAGAGTATGCGTGCATTCGTTCATCGATGCCTATTACTCTTGTGGTCCGTCAAGCCATTCTATTCCAGAATGACTAGGAGAAACAAGCTCCAGTACCTCATCCATTTCTCGGATTGGGTCAAAGAAATGGTATTCCGTGGATCAAATGCCAATCCAGCTTTTGCTCTGCTCTATCTTGGAGTGTTACCATCTTCGTGTCAAGAGTGTCATGAGAATTGCACCACCTCTAATGAATTCTTGACGCAGTAATACTTCTTGCCATCATTGTTCATTCCTCGGTTTCCGTGTTGTTGTAACCGGAATGCCGACAAGTGAATTGTGATGTGTGAAATCAATACGCCGAGCAACTCATTGTTTGGTAGTAAACGGACGATATTCTCATCCTTAGTGTGTTGGTTATGGAATCATCATTCTAAGATTGATCGTGCTACCTAGTCCTTATTTCTGGTGCACTCTTCGACCAATTAGTTAGGATTATTCAATCCCTTGCTTATTTGATCATATCATCTTGCCCTGAAAAGCAAGATTGTTCTCGAGCTTAGTAACATACCGGTGATTCGTGATGTTCCGAATATCTTCTCGGAAGTATTACCAGGTTGTCACCTGACCGCTATGTTGAGCTCGTGATCAAGTTGGTTTCTTGTAAACCACCCTTTCTCCAAGAATCTGTGTTGGATACCCCCTGAGCTAGTTGGTTAAGCTAAACAACAACTTGGAGAGTTGGAAGATGGAAGCTTGTCCGACTTAGTTCATCATTAAGGGATATTCTTGTGTAGTGTGCGTTGAAGAAAGATGATATCTCCATTGATTGGCCCCTGTGATCAGTTGTGGATCTATTGCCTTGTCAAAATTTTGACTTGAGTATGGGCTATCGTCAAGTCAAATCAGAACCAACGATGTTCGTAATGTTGTCTTACTCGTGGTTGATCCCTCGAGCATACACCATTACATCTTTTGGTCTGACCAATGCTATCACCGTGTTCACATGATGGTGGAAGTCCAGTGATATGGAAATTCCGATGAGCTGTTGTTGAGCCCATCAGTAGCATTTTGTCTCCGCCATGATCCATGTTGAACGCTACACTAGTATTGGAAATTTGGTAAGCAATGCCTTCGTGTTCCGTTCATGAAGCTTATGCCTGGATGAAAGAAGTGACTTCCTCTAGTTCATGTGCATTTGAGGCAAGTTGCCGCCGTGGATTCAAGAAAGCTTGTTTTTGTTTCCTCTGGTACCATCCCAAGTCAGTCATGCATGTGCGAAGTATGCGATGGTTTGACAGGCTCGCAACCTTTCTTCCATATGTATCCCTAGCACACCAAGCCACTGATTGAATCGTTCAAGGAGAAGAAGTTCCTTCTTAAGAGCATGCCTTATGCAGGGACTTTGATATCCTTGACGATGGTTCCCAACCAGAACTCGGTAGTGTTTTATTATAAGACTACCATGTGGTCATGCTTGTCTAGGACAGCGTGTTCACATGTGTTTAGCAGAACCAGCTCATGTTTTGGAGCTTGCTATTGTAGTTCATTTCCTGAGAATCTTGCAACGTCATTTCGTCGATTTGTGTTGCAAACTTTCATTTTTCTTTCTAGACTTGATGGGTCTGGATTATCCTGTTACCAGCTAGATCTGAATCTCAGGCAGATATGATGGTTGGAACTTTTCCAAGATCTATGATGTAGGTCCCGACAAGGTTGATGTCTGGCCGACACACCTAGCCGGAAGATCTACCATTATAGTATCTTGATTGAACTATTTGACCATCTTCTCCATGAGGATTTCGTGCGGCTTATTCTAGAAGTTGCTCCCTAGGGATCCTTGTGCTCTCAGTTTTCTCGATTATACCATAACCATTCAAGCAGTGGAATCACTCTAGTATGTTGAGTTTTCTCCCCAGTTACTAGAATCATTCCCAGAATTTGCATTTTGTTCCCAGCTTGCACCCATCATTGTGTCAGTCTGTCATGGTCCCACCCATTTCCGGTGATAAGCAAGAGTCATCCATTGCGTTATCTTCAACAAGGTAGTCCACATCATCCATTCTGGTATGGGTATGCCATTCCTTCGAATTTATTCACACGATCGTTTGTGATTGCCTTAGGCTGGTACAAAGAATTTCAATGGTCTTGTATCAAAAGTAATTCTTTTTGCCACTTAGGGGAATAGTTCTTTGAGTCACTTTTCCCAAGGTGCCCCGTTATGGATCATGGCAATTTTTCCTCGCTACCTTGTCACCTTGTCAAATTGTTTCTTCTGTCGCTCCTGATGCATGTTTTGCCTCTCAGCTCCAGAGATGTTTCTATGTCTCATTCCTAGAGTTGTTCCTCAGTTGCTCGATCTTCAAGAAGATCGATTCTTCTAGATTTTCCCTTTCCTCCCATTGTCATGTTAGTTGGAGTTCTCACAGCAAGACATCGAGACAAGGATGGTCACCGTGTCAACGTTCCTATGAAGTGCAACCTGGATCGTGAAGATTATGTTAGCTTGTGTTCCCCCTTCATCTTACCCTACACCTGAATCTCGGGGCGAGATTCTTGTTTAGTGGGGGTGAGCTGTCATAGCCCCAGTTCAGGCCTTTCTTGTCTTTGCATTAGCTTCCATGCATCATGTTTCAATTTTTCTTAAATATGAAATGGGGATGACAGAACCCCCAGCACCCCCTAAAATCAACCAGGGATTACTAAAAATATTTTCAATGAACCTGAAATGCCCTTGTAAAATGTTCATCATCTCTGCCCTGGTCTTAAACCACCGTCAAAAGTGATGCACAAATTTCTAGGTCACTCTAAGGTCACTGGATTAAATCTGTAGTTACTTGAGTTTGGGCATTGAAATTATATAAAATATTTTAAATGCTCAAATAATCATAAACTAAAATGTTTACTGTTGGATATATTCTAAACAGTAGCCATGATTAGTTTGATGATTTTTGGTAATGCCCTGGCATTTTTAACAAAGCCCTAAATTTACAGAATAATAGAAAACAGAAATTAAAATAGAGAAACCAGAGAAAGAGAGAGAACTTACTTGGCGCTCACCTGGCAGCCCAGCTGGCCCAGCACTGTAGCTAAGGCCCAGCCCACCAGGGCGAAGCGGTCGTCTTCAACCTCTGCCAGTAGGCAGAGGCGTGTCGACGCCAGCGCATCCGAGGCCTCCACCTCCTCCCTCCGAGCCTGCCTGGCTCCTCCTCGTTGCACCAGGCGACGCCACGCAGCCCCTGGCCCCCTCTCACTCTCTCCCGTGCCTCTCCCCTCCTCTGCTTTCTCTCCCTCCCGCGTCCGAGTGCAACCGCCGATGCCGCTCGCCACCACCGCAGCCACCGCCTTCCCCTCGACCTCCCGATGTGTCCAGGAGCTCCCTCTTGACCACCTCCCTCTCCTCGCCAAGCAACGCACCGCGGGAGCCCCTGGAATGCCGCCATTGCCGTCGTCTTCTACCTCCAGCACTTGAGATCGCCGGCAACGTCACGTCAACATCCGGCCTTCCCCAAGCTCGCAGATGCCTCCAAACGACGCGGGGTGAGCCCCTCTTCGTTTTGCCCCTATCCCCGTTGCCCCGCACGTTCTCTAGCGCTAACGCCGCCGTGCCCGAAGCTCGCCGCCGCCATGCCTCGTCGCCGTCATGGCTAGAGCCACGGTAGCTCAAAGCCGAGCACACCGCTGTGCTCAGCACGCTTCCAGGGGCCGGGCGCGCCCACCCATTCGACCTACCGTGCCCCCTAGTGCCATCCCGCACCAACCCCGAACTTCGGCAGCCGCCGCGAGCCTCGTTCCGGTGAGCTCCGGCGCCCCCGCGGCCACCCACCTGCTCATCTGGATGCGGGAGAGCACGGGCTACGCCCCGGTGGTCTCCGCGAGTCCAGCCGCCGCCCGTAGCTCAAGTCCGGCGAATCCCGAGCGCCTCCGCCGCCCCGTTTGGTCGCCGGCGGCTAGCCGCCGGTGCGCTGACGTGGCCACCTAGCTAGGGCTAATCGCCCACTAATTAACCCCCACTGACCCACTTACACACGGGCCCCACCGATTTAATTAGTCAGCTAACGAAATTAGTTAGAACTAATCCAACCCGACTGGACCCCACATGCCAGCTTTGACTTTGGTCAAGTCAATGTTGACCGGTCCCACCTGTCATCCACCCAAACCAGTCTGAGCCACTGACGTATGGGTCCCACAGGTCAGGTTTGACCTGGCCGACCCAGTTGACCTGCTGACGTCACACCTATGTCATGCTGACGCAATAAATCATTTTCTGGTTTTAAAATAAATCAGGAAATTCCAGAAAATGTTGCAAACTTCTAAAATTCATACAAATTCACCCGTAACTCAGATTGCAAAGATTTATATATGAAAAATGATCAGAAAAATCCAATCTATCCATCTGCACTGGTTTCATGCATGTTTAAAGAACTTAACCTTGCTGTTTAGTGCAAAACATGATAAGGCACTATTTAAATTAATAATTTGAATTTGGGGTTGAACCTTTGGTTAAATATGACCCAAATCCATCTGGTTGTAGTTGCATTAGGCCAACACACTCATATTGCCATGTTATGAGCATGCATCATATTGTGCATTGCATTGATTGTGTTTCCTTCTCTGTTTGCCGGTAACCGTCCCCTCTCAGTCGACGATGTTTCCGACGATGTGATCGATGACACCGATGAAGAGCTATATTATCTTCAGAAGTGCCAGGCAAGCAAAACCCCCTTGTTCATTCCGATACAATCCCACTCTCTCGCTCCTGCTCTCTTTTACTGCATTAGGACAACATCGATTCAACTGTTAGATGCTGCGGTAGTTGAACCCCTTATCCTCTGCATGACCTGTCATTGCCACAGTAAATAGATGAAACCCACTAGCATGAGTAGGAGTTGTTTGAGCCCTGATGTGCCTACTCATTCATGCTTGTTGTCATGCCTGCTACTGCTTAGAGTTGAGTCGGGTCTGATTCATCGGGAATGAATTGGAATGTGGTGAACATGTCCTACTGTGTGTGAGCTAAGTGTGTGAACACGGTTTGGTAAAGGTAGCGGTGAGAGGCCATGTAGGAGTACATGGTGGGTTGTCTCATTGCAGCCGTCCTCAGGAACTGAGTTCTGTGTTTGTGATCCATGAACAGTTACTACCACACATTGGGCTCCGGGCGCTCCAAGCCCTCTCGACTTATTAATCAACTTGATCTCTGTCCAGGAGTTGCAACTAGTTTCTGGTGTTTGTAGGTAGTGTTAGTAGTCTACCAAGTGGCACCCTGTACAGGTGGGCTTGGGACAGACTAGGCACCGTGGCCGGGTAAACCAAGCGCCGCCCGTTTGGTGGGCTTGGAACCCTGTACACATCGTTTGGGGCCGTGAGCGACACCCCGGCCGGATCTCCTTGCGGATGGAACCCGAATAGGCGATAAACCTGGACTAGAGACTTATGTGGTTAGTCAGGTCGTGGCCGACTCCCTCGCCCGGCTTTCGCTTGAAGGTTGCCGAGGTACATGACGTGTACAGGACGATAAGTGGCGAGAGCGTGTGTGAAGAAGTACACCCCTGCAGGGTTATCATTATCTATTCGAATAGCCGGATTCCTCGGATATGGAAACTTGGACCCCTTGCATAGTTCATAGACAAGTGAAAGTGGATACTCTAATATGTGCAAGATAAGCGTGAGTGCTATGGATGGCCTTCTCGTAGGGAGACGGGAGCGGATCCATAGTGTTGTATTGATATGGTGAATATGTGGACTCGTGTGCGCCACCTCAAAAGAGTTATTTGCAATCGTAGTTCAGGATAGCCACCGAGTCAAAGCTGGCTTGATGCAGTTAAACTCCACTACCCCCTTTGTTGATACCGATGCATATGTAGATAGTTCTGATGTAAGTCTTGCTGAGTACATTTGTACTCACGTTTGCCTATTTTATATTTTTGCTAGCCCAGCACTACTGCTCTGGACACTTGACTGGCCGGCATGTGATTCACTTCATTCCTGTGTCTGTCCCTTCGGGGAAATGTCACGCGGTGACATCCGGAGTCCTGCCTAGCCTGCTATAGCCCGGGTAACCGGAGTCCTGTTAGCCCAGTGCTACAGCCCGGATTCACACGTTGATGACCGACATGCTCGATGTGATTCATGTATGCCTGTCCCCATGGGTTAGTGCCGCTTTGGGTTCACGACTAGCCATGTTGGCCCGGGTTCTCTGTCATATGGATGCTAGCGACACTATCATATACGTGAGCCAAAAGGCGCAAACGGTCCCGGGCCATGGTAAGGCGACACCCGTGGGATTACCGTGTCTGAGACCGCAAAGTGATATGACGTGTTACCGGCTGGGTCGATGTGACTTGGAATCAGGGTCCTGACATAATCCGGCCAGGACTCTCCCGACAAAGAGAGAGACCTTAGCGAATTCAGAATGTCGTCGAAGGGCGGGTGTTGAAAGATATCCACGGCAGTGAATTCCATGATTGGTGCCCAATCGAATTCGATCGGCAGGGGCGCGGAGGGTTCGGAGTCCGGAGAAGAGTCCGGCACTTTGGAGTCACGGGCTTCGCAGAGGATAAGGTTGGTGTTCGGCTCGATCACCATTGAGACTGCAGCCCCCGCGGCGGGGTCCAGCCACCCGTCCGCGATCGGCGCAGTTGGCTCCGAGCTAAGGGTCGGAGCTGATGCGGGTGCAGCCTCCAGGGCACTGTTTGGCGCTAGAGCTAAATCATGCCCATCGTGACAGTGCGGCGCGCTCGGTTGTGGCTCGAATCCGTCGAAGATCAAGTCTCCGCGGATGTTGGCCGTGTAGTTCAAACTTCCAAATCTGACCTGATGGCCAGGGGCGTAGCTTTCAATCTGCTCCAGATGGCCAAGCGAATTAGCCCTTAGTGCAAAGCCGCCGAATACAAAGATCTGTCCAGGGAGAAAAGTCTCACCCTGGACCACATCGTTGTTGATGATCGGAGGAGCCATCGGGCCTAAAGGTGACGACACGGAGGAACTCTCAATGAAAGCACCAATGTCGGTGTCAAAACCGGCGGATCTCGGATAGGGGGGCCCGAACTGAGCGTCTAGGCGGATGGTAACATGAGTCAAGGGACACGATGTTTTTACCCAGGTTCGGGCCCTCTTGATGGAGGTAAAACCCTACTCCTGCTTGATAAATATTGATGATATGGGTAGTACAAGAGTAGATCTACCACGAGATCAGAGAGGCTAAACCCTAGAAGCTAGCCTATGGTATGATTGTTGTTGTCCTACGGACTAAACCCCCCGGTTTATATAGACACCAGAGGGGGCTAGGGTTACACAGAGTCGGTTACAATGGAAGGAGATCTACATATCCGTACTGCCAAGCTTGCCTTCCATGCCAAGGAGAGTCCCATCCGGACACGGGACGAAGTCTTCAATCTTTTATCTTCATAGTCCAACAGTCCGGCCAAAGGTTATAGTCCGGCTATCCAGACACCCCCTAATCCAGGACTCCCTCAGACGCCGAAAACGCATTTTTCCAAATTGAGCTTGATGTCATATGTTCGAAGATTGTCGAAGGTAAGCCTCAAGTCGTCTATGAAAGATTCGACATGTCTGGTTTTGATGACCACATCGTCTACGTATGCCTCCACTGTTTTGCTGATTTGTGTTTCCAGACATGTCTAAATCATGCGTTGATAGGTTGCACCGGCGTTTTTGAGACCAAAAGGCATGGTGTTGAAACAGAAGGGGGCGTATGGAGTGATAAATGTCGTTGTGGCTTGATCGGACTCAGCCATCTTAATTTGATGGTATCCAGAGTATGCGTTGAGGAAACACAATGAGTCGTGTCCTGTGGTAGCGTCGATAATTTGATCGATGCGGGGGAGGGGGAAGGGATCCTTGGGGCAAGCCTTGTTAAGGTCCTTGAAATCGACACATATGCGCCAGGATTTGTCCTTCGTTGGTACCATCACCAGGTTTGCTAGCCAGTCCGGATGTTTTATTTCTCTAATGAATCCGGCCTCGAGTAACTTGGCTAGCTCTTCTCCCATGGCTTGTCTCTTAGGCTCAAAGAAACGCTGAAGAGTCTGCTTGACCGGCTTGAACCCCTTTAGAATGTTAAGGCTATGCTCGGCCAGCCTGCGTGGGATTCCTGGCATGTCTGAAGGATGCCAGGCGAAGATGTCCCAATTCTCGCGCAAGAACTCTCGTAGTGCGACGTCTGTTGTGGGGTTCAGCTGTGTCCCGATGGATGCTGTTTTTGTAGGGTCCGTTGGGTGGACCTGGAATTTGACTATTTCTTCCGCTGGTTTAAAAGAGGTGGACTTGGGTCTTTTGTCGAGTATCACGTCGTCCCTGTCCACTGTGGAGCGTAGCGCAGTTAGTTCTTCGGCCGCAAGGGCTTCGGATCACGCCTCGAGGGCCAGAGCGGCGGTTTTATTTTTGGCGCGGAGTGCTATGTCCAGATCACTAGCTAGAGTGGTGATTCCATTGGGCCCGAGCATTTTGAGCTTCATGTACCCGTGATGGGGTATAGCTTGGAAGATCGTGAATGCCTCCCGCCCTAAAAGGGCGTGGTATCCGCTACTGAATGGGGCCACTTGGAATGTGATTTCTTCGGACCTATAATTCTCCGGCGTGCCGAATACCACATCTAGTGTGATTTTTCCCGCACATCGTGCTTCCCACTAGGGATGATTCCTTTGAAGGTCATGTTGCTTTGATCAATGCGGCTCTTGTCTATTTCCATTTTGCTAAGAGTCTCCTCGTAGATGAGGTTTAATCTGCTGCCACCGTCCATGAGCACTTTAGTAAGCCGGAAGCTGTCCACAATTGGACTAAGGACCAAACCGGCTCGTGCTCAGGCTGTTCGGAATTGAGGTTCATCACTGGCATTGAAGGTTATGGCCGTGTCGTTCCATAGATTTATTGCTGCGACGTGGCAGACTTCGGCAAGGTCGCAGAGTGCTCGCTTGCGCCTATTATTTGAGGCAAAGGTCTCGAAGACTGTCAATACTGTGTTCTTATTTTCCACGAGATGGTGCTCTGTTGTATTGTTGATGAGGAGATCATCGCCGCTCTTGGCCACCTGCCGGAGTATCCAACATGCTCTAAGGCTGTGTGTTGGCATGGTATCCGGTGTACTGTGAATTTTGCATGGCCCATTGAGCCAGCCCTCCAATATAGTTCCATGCCCTGTAGTGGGCTTTGGTTTCTTTGTAATTGGACCGCGTGACTTACGAGAGTACACCCTTTTAGTTTGGATGGGGGGTTTAGTGAGAACCGGAGGATCCCAGAATTTTGTTTGGGTTTTCCAGGCGCTTTCCATCGCACAGTACTTCTGTACTATGGTCGCCAAGTCAGCAAAGTCTGCTATGTCACGGCGACTTATGGCGTTGAGGATTCCCTTGTCCGTGTAATGTTTGCAAAAGAATGAAATTGCGTCTTCCTCACGACAGTCCTTGACCTTGCTCATTACAAGGAGGAATCTGGCCCAATAGTGATGTACTGTCTCTTGGGGCTCTTGTCTAATGTGGGAGAGATCACTTATATCTGGGTGGGTGTGTAGATTTGGTTCCAAACCCTGACCCGATCTGAGACCCAAGGGCAAAGGAGTTTCCGAGCTTGGCGGTTCGGGCTCAGGGATGTTGCCCGATAGTTCTGGCCCGCTGTCTGATTCTAGGTTCGAAGCTTGGGCCATGTCCTCCCGTAGGCGGGTATCCCGCTCGGAGAGCTCGGGAATCCGGACATAGTTTGTCCTCAAAATAGAGGAAGAATCGCTACATTGCTCCTCCAACACCGCTATCTGATGGGTGACCGGCGGAGAGTTGATCTCCCTTTGGTCGGGTTTAAGCCCGATCTGATCATAGTCCGTAGCGACTCCCAGGGCGGCGATGTGATCCAAGAGCTCATTCAAGGAAGAGAGCTCCATTGGATCCATATGCTCGGCGTATCCCGCCCCGGCGTGGAGCCTATTTTTGATGACTCAAGAAGTCATCGTTGGCGCAACGGCCGAACGGGCGGTCATGACGAAGCCGCCTAGTCGGAGAGTTTGGCTTACAGCCAGGGCTCCCCCGTAGGTAATGTTGTCCTTGACAACAAGACGATCCATCAAGCCTTATCATGATGGCAAAGTGGAACTCTCAATGAAAGCACCAATGTATGTGTGAAAACCAGCGGATCTCGGGTAGGGGGTCCCAAACTGTGCGTCTAAGGCGGATGGTAACAGGAGGAGAGGGACACAATGTTTACCCAGGTTCGGTCCCTCTCCATGGAGGTAATACCCTACTTCTTGCTTGATTGATCTTGATGATATGAGTATTACAAGAGTTGATCTACCACGAGATCATGGTTTTCAATTTCACTTTTAGAAAAATTTCAGCACCAACCGAAATCACTGAAATTCAGTGAATTTCAATGATTTCAGTTTCCATTTCAGCCAAATGACCAAAATATTCACTTGAATTCAATTAAAAATTAGAAAATTTTAAAAAATATTTTGAAAAATATTGGAATTGTTGTCCTATACTGAAATTGCTGAATTATTTTGGCCGAAACGTTATATTTCAGTGTTTGCTGACATTACTGAAATTTAATGAATTTCATCGAAATCTCACTGAAAGTGAAAACCATGCACGAGATCGTAGAGGCTAAACCCTAGGAGCTAGCTTATGATTATGATTGTTCTTGTCCTACGGACTAAACCACCTGGTTTATATAGACACCGGAGGGGTCTACGGTTACACAGAGTCAGTTACAAGGGAGGAGATCTACACATCTGAATTGCCAAGCTTGCCTTCCACGCAAAGGAGAGTCCCACCCGGACACGGGACGAAGTCTTAAATCTTGTATCTTCATAGTCCAATAGTCCGGCCAAAGTATATAGTCTGGCTGTCCGAGGACCCCCTAATCCAAGACTCCCTCAGTTGCCATGCTTAATATATACTCCTCGATAAATTTAATGTTTCCAACATCTTCTTGTGCAGTTCCACTGAAATATATGTTATCTTCAAAGAAGATCCCTGTTTGAAGAAGTAGAGATAATTACATATTACATTAAGAGTGGCATCAAATCAGTGGCAAAACAATTTCTCGTTTGAGCCATAGCAATAAGTTTAAGATGCAAAACTATATCATTATTTGTGTCATCACAGTTCCAGTGCTTCATTACAGCACCGGGAGTTGATTTTTGTTTTCTTCTGCTTGTTCTTCCTCTTCGTCACTTGGTTCAATAACATACGAGCTTCGCCTTCCATGTAAGATTTGGCATGTCAATTAGGGAGCACAAGTATAGCACTAAACGACGACATTGATTTTATGATGAAAGTGAAAAAATACAGGCCAACAGTTGTGAAATATCATTATCTTACCTCAATGGGATATTACGGTGCACATACAGATTGGAAGTCTTATCTCCATTTGTGCAATTCACTAAAATCAAGCAACATTATCGTATAAGTAGCACAACATATGAAAGCACAATGCACAATCATGTGAAAGAAGGCTAGTACTGTCCTCTCATGACGCGGAATTCAAACAACTCACAAGAAGAAGATCTGAAACAAATTTGCCAACACGGATAGGAAGTCAGATCTCCTCTTGTGCAGTTCCACTAAGATCAAGCAATCAAGCAACATTGTCGGTGTGGCATTTTGGTTGAACTGCACAAAACACTCTTAAAACAAAAGTGTTTTGTGCAGTGCAACAAAAGGTCACAATAGCAACGAGGTGAAGTAGATAACCCTGTTTACACAGAGGTGCAAAGGAAACAACTAGTGGTCAATAACGGTGGATGACATAAAAGCCAACAAAAAGAAGCATGTAACTTATCTAAGTGGGAAAGAAAGCAAGACACTAGCATTTCTCAAATAGTGGCATTGATTCATATTAACAGAGAGATTATATTAAAAAAATCGTTAAACATGTAATTTGCTTTTAACTGTGGCATTGCTTCAATTTTCCAGCGGCCTTATTAGGGGGTGTTTGTTCACAGGGACTTTTTGGTGTAGGGACTAAAAAAGTCCCTTTTAGTCCCATCTAAACCAAACAGGAGGGAGAGTCTTTTTGGGACTTCTTTCAACAATTGCCCCTGCCCCACATCGCACGTTATCTCTATTAGTTCATTATTAGGGGTAACATGGTCTTTTAGCATGTCATTTAATAACCTCTAGTCCATGTTTAGTCCCTAGAACCAAACAAGTAGGGACTAGGGACTTTTTAGTACTAGGACTTTTTAACCAAACAGGGCCTTAGATTAACAACAACTAAAGAGTTGTACGGGACAGTGGGTGCACCAGCACCATGTGCATCTACCGATGTACAAAGGGGTGACGCACAGTCTGTTGCAACAAAGAACAAACAACCAAGGAGCATATTTGTGTTGGTCCCCGTTTTGTTATCTTTAGACACCTTTCCCTATGTGAGGGCAGCAAATCTAGTCCTGCTCAAACTCTATAGCCTTGCCCCCCAAAAAAGAAGGATCAGTTCATTACAGATGTGCATACTGTGTTTGTCATTGTTTTCCATTTTCGACCAACCTAGGTGTTGTTTAACCAGTCTGTACTACATTCCCCCATCCTTTCCTCTTTGAACCACGTCCTAGATTCATGCTATACAACTTTCCCCACTACTTTCCTGTTTGATCCAACACCTAGATTCGAGTGCAGAAGCAAAAAAAGCCCACATGCAGCTAGAGCAATGCATGTGGAATAAGTAATTATACCTTAAGGTTCTCGGGGTGTGGCTCAGTGGGCGGTGGGAGGCCGATCTACCCACACTATGCACGACAGCGAGGAAGAAGGGGTCGAAGGCCCTCCCGCGCCGCTGCTGGGAAAGAGAACAGTTGCACCGGTAGTGGATTCCCTCCCTAGCCGACGGTGACAGGGTTAAGCCTCCTTCCCTTCCCGGCGAACGGATCCTGTCGGCTCTTTGACCAGAGGTGAGGGGAGAGAGAGAGAGGCCAACGAAGTCTTTTTTAGATCTGGAGATGGTGAGAGAGTGTGAAGAGCAACTACAAGTGCTGAGGCTCCAGCATGTGTATATATAGTGGAGAGAGAGTGTGAAGAGAGGAAACCTAGAAAACAAGCGCCGAGGCTGCATCATATATAGATGGAGTGGTTTTCTTTTTCTCTCCATAAAAATCATTTTAAATTGTGCACGAAACGGAACTCTTTATTTAACGTAGTGAAGAAAATACTAGGGGCAATGCTAATATATGAAGAAAATTTAACGCTCAAAGGAGTCAACTCGCAATTAATGTTGCACGCCTCCTGGTCGCTTTTACTAACGTTCACCTGTGGTACACGACCCTTCGAAGTGAACAACAACTGAACCACACACGGGTAAAATATCAGAAAGGTGGGCTGCACCATCCTCCAATTTTAAATATTTTGGGCACTTGTATTCGGCCTAAGTCAGTGCCACCGTATGTACTAAGGGCTATAGCGGGTGCTAAGAAACTAGGGCGTATTGAGAGTAATTGTCATGCCATTTATTTGCAGGGTCACTTGCAAACCATGAAACTCTATTCTCCTCTTATTTAGTGGATGAGGCAAATCTTTTGCCTCCGTTTTGAAAAAAACGAGAAATTCAATTTTAATTATTTAGTTTGTACACTTTGCTCTCTTCCAATAATTTTGGGCACTTGTACTCGACCTAAGTCAGTGTGCCACTGTATCTCGTACTACTCCCACTGTCTAGGTGTAAGTCACGTTAAAAGGTGCAGCAGGACCAAGGTGCAAGAAGATTGGAGGAGAAGGTGAAACTTGACCGGTCCTTCCTCCAATCAAAGCCTTGATTTATGTCTCTAAATGCAACAATTAATCACAACAATTAAGAGATGCCGTTTTAGCTACCATGCAGGGCCACATATTAACTCGCTTGCAAGACGACTTTGATTCTTTGACTGATCAACGCGTAGTTGCACTCCATGCATTGGGTTTCCAGGGGAGATAAAAAGGCAGAGTAAGTAACAACGCTCTCTAGCAACGAGTGTCGGTGTCAAAACCGGCGGATTTCGGGTAGGGGGTCCCGAACTATGCGTCTAGGCAGATGTTAACAAGAGACAGGGGACACAATGTTTTTACCCAGGTTTAGGCCCTCTCGATGGAGGTAAAACCCTACTCCTGCTTGATTGATCTTGATGATATGAGTATTACAAGAGTTGATCTACCACGAGATTAGAGAGGCTAAACCCTAGAAGCTAGCCTATGGTATGATTGTTGTTCTTAGTTCTACGAACTAAACCCTCCGGTTTATATTGACACAGGAGGGGCTAGGGTTACACAGAGTCGGTTACAAGGAAGGAGATCTACATATCTGTATTGCCAAGCTTGCCTTGCACGCGAAGGAGAGTCCCATCAGGACACGGGATGAAGTCTTCAACTTGTATCTTCATAGTCCAACAGTCCGGCCAAAGGATATAGTCTGCCTGTCCGGATACCCCCTAATCCAGGACTCCCTCAGTAGCCCCCGAACCAGGCTTCAATGACGATGAGTACAGCGTGCAGATTGTCTTCGGCATTGCAAGGCAGGTTCTTCTTCAAACTCTGAGTACCTGACAAATAGTGTCCGGCTTCTCGTAAATGTTGCGCTTCTCGGCTTCTGCGTCCAATAATGACCATCTTCCACGTGTCAAGCGAATGCGAGGAGCCAGGGTGTTTTTACATTTACCACCCTAGCTATGTGAAATGAACTGTCTATTAAAGAGACGAGGATTCTCAGATCCAAACCACATCATTCTCCCTCAGCGAGCATTCATCGGAGTGCGCCTGCAAAAATCCATTCCAACATGGCTGGCCAGCGCAGCTCCTCCTCTCGCTCTCGCAGTCCCAAGCCCGGAGATTGGGAGAAGTGCTCCGTCCTGCACATCCAATTAGTTACAAACCCAGGGATTCCTCCCCCCAGCGTATATGGTCCCGGTTTGAGCCGGGCTCGCCACATATAATGGCGGGGAGCAAGCGGAGAGCCTCCCCAATCCCTCTAAGGGAGAGCAGGTATGCCTTGTCCCTTATTTGTTAAGGCGACTTGGATTTCCAATCCATCCATTTCTCCGAGGGCTCCTGGAGTTCTACGTCTTCTAGTTGCACAACCTCACCCCTGCCTCCATATTGCACATCGCTGGTTACGTAGCCCTTTGCGAGCTGTTTCTGGGCTGCAAAGCTCATTTCGCGCTGTGGAAGAAGCTGTCCTGCCTTGTGCCCAGTACACAGAGGGGATCAATATATCAAGTGGGCGGAGCCGAAGTATGGTGCATCGTCGGGACTGGATACCTATCCGGTACCACGAAGAAGACATCCGAGGACTGGCCTTCGGAGTGGTTTTATATGGAGGATGTCCCCCTTCCGGATCCTATTCGGATCGGCCTTCCCGAGTTTGATAATGCTCCTCTGAAGAAGCGCCTGAGCTGGCGACCACGGAGCCCTCAGGAGGAAGATAATAGAGACGTTCTTTTCCTGATGGGCCGGATAGAGGTATTAGCTCAATCTGGACTGACCATAACCGAGGTTATGTCAATATGCATTATGCGGGGGGTACAACCACTTCAATATCGAGGCCACCCTATGTGGGACTTCAACGGGGAAGATGATGCCACCCGCTGCGGCTGCAAGGGGCCGGACTCAATTGCTGTCCTAGCAAAAATCCTGTCGGTCTGTACAAGGGAGAGGAAGAGGAGTTTCTCCGCATCAAGCCACGGAATGGATTCTCCATGTACAACCCTCCGAGTTGGGTAAGCTGCCACTTTTTATACCCACCCCTTCAGCATTTTTGCAGCAAATATTTCATCTTGCCATTCATCGCAGGAGCTGCGTAAGGTTGTAAGGGAGATCACCAGCCCACCTCCACAACCAGAGGACCCTGAGCGGTCCCTCGACCCTGGCCTTAAAGAGGATCCAGACATATTCGTGGAGCTGATCGACAGGGTGTTCTACCAATTGAGCTACGATGACGCCATGGTGGCCATTATAGCCGACTACCCTGGGCTACTCCTAGCCTCGCAGGTAAATGAGACCAAAGTCCCATCTTTGAAAAGGATTTACTTTCATGCACTTCACCTACCGAATACAAACAGTGTTTTATTGGGAAGGCCCTCGGGACGCCATGCCGAGCCCGCGGCGACTTGCCAACAAGGGGCTCCAAAGCCGGACAGGCTAAAAAGGAAGGTGATCCGGACGGAGACGCGGCGCAGAGGTATGATGCAACACCTTACTCCGTGGTTGTCGTCTTTAAAAACATAATAACGCACGTGTTTCCTAGAAGGAAGAACGCACGCCGGACAATATCCGGAGAGGTCGCTGATCACGCCTCTACCAGTCGGGCTCCAGGGCCGGACACAGAGGCGGAAGCGAACACGAGGCACACGTCGGACGCTCCGTCAATAGAGGATGCGGATAAAATATCCGCTACGAATTCCGAAATGGAGAGCGCCATGAATCACAGGCGTCGCCGAGCCGTATTCCGTGACGCTTGTTTCTCCCAGGAGGCTTTTAATGCCTTTAACTCAGGAGATGCGTATATCCGTGCAGCTCAAATGGTCTAGCCAGAGCCACGGACCAGTATGTAAAGGATATACGGGTAAGAAAATTTGATGATTATATATATCAGTAGCCCCTGAGACTTGAAATAGTTAGGGTAACTGATTTAAGGATCATGACTTATGCAGGTTTTGACATCGAAGAATACCCGCATATCTCAGGAGCTGGAAGAGTGCAAAGCCCGGCTTCAGGCCGCACTGGCCGCAGAAGAGGAGTCCAAGAAGACCCCCGCTGGTAACTACTGGGTTTATGCGATGAACGGCAGGTACCAGGTGTTTGTGCGGCATGCCTGCAAGTCTAACAATAGCTTTTGCAGATGACTCCGGAGTAACTCCGGAGGCCGTGCCCGGGGATGCGAAACGTGCTGAACGACAGCTAAATGCTGGCGAGCGCGTGCTGTCACACGTCATTCAAGAGAAAAATAATCTCCGAGATGCTAATACTTAGCTGAGCCTGGAACTGAAGGATGTTCGCGCCCAGCTTGCGGACTCCATGAAGGAGAATAAGCGGCTTCGACGCGGCATTTTTAGTAAGTTCTTAAACGAACCCTTGATAGAGTTCGGCGAAGAGGCCGTCTAACAGAGTTATGTCTGCAAGTATGCTAACGTGTCGTCCCGCAGAGGAGATGCCCGGGTTTGCGGGTGATCTTCTCCCCAAGCTCTCACAACTGCACGAACAAGTTCGGCAGGCGATGCGGGGTATTGCCCAGGCCTTGTGGCCATCCGTCTCCCTGCCAGCAGGCATTGGAGAGCTTGCGGAGAAGCTCAAGGGAGCGCGGCGGCGCTTCTGATTATGGAAGATATCGGCCTGCCGTCAAGGTGCCAGGGAAGCCTGGGCCATGGTGAAGATGCGGTATGCCAAGGCTGACCCAAACCACATGGCCGAGGTCGGACCTGTGGGGCCCGATGGGAAAGAGATCCCCGTTAGCTTAGTGTATGGGCAAGTAGAATTAGCCGCAGAGTATTCCCAGCAGGATTGTAGGCTAGACAGCCTGTTGGATGGTATAGAAGAGGAACTTAGTCAGTCTAAGTGACTGTGTAATTAAAGTGACATATATAATGCCTTGTAGTCGGATTGTAAATCATTTGTCATGGCGGACCTTTTCGCTTCAACCTTGGGACCCGATAGTCCGGAGTGTATCCGAATACCCGCTCAGTTATATAAGAACCGGGGTATGCGTGGAAACCAGGCGTAGGGGTCATTACTGCTTGAACAGACAAGTATCCAACTAGTTATGTTATATTACATGGGTAGTAAGAAACATCTTCCAGGGAGAATAGTTCTGTTAAGGGTTCCTTTCCCTGGGTACGCATGCCCTGAAGTGCATGCCCGAACTGCGAGAAGAGACGCAGGCAAAAACATATGGGGGCACATATGGAAAATAAATAAAAATCATCTTTTGTTCACCGACCGAATATTCCCTTAAGAAAGCTAGCTTTCGGCCTCACCCAGTCTGAGGTACACATCCGGCTGACCCAGCAGTAACAATTGCAGAGGTGCTCCCCTTATGCCCTAGCCGAATTAATGTGAACGTAGGGCATACATACAAGAGCCAGGCAACCCAGCTTGGCCAAAACTTAAGTCATATCGATGCATATGATGGCGAAGAAAAGGTACATGCGGAAGAATAACACATGTGCGGGGCATGAGGCCCAGATAAATAATTAAGCTTCTATGTAAGAAGCCCCCAGGTATAATGAGCGCGGTTAGCGCTTCAATAATGTGCAGGCAAGGCACAAGTTAGCCCTTGAAGGCTTTGAGAAAGAAAAAGAAGAAAGAAAGAAAGAAAAGATAGATAATGTATATGCAAAAAATGGACAGAGGAAGGAGACGAACATAGAGTCCGGCACTAGGCGTAGAATCTTCGGGGCCTGGCTGCGTTCCATGGGTTTGGCTCAAGTCGATTATCCGATGCATCCCGCAGACGGTACGCTCCACCGGTCAGAACCTGGTCAATAATGAAGGGACCCTCCCATTTGGGCTCAAGCTTGGTCTTTTTCTTCTCCAGCAGGCGTAGAACTAGTTCGGCAACGTTATTAGTTTTGGCCCGTACTTCTCTGCTTTGGTATCTTCGAGCCTGTTGCTGATAGAATGCGGAACGGGCTTTTGCCACGTCGCGCTCCTCCTCTAGGGTGTCCAGACTATCATGACGACCGAGCTCGGCTTCTCTTTCTTCGTACATGCGCACTTGAGGTGAGTCATGAATTATGTCGCAGGGCAGAACCACTTCTGCGCCGTACACCATAAAGAATGGTGTGTATCCGGTAGTACGATTCGGCGTGGTCCGCAGCCCCCAGAGTACGGAGTTGAGCTCCTCTACCCAGTGCGTATTAGATTCCTTTAGGGACCACACTAATCTGGGTTTTATGCCGCTCATGATAAGACCATTTGCTCGCTCAACTTGACTGTTAGTTTGTGGGTGATAGACAGAAGCATAATCGAGCTTGATGCCCATGTTGCTGCACCAGAGTTTTACCTCGTCGGCCATGAAGTTCATGCCATTGTCAGTGATGATGCTGTGGGGGACGCCATAACGGTGTACAACCCCGGATATGAAGTCTATCACCGGTCCGGATTCGGCGATTTTAACAGGTTTGGCTTCTATCCATTTGGTGAATTTATCCACCATGACTAGTAAGTATTTTTTCTTATGGGTTCGCCCTTTAAGGGGTCCAACCATGTCAAGCCCCCAGACCGTGAAGGGCCAGGTAATGGGGATTGTTTGGAGGGCGGTGGGTGGCATATGGCTTTGGTTTGCAAAAAGCTGGCAACCAACGCAGCGTTGGACCAAGTCCTGTGCATCTACCCGGGCCGTCGGCCAATAAAAAACTGTACGGAAGGCCTTGCTTACAAGGGCCCGGGCTGCAGCATGATGGCCGCCGAGTTCGGCATGAATTTCTGCCAGAAGCTTCCGCCCTTCCTCTTCGGTGATGCACCTTTGAAGGACTCCGGTAGTGCTTTTCTTATAAAGTTCTCCCCCATGGACCTTGTAGGATTTAGATCGCTGCACTATGCAGCGTGCCTCATTTTAGTTCTTGGGAAGTTCCTGCCTAGTTAGGTAGGCCAGGAATGGTCCTGTCCACGGGGCGATGATGGCCATTATTACGTGGGCTGAAGGTGTTATTACAGTGGCAGGTTCTCCGATTATGTCAGAGTGTTTGGTATCGGGCATTGTGGCTGGGTCCGGACTATTGTTACTGGTGTCCCCTTCCCATACCACGGATGGCTTAAACAGCTTCTCCAAGAAGATGTTGGGTGGGACTGCATCGCGTTTTGCGCCGATGCGGGCGAGGATATCCGCCGCCTGGTTGTTTTCCCGAGCCACATGGTGGAATTCGAGCCCCTCGAACCGAGCTGACATCTTGAGGACGGCTTTGCGATAGGCCGCCATTTTCGGATCCTTAGCATCGAAGTCTCCATTTATTTGGGAAATTGCAAGGTTCGAATCCCCACGCACCTCCAGGCGTTGAATGCCAATGGAAACTGCAATCCGAAGACCATCTAATAGGGCCTCGTATTCGGCTGCATTGTTGGAGTCTGTATACATTATCTGGAGTACGTATTGAACTGTATCTCCAGTTGGGGACGTCAGAACGACGCCAACCCCTAGAACGACCAACATTTTGGAGCCGTCGAAGTGCATGATCCAATTGGAGTATGCGCCGTACTCTTTAGGGAGTTCGGCTTCCTCCCATTCGGTGACAAAGTCGGCCAATACCTGCGACTTAATGGCTCGCCGGGGTTTGTATGTTATTTCGAACGAGAGGAGCTCAATGGCCCATTTGGCAATCCGGTCTGTGGCGTCACAGTTGTTTATAATATCATTAAGTGGCACTTCCGAGGCTACTGTAATTGAATACTCTTGAAAGTAGTGTTGTAGCTTCCGGGATGCCATGAATACTGCATAGGCTATCTTTTGATAATGTGGGTACCGTGATTTGCATGGAATGAGGACAGTGGATACATAATATACCGGCTTCTGAAGGGGGAATTTATGTCCGTCTGTTTATCGCTCGACGACGAGCACTGCGCTTACAACCTGATGAGTTGCCGCAATGTACAACAACATTGCTTCGCCGATGTTCAGCGCGGTCAGGATTGGGTTGGTTGCCAGTATGACTTTTACTTCTTCCAATCCGGCTGTGGCGGCATCCGTCCACTCAAAGTGTTCGGTGCGCCAAAGGATGCGATAGAGGGGTAATGCCTTTTCTCCTAAGCGGGAGATAAAGCAGCTTAGAGCCGCCACACATCGGGTTAATTTCTGGATTTGTTTGAGGTCCGTTGGGATAGCTAACTGTGACAGAGCTCGGATATTGGCCGGATTTGCTTCAATTCCTCTATTGGAGACAATGAAGCCCAGGAGCTTTCCGGCCGGTACACCGAAAATGCATTTTTCCGGATTGAGCTTGATGTCGTATGTTCGGAGGTTGTCGAATGTGAGCCTCAAGTCTGCTATTAGAGAGTCGACATGTTTGGTTTTAGCGACCACATCATCTACGTATGCCTCCACTGTTTTGCCGATCTGTTTTTCCAGACATGTCTGAATCATGCGCTGATATGTTGCGCCGGCGTTTTTGAGCCCAAAAGGCATTGTGGTTAAACAGAAGGGTCCGTATGGCGTGATGAATTCCATTGCGGCTTGGTAGGACTCCGCCATCTTGATTTGGTGGTAGCCGGAGTATGCATCGAGGAAACACAATGAATCGTGTCCTGCGCTATAATCGATAAGGTTTGCTAGCCAGTCCGGGTGTTTTATTTCTCTAATGAATCCGGCCTCCAATAACTTGGCTAGTTCCTCTCCCATAGCTTGTCTCTTAGGTTCGAAGAAACGCCGAAGAGTCTGTTTGACCGGCTTGAATCCTTTTAGAATATTAAGGCTATGCTCAGCTAGCCTGTGTGGGATTCCTGGCATATCTGATGGATGCCAGGCGAATATGTCCCAATTCTCGCGCAGGAACTCTCGTAGTGCGGCGTCCACGGCGGGGTTTAACTGTGCCCCGATGGAGGCTGTTTTTGTAGAGTCCGTTGGGTGGACTTGGAATTTGACTATTTCATCCGCTGGTTTAAAAGAGGTAGACTTGGATCTTTTGTCAAGTATCACGTTGTCCCTGTCCACTATGGAGCGCAGCGCAGTTAATTCCTCGGTCGCAAGGGCTTCGGATAATGCCTCGAGGGCTAATGCGGCTGTTTTGTTTTCGACACGAAGTGCTGCGTCCGGATCACTAGCAAGAGTGATGATTCCGTTGGGCCCGGGTATTTTGAGCTTCATGTACCCGTAATGGGGTATGGCTTGGAAGATCATGAACGCATCCCGCCCTAAAAGGGCATGGTATATGCTACTGAACGGGGCCACTTGGAATGTAATTTCTTCGGGCCTATAGTTCTCCAGCGTGCCGAATACCACATCTAGTGTGATTTTCCCAGCACAGTGTGCCTCCCGACTGGGGATGATTCCCCTGAAGGTTGTGCTGCTTTGCTCAATGCGGTTCCAGTTTATTTCCATTTTTTGTAGAGTTTCCTCATAGATGAGGTTTAATCCGCTGCCCCCGTCCATGAGTACTTTGGTGAGTCGAAAGCCATCCAGAATTGGACTGAGGACGAGTGCAGCTGGTGCTTGGGCTGTTCGGATTTTGGGTTCGTCACTGGCATTGAAAGTAATAGCCGTGTCACTCCATGGATTTATTGCTGCCACATGGCAGATTTCGGCAAGGCTGCGGAGTGTTCGCTTGTGCCTACTGTTTGATGTGAAGGTCTCAAAGACTGTTAATACCGTATTGTTTTCCCCGGGATGGTACTCTGTGGCATCTGGGATGAGAAGATCCTCGCCACTTTTGGCCACCTGTCGGAGTACCCAACATGCTCTGAGGCTGTGTGTTGGTATGGTACCCGCTGTACTATGAATTTTGCAGGGTCCGTTGAGCCAACCCTCCAGTACGGTTCCACGCCCTGTAGTGGGTTTTTGCTTCTTTGTAATTAACTCGGGTGTCTTATCATAGTGCACCCTTTTACTTCGGACTGGGTGTATATTCGGAGCCGGATTATCCCAAAATTTTGTTTCGGTTTTCCAGGCGCTTTCCATCACACAGTACTTTCGTACTATGGACACCAAGTCGGCGAAGCGTGATATGTCACGGCGACTTATAGGAATAAGGATTCCCTTGTCCGTGCAATTATTGCAGAAAAATGAGACTGCATCTTCCTCGCGACAGTCCTTAACCTTGCTCATTACAAGGAGGTATCTTGCCCAATAATGATGTACTGTTTCCTGGGGCTCTTGCCCGATGTGGGAAAGATCGTTTATGTTTGGGTGGGTGGGAGGATTTGAGTCCGAACCCTTACCCGATCTGAGACCCAGGGGCTGAGGAGTTTCCAATCTTGGAAGTTCGGGTTCCGGGATGTTGCCCAATGAGTCTGGCCCGCCACCTGACTCTAGGTTCAGGGCTTGGGTGATGTCTTCCCATAAACGGGTATCCGGCTCGGAGAGCTCGGGAATCCGGACATAGTTAGTCCTCAAGATAGAGGAAGAATCGCCGCATTGTTCCTCCACCACCGCAATATGATGGGTGACCGGTGGAGAGTTAATCTCCCTTTGATCGGGTTTAAGCCCAATCCGATCATAGTCCATAGCGACTCCCAGGGCGGCAATGCGATCCAAGAGCTCGTTTAGGGAAGAGAGCTCCATCGGATCCATTTGCTCGGCAAGTTTCGAGCCGATGTGGAGGTTGTTTTCGATGACCCGAGAAGTCATCGTCGATGCAGCAGCCAAACGGGCGGTCATGATAAAACTGCCTAGCCGGAGAGTTTGGCCGACAGCCAGTGCTCCCCCGGCAGTAATGTTGTTTTTAACAACGAGATGGGGCATCCTTCCTTATGGTGACGACACAATGGAAGTCTCAATGAAAGCACCAATGTCGGTGTCAAAACCGGCGGATCTCGGGTAGGGGGTCCCGAACTGTGCGTCTAGGCGCATGGTAACAGGAGACAGGGGACACGATGTTTTTACCCAAGTTTGGGCCCTCTTAATGGAGGTAAAATACTACTCCTGCTTGATTGATCTTGATGATATGAGTATTACAAGAGTTGATCTACCACGAGATTAGAGAGGCTAAACCCTAGAAGCTAGCCTATGGTATGATTGTTGTTATTGGTCCTACGGACTAAACCCTCTGGTTTATATAGACACCGGAGGGGGCTAGGGTTACACAGAGTCGGTTACAAGGAAGGAGATCTACATATTCGTATTGCCAAACTTGCCATCCACGCCAAGGATAGTCCCATCCAGACACGGGACGAAGTCTTCAATCTTGTATCTTCATAGTCCAATAGTCCGGCCAAAGGATATAGTCCAGCTGTCCGGATACCCCCTAATCCAGGACTCCCTCAACGAGGCTAGGAGGGGATTGAGATGCGAAGTTAATGGACGACGCCTAAACATTTTGGGAATATCTTATTTTCGTAAGATGACTTAACACCTAGACGGAGGGAGTACTACTCCTCAGTCCAGGTTTGATGGATTATTCGCCACCTCTTCTCTTCTTGTACGTACTCCATTTATCTCAGTTCATGTGGCTTCCCACTGACAAAATATTCCTGTTCCATGAACCTGTGTGTGCATGCGTGTGTGTGTGTGTGTTTTAACAACGTGTGTGTGTTAGAGAGAGCGACACATTGACCTACTCCTGCAGAGAGATGGTGTGTAGTGTATGATTTAGCTGCAAGAGTCGTTGCATCCTCTCATTTCCGGGCGTCCGATCGGGACACCTGCCACACTTGCTCCTGACCAGCCTGGCCCAACCAAAGCCCCTCCATCTCCCACACGCGCTTCCCGCCCGAAACGGCCAGCGTTGCTCCAGAGAATCGGTGCCACATTCATGCCCGGGCAGAGCAGACGCGACCTCTCACTAGCGCCTGCATTGAAGGGAAAAGCAGATTCAAGAGTGATGGTTGCTTCGTCCGTCCAACTTACTGCTGGGTCTATGTGATTTGACGGCTCATTGGTCATTATTACTGAGGTCGTACGGCTGCTGGATGTCCCAAGTTTAGGCGAAAGGAGGTACTAGATTATAATTTTCTCCATTCTTACAAAGAAGGAGTGCGAAAGCAGTGAAAACACGCAGGCTCAGTGGTTACTTGGCCCACCTCACACTATCACTATAATTTCTGGACACCGTGCGACACCTAACTCTTTACATAGTAGTATAGTACATACTATAATTTCTCAGCGAGATAAATTTGTACAATGCTATGAGGCTTCCAGCTTCTGTTTCATGTATCTTGCGTCAAAGGATGCCCCGCTGAAACATTTCATAAAATACAAAGGAGACTAACATGCATGCTATTGCATCACAATGATTGAGGGAACATAGCCAATATGTACTCCCTCCATTCCAAAATAACTGTCTCAACTATATGCAAACTTTAGTACAAAGTTGTACTACTACTAAAGTTGACACTTATTTTCGAACAGAGACAACTAAAGAAAAAAATGATCCATGTAGTCCCTAGCCCTTGAACCCTAAACCCTAACCAGGCTTTATTTTGCTGGCAATGTTGAAGCTTCCGAAGAAATGAAGTTTGCAACCCTTTGACCATTGAATCATTTTGTGCAGTTTCACTAAACTCGAGATGAGCATCCCCGTGGCAAAGAAATTGAAGAATCGTGATTAGAATAAGATTACTGGGACTAGTTGATGAGACATAAACTCATTACAAATACAGTAGAAGCCAATAAAGGTATGTGCGGGGCAAAGAAGTAGAGAAATATCCACATGGAGCGATGTGGGCAGCTGGGGCAGTGGTGCAAGCCGGCTGTAAAGGAAGTTGTACCTGAGGGATGTCGGGACGTTGCTCAACCTAGAGGAGGGCGGCGGGAGGCGGCGACTGCCCATGTCGCGGCAGTGAGCAAGGAACAAAGGCAACCTCACCGGCTTTGTGAGAGAGAACGGCGGGGACCCCTAATTGGGACATACCGACAGTGGGTTTTCGCCATCGGCGACGGCGACCGCATCTACACAAAGCATCCACCCCTTCCCCCGGCGGACGTGATCTGCCTGGATGTTAGAGATGTGGCCACAGTCGTTTTGTGCGAGAGAGTGTGAAGAGAGCAACCCCAGCAAGCAACCGTGTAGGCTCATCCTGGCTATGTATATAGTGGAGCGGTTTCTTTTTCTCTCCATATGAACCTATTTATATTGCGTACGTGCCACTGAAGAAAAACAACTTTATTTATAAATGAAGCGGCACCTTTCATGTGTGGTTCCCGACCCTCCATTATTTATTAGTGAGTAAATACTACTAGACGCATCAAATTATCACGTGGGTTGCATCATAATACAGAAAATGAGCTCCACCGTGTCACGTGTGTGGTTGGGGTAAAAGCAAAAGACGCAAAGAGTGCTACTAGTACTACGTGCCTGGGTGTGTGCACCTCTTCTCTTAGAGCATGGTTATTACAAGTATAGCCCACTACTCTACCACACGGTTATTATATGGGCAAAGAGTATAGGCAGTAATAATGACTAATAAGCTGTCAAATCACGAGGCCCACCTTTCTCTATGTTTGACCGAGGAAGCATCCATCATTTCACTCCTTCTCGAATATCCATCCACTCCTACCTCCACAAATAAATAAAAAATTGCTTCTACCTTCGTAACATGGTTAGCAATATAGCCATGTCAATCACGATGTAGAAATATCATTCATTGATACAATAGGGCTGGATCTAAGGCTGGTGATTTTTTTACTTTGTGTCTTTCTCTTTTTGTCTCATTTACTCTTTTTACATAGGAGCACGTGTAGAGGATGGCTATTCCTTTGGATGGGATTTCTTCATGGGGTTTAAGACTAAGCAGCTCTGAATTATTCCCACTGCCCACCACTCTGAATCGTGCCATCTATGATAGTACTCCCATTGTAACAATGAGGTCCACTAGGTCTAGGACATCCTGTAAGAAGAGACTGTCACACAAAACATACATCTTGTTGCCTTCTTCCTCATACAGTAAGTACCACTAGTACGTACTACTAGTACTCGTTCTCCTATAAACCTTGCGCTCGACATCTAAAAAATATTAACCTTGCGCTTGGCTCTTTGCCTCTTCGGGAAGTCGAGCAATAATGGTACTGCAATATATATCGTTCTTGCTATCTGAGACCGAATGAATTGTTGCACGTCCACCACGTGGGCGAGGGTCGAACAAGGGTCGAGGGGTGAGGGGAGAAGGAGAGTGCGTACTAGTACGTCCATTTCAATATGGACTACATACAGAGCAAAATGAGTGAATCTACACTCTAAAATACATCTATATACATCAGTGTTTGGAGTATGTACTAGTAGTCCAGATTGAAATCTACTAAAAGACATATATTTCAAACAATATGATAATCTCTCTAACCAAGTAGGGACGAGGAATAAACGGAGGGAGTAGTAAACTTTTCTCCTCATCCTACGAGCCACTGCGCATGTGGGCGAGAGAGCAGGCGTAAGGCGGAGTAGTAAGCAAGCTTCTCCTCGTCCTGCGACTCTGCGAGCCACCGCGCCGTGGCGGGGGAGATGGCGTACTAAGAAAGCTTCTCCTCATTCTGCGAGTTGATGGGACACATTGAAAGTAATACGTACAGAGCATCTCCAGTGTGTAGAGCCTTGCCTCTAAGGTAGGCCCCACATGTTTTGCCTCTTTTTTAACATAAGGCGTCAAGTCGCAATTTATTTGTTCACCCGTGGTACATGATCCTCCATCAAGTGTACAACCAGTACATGTGTCAAATTACCACGCGGGCTGCTTTTCCGAACAGAAACGAGCTCCACTGTGTACCCGCGCAGGTGTGGTTGGGAAAGAGACAGGAGTACGTGCGCCGTGGGTGTACTTCTTCACTTCGTGCACGTCCCCCACCTACGTGTGTGTGTGTGATAGATACAAACCTATACAGATGGCGTGTGCGTTTGTGAGTGTTTTTTGTTGGGGGGGGGTATGATTTCGTGAATATATTTGTGGGAATATGTGTCGATGATATCTCAAACAAAAAATTGACACATGAAATGTGTTTGAAATAGAGGCCTATCTATATCATATATAGAGGGGGCGATCCACGAGAAGAGAGGGAGGGGTCATAGATATCGATAGAGTCGAAGAGAGGATCAAGTGGGTGGGTGCGAGATCGATGAAGAGAGCCATCGAAGTTGTGTGTGTGTGCAAGTCAAATATATAGGGCGACTGACCTACCGGAACGTCAGAGGGCATAGGGCAAGTTTGTGTGTTGCAGGAGACATGACTAGAGCGCTCGATGTATCGGTGTGTGTGGGGGGGAGGCCGAGACCTAAATAGAGAGGTAGATCGACTCGTATATGTGTTGAGAAGGAGAGACCCAACTAGGTCTCTAGGGAGATCGTTCGACATCCATACATAAGTGTAGGACGATAAATAGGTTAGGACAGAGAGATAGGAGAGAGAGAGAGAGAGGAGAGGGGTAGAGTGCTGGATGGGTGATGGAGTTGCTTCTCGAGGATGGTGGGACAGGCCTACTAGACAAAGTGAAGGCAGAACTACAATATTATCAATAAGAGTGGGGATGTGTTTTTGTGTGTGCATGTGCGTGATAGATGTGTCGGGAGGCATGCATGGATGATGAAGGGGGACCATGTGTTTGGTAAGCAGACCTAACTAGATCGATAGATCAATTGTTGTGTGTCGGAGGAAGGGAGAGACATAACTAATGAGGTAGACCGATCGACGCGTGGGGAAAACAAGTTACAACGACCTAGCCAGGTATATGTATAGGGGGAGATCTTTCGGTGTACATCCATTTGTTAGAGGCAAATAAGGCCCAGCGAGATGGATAGAAAGAGAGAATGGAGCTAGGAGGTAGTGCGAGAGGCCTACTAGCTAGATAGGGGGAGGTGTGTGATTGTGAGATCGATGAAAAGTGGGGCGATAGTTTACACGTGTGTGGGACCGTATGAGAGACACGAGGCATGGACACAGAAAGGAGGATATGGAAGGTGCGTGTGTATGTGGTAGGCAGACATCGCTGGAGAGATTTATTGATCGGTGTGTGTCAGAAAGGAGTTGTGGAGACCGTGGGAGAACGACCTAAAGAAAGAAAATTGAATGTGCGCGATGGATAGAATGGCGAGGGAGGGGGATGGAGAGGAGGGCGTGTGCCTGCACGAGGAAAAGTTAGTGCTAGCTACAAAGGTTACAGGATTGTGTGGGTGTAAGAGACGAACAAATATCATAATTCGATATGAAAGTGGATTCATATATTTGAATAGGAGATCATAGTGTTATAAACATATGCATGCATGAATATAGCGGTGATACGCGTGGTGTGGTTTTGGACATGCTATACCATAATGTGATAATGTGTGGTCTTTGCAACTCATAGCTAAATATCGAACAATCTAAACTATACTATACATCGAACAATCTCACATTTTATTTGAATTCGTGATAATGTGTGGCGTTTGCAGCTCACAACTAAATGCCGAACAATCTAAACCATACTATATACCGAACAATCTCACATTTTATTTGAATGTGTGATAATGTGTGGCGTTTGCAACACACATCTAAATACTTGTAGGCGTAGGGGGTGGGGCACCATACATTATGTGATAAACACATTATACACATGAGGCATGGTTTAGATGATGAATATCTAGCTAGAGCTTGAAATGTACTGTGATTTGAAATCAACATAAAGTGGATTCAAAAAATCAAGTTTGGTTCATATAGTACACATAGCTCATATATAACTCGACAGTAATCATGTGGTGTGCTGTGAAGATAATACACAAACGATGGTTTAACTTGACAATAATGATGATTGTAGATCTTATTAAAATAGAGAAATGAATTCAAATGGTTTAACTTGACAACAATCATGATTGTATATCTTATTCAAATAGAGAAACGAATTCAAATTTAGTTCATATTGAAATGGCAGTATATACGTTTGGAATGCACTAAAACATTCATTTGAGTAACATGTTACATGCATTATACACGTAGCAAAATATTTTAATTCAACATAACATGAATTCAAAGTTTGGAATGGCATATGTAGTGGAATTGATTTGGTACAGTACGCGGGACTACTCTTGTGTGGTGGGAATTGATTTCTTTTTGTTTTTTCGTCGAGGGAAGTGCGAATTGAGTTGGTACAGTACACGTTAGGCTTGTCCAGAAATTTCAACCCACGCCTTGTTACCCTAAAATATTTAAGATATATCTTTGTCTCGTTGTGCTCCAGAAACTCCCTCCATCTCAACCCGCGCCTTGCTATCCCAAAATTACAACGCGCGAAAACTCCCACCTCCTGCGAAATCCTGACACACGAAATGCTCGTGATACCACTGAACTGAAAGAACCGCCTAGCTCAAATCGGTGGGTGTACTTTCGTAACTTACCCCACATTTCGCACAAGCGCATCCCTAAGCCATGGTTTCCCCCTCCCATCCCATCCGCCCACCCATTCGTACACCGAGGCCGCAAAAACCCGCGAAGCCCCACACCCTCCTTCGTCCGCCACCTAGCCGGAGCCTCTTCCGCGATGACGTCGTCCACAGCAACACCTCGACGTCCCTCATCCACCGTACCAGATGAGGATCCATCGTTGATCTCGTCGTCCCGCCGGTTCAGCCACCCCGTCCTCCACCTCCAAGGAGCTGCCTCGATGTTCCCCTCGTCTTTCATGCCACCTTCATTCCCACACCGCCGTCTTCACCTACACCACTGGAAGAGCAACATCATCACCGATTCCTCGGATGAAGCTGAGGCCTAATCGGTGCCACCAAAGAGGTTCTACACTAATTGCCGCATTTTCTTCTTGACTTGATCTCACGGTGCTGCCGGCGCTCGGTCCCGAGCCGACATGGTGCGGCTACATCCACGGTGGTGTCGCCGGCCACTTCCTCCACGACGTCGCTCCCTCGGCGGCGAAGTCCACATCAGTAGGAGCTGCTGCTACTCTGATCTTGCTCTCGGTCCCCTGCTTGGTCTGCTCTTGCTCTTGCTCGCGCTGCTACTCTTGCTCTTGCTTGCGCTGCTACTCTCGCTCTTGCTTGCGTTGCTACTCTCGCTCTTGCTCTTACTTGCGCTGTTGCTCCTATTTAGCTACACTTCAGTCGACTGAATCCACCTTTGGGTTAGTCGATTTTCAGGGGGTTGGGGGAGCTCGCTGGAGTTAAGGAAGAACCAGCCACAACGGGGAGGGTGGTTCGCTGGAGAGGTAGCCCACTATCTATCTTAGGGTTCAGGGTGGGGGCGGTGGTCGCCTGCGGTGGTGGGGTGGTGGTGTGGGGATCATCGGAGAAAAAGCTCGGTGCGTGAGGGGGGGGGGCTAGAGGGATGGCCGGGGCGGCGACGGACCGGCGGTGGGGAGTGGTTTCGGTGTGAGCGGGGCGGCGAGGCGGTGCGGGAGTGCCGTCGTCCGCGTGTGACGGGGGTCGATGGTTTGGCCAGTGGTGGCTGGCGACTCAGGGGGGTGGAGGTTGAATATGAACTGCAAGCCCTTGATTTCGTATCCAACGGCTGGAAAATTGACTGACCAGAGATGAGAAGTCAGTTGACTGATGTGTAGCCTCACCCTACCTGCTGCTCTACTCTTGTGCGCACTACTGCTTCACGAGCAGCAGATCTTGCTCTCGCTCGAGCCCCTACAGCTGATACCCGAGATGTTGCTACACGACCAGCTACCCTGACTCTCGCACGCGTTGCTGCTCCGGGCGCTGCTGCTGCTACTGCTTTTCTGCTACTAGTGCATTCAGTTTTGATAGTAAAATTCAGTTTCGACAGCAAAATTCAGTTTCGACAGTTAAATTCATTTTTGACAGTTAAATTCAGTTTCAACGGTTAAGTTCGGAGATGAGCGGCTGATGTATTTTACATCTAGAACTTTGTGGTTATGTATTTAACGTCATCTATTGGAGATGTTATTAGAATTCCACTCAGGTTAATGTTGTCTCTCTTGTCCAACTTCAGCCTCGCCGTAGTACAACTCAGCGGAGCTACTCCAACGATGAAACCCTCCATCATAGTGGAGCAGTACCCCGGGCTCCATCTCCAGATGCCTAAGATCTTCTCCCCCTCCTCCGACAGCCAAATCAGCCGGAGCATCCTCACCGACCAACCCAATCACGCTGAGATCGACATGGTTTCGCCAAAGAGGTTGTACACTTGTTGCATCACTTTTTTACTCTACATGTTATATATATTGTCCACTGAGCACACGTAGTAACGTGAAATACGATTAGTTTCTCCTACTATATGACAAGCAGTGAGGTACCAGGCAACTTAGCCATCCGTGATGGACTCTCTTTAATGCCATCATTATTTATCTCTGCACGTTTGAGTTGCGCATTTGTAGATGGGCCTGGGAGTTGAGGTAGTAGGGCAGTGGCCTGGGTGCAAAGTAGTAGAAGTAGCACAAAAACATTTTTTGAGTGTACGCTTTTCCCCGCTCATGCCTGCCAACTAGAATCGCATGTGCTTGAATGGAAAAGTGAAGGGAAAACATAGGAATTGGAAAGTTTCCTATGGTACTACTATTAATGCATTTGGTTCAAAGGAATGGAGGAAAGGAAAAATGTAAGATTTGTTCCTTTAGTGTCTCCTTGAAAGAAAAACCGTAGGAATTTTAATATCCATTTGTCCTCCTTTTCAAATTCCTATTCATGAAGCACAAGACTGAGAGATAGTATCATAATAGCAATACAACCATACATTTTCTTGTGGTTTGACTTAATCTCACCATGCTTATTTGCATCTTGTGATCTTCCAATTCTTGTGAACCAAACACCTAGATTGGCAGAAATCCTTTGTTTTTAAATTCTCTGTTTTGCACATGCATTCCTATCCTATTACTGTGTATTTCCTATCCCTGCATTGTTCGAATCCTCCAATTCAAACTTGTCCTTACAGAATTACTTCTCTTACAGATAGCTGTCAAACAAAACCTTGTGTGGTTTGTGCTGCTCCTTCTGCGCCGTCGTCCACCCCAGCTCAGCTGCTCTAATGACCGAAGGGTCCATGTCAGTGTACAAAACTAGGGGCACATTTTTCTACCCCTTTACCTGTGCACGGGCAGTCGGAGCCACGCCCACGGCCACACCAAGCAGAGCGGAGGTGGTGAGCCAAGGTAAGACCGAAGCCCAAGACGAAGCAAAGCAACGACAAGGACGGAGGCCACAAAGATCAGATGGGCGAAGCAAGTTTCCCTGGCAAGGATCCTTGCCGGGGCGGCCCCAGCGGCCCTGGCAAGACCCTTGCCGGGGCAGCTCGCCCACGCCAGCAAAGCGAGCCACCCTCAAGCCCACCAACACTCAACACATGTGTTGGGACAGGGCTCGGGAGGCACCTCTGTGGTGCCATGCAGATCTTTGTGAAAGACAAAGAATAGTCAAGATCAAGTGAGGATGGGAATGCAACCATCCTCGCCGAAGGAACCCACAAGACCCCCGGCAAGATCCTTGCCGCGGACGCCTGCGCGCCACGGCAAGACCCTTGCCGGGCCACCCGAGAAGGACCTCGCCAAGCGCGCCAGCAGGGCCACCATCAGGCCCGCACAAGCCAAGTCTCCACCACCGTTCGCATGAAGCTGCCGACCCAACCAGCTAGGCAGCACCTGCGTGGCTACATGCAGCCCTTCATGGAGGCTCCACCACCGCGCCACCTCAGCTGCCTGCCTGCCTACATGGCACCGCATGCACCGCTGGCCAGGGCGCGTGTCGAAGCCTGGAGGAGCGGCAATAGATGGGACGGACCTCGCCCCCGTCTCCGATAAAGTAAGAGGACACCTAAGCGATGTATTAAATGCACCTTGTCCTGTAATACGAGGGATAACCTTATGCCACTGTAGACATTTCCACCTCCTGTGTGCCACTATGGTAGCCCCTTTCACCTATAAAACGAGGCCCGAGGCGACCAGGAGAAGGATTCGGCTTTTCGGAGCTTGTTACACCCCGTAGCTAGCTCAAGAACACAAAATACATCCACCAAAGCAGGAGTAGGGTTTTACGCATCCTCGCGGCCCGAATCTAGATAAACGAACCGTGTTCTTCTCTGTTATACCCGCTCTTCTCTCAACCCCACGCCCCGCAACCGCAGTAGGGATTCTTGTGATCCCATAGGTGTTGTTTCCCACCGACATATTTGGCACGCCAGGTAGGGGGCGCGTTTGTGAGAATCTGGTCTGGTAGTTAGCCTAGCGATTCTTCGTTGCCATGGCCCCGAAGAAGAAGACGTCCACGACGATCGGCTCGTTGGGGCCGAACAGCCCGTGCCGGTGCGGACGAGCAGCGGACCAGTCGCGGACAGGACTCGGGCCGCAGCCCGCGAGCACCAGGACCACCCAGCCAGTCGGAGCCTGGCGAGCGGCGTCATTCGTGCACCAGACGACCGGCTACATGCCGTCGGACCCAAGGACGGAGCTGGGCCCCCGCAGGCGGTGCGGGGCCCTCCGGGGGTGTCGTTGTGCCGACTCCGGGCGGCGCGGCGACCTCCAGGACGCATACACCGGCAACCACCGCGCGTTCTTCCCATGGTGTGCGCGCCGAGCAGCGTCACCACGTTGGTGACCCTAGGCACCGCCACGGGCAGAGCCATGTGCGTCATCGGCAAGAAAAAGGAGTTCAACACGCTCGCCGAAGCGCTGGTGAAAATGGCTCACAGCCGCTGGGTCGTGACGGAGCTCCTTCTAAAATGGTTAGAAGTTGAAGCGCGTCGTGATCCACTCAGCTGTCACCGCCACCCACGCCAGCGGAAGCCTTGGCGCGCGCAGCTGCTCCTCGACTTCCCTCCTGCTGCGGAGAAGCTCGATGAGTGGAGGGCCACTATCCGGAGCCTCGTCGCCATCGTGAACAAAGATGATCCGCGACCGGCAGGGCCCTCGGCTCAGCGCTCCACCGAACCACCACATGCTGGCGCTGGGAGGACCGAGGGAGCTGCGGCCACGGTGCACTCTCCTCCTCCTCGCCAGCCGCCGCGGGCATCGGCCCGTCGCGACGACGCTGGTGATAACATCTCCATAGCGTCGTCTGACCCACGGACCCTCCACGACCAGCGCCAGGTTCTTCGGGAGCGAGCTCACGAAGATGCTCGAACCACCGTCCAGCGCCGACGCGAAACGCGCTGCCAGTCGTACAAGCTGGCGGGACATGCTATGGACCACCCGGCAGCGGGGGAGCCCGGCGGCCTACCTTACGAGGTGGGCTGCCCGGCTTTTACCCGTGAGCAGAGGCACTTCCAGTGGCCGTCCCACCGCACGTTCAAGCCCGACGTCGGCAAGAAGTACACTGGCAAGACCCATCCGCCCGAGTTCCTCAGCATCTACACCGTCGTGATGCAGGCCGCTGGGGCTCGCGACGACAAGGTGCTTGCCAACTACTTCCCGCTGGCGCTCAAACCCAATGTAATGTCTTGGTTGATGCACTTGCTGGCGGACTCCATCTCTTCCTGGTCCGATCTGTGCCACGAGTTCGTTGGCGCCTTCATAGGAGGCCACCAAGCTCATGGCCAGGCCAGTGATCTGCATATCATTCCCCAGAAGGAAGGGGAGACCCTGCGCAAGTACATCCAGAGATTCAGCCGGGTGCAGCACAACATCCCCGATGTTCATCCCGCCGTTGTGATTAGCGCGTTCCATCAGAACGTGCGCAATCGCAAGATGCGCGAGGAGCTGGCAATGACCTAGGTTAAGGATGTGGCCGAGCTCTATGTTCTGGCTGACAGTTGCGCCCGGGCTGAACAGGGAAGGAAGTACCCCGGCAAAGATGCCAGCACGGAAACCGACTCTACCAATGAGGACGCCGCCGCCCCGACGAAGAAGGGCCGACGTCGCAACAAGAAACGCAAGATCAAGGCTGTGCTTGCCGTTGAGGGATCTGACGACACCGGTGCCGGCAAGAAGGTCAAGGCAGAAGCCCCCGACAAGGAGATTGCCGGGTGCGCTGCCTGCTGGGCCTTGGCGGCCACCGACAAGCCAGGAAGCTCCGGCAACCAATACTGCAAGATCCACCGCACCAAGGGCCACGATCTCCAGAACCGCCGACAAGTCGAGCTGCTTGCTGAGAAGCAAAAGGCTGAGTACGAAAGGCGGGACAAGGAGAAGGACCAAGATGGTGCTGAGGGGTCCGGCAAGAAGTGTGGCCGCCAAGGAGGCCGCCCCGGCAAGGACAATCAACAAGACAGGCCCGCCCGGGGCCGCGACAAGAAACAACAAGACGACAATCACGACGAAGACGATGAGTCCGGTGAGCAAGGGTTCCAGAAGGCTACGGAGGCCATGTGCGTCGATGGCGGCGCCTCGTTGCATACCTCTCGCCGCCAGCTCAAGTAGTGGTCGCAAGAGGTCACGGCAACGGAGCCGTCGTTCGACGCCCAGAAGCCCCTAAAGTGGTCCAGCACGCCCCTCATCTTTGACGCCGAGGACCACCCTGATCGCACTATCGCGGTCGGGTGTTTGTCGTTGTTGGTTTCTCCAACAATACGCAACCTTAGGGTGAACAAGATGTTGGTTGACAGCGGGGCCGGCCTGAACCTGATCTCGCCTGTCGTGATCAAAAGGTTGCAAATCCCTGATGGAGACCTCGAGGAAACGAGCACGTTCCAAGGGGTCAATCCGGGAAGGAGCCAGCCGAAGGGAAAGGTCACAATGCCCGTGACCTTTGGAGGAGAATTGAACTATAGAACGGAGAAGATCGTCTTCGACGTAGCCGAGATCCCCTTGCCCTACAACGGGATCCTCGGCCGCCCGGCACTGGCCAAGTTCATGGCGGCGTCACACTACGCCTACAACATGCTGAAGATGCCCGAGCCGTTGACCATCATCTCCGTCCCCTCCGACAAGAGGGACGGACTGATCTGCGCCGACCAGCTCTACCGAGAAGAAGTTGCAGCAGCTGCTGTAAAGGCACTTGCTCCTGCCGTCGAGGGCCCGGGAGGAAAGAAGGAGCCCGGCAAGACCTCTCGCACCCACTCGGGCAAGCGCACCTCCTCGGAGTGTTGTGCTACCGTTGAGGACGTGTCAGAGAGCTCTGCCGACAAGAGCAAGAGATCCAGAGTCGAGCCGCCGCAGACCAAGAAGGTGCCCGTCGCGGAGGACGGCAAGGGAGGGGTCTTCACTATAGGCTCTGCCCTCGACAGCAAATAGGAAGGCGAGCTCATCACCTTCCTACGGGCAAATGTCGACGTGTTTGCATGGCAAGCGTCCGACATCCCCGGTGTTCCCAGGGAGGTGATTGAGCACCACCTAGCTGTCTGCCCCCACGCACGGCCCGTCAAGCAGAAGGCCAGAAAGCAGGCTCTGGAGAGGCAGGAGTTCATCACAGAGGAGATCAGGAAGCTAGAAGCGGCAGGTTTGGTGAGAGGGGTGCTCCATCCGACGTGGTTGGCCAATCAGGTAGTGGTGCGCAAGGCGAATGGGAAGTGGAGGCTGTGTATTGATTACACAGATATCAATAAGGCATGTCCTAAGGACCCCTTCCCATTGCCACGCATCGACAAGATTGTTGACTCCACAGCCGGGTGTGATCTGTTATCATTCCTCGATTCCTACTCAGGCTACCACCAAATCTTCATGACAAGAGAAGATGAAGAGAAGACAACATTCATCACCCCATGTGGTACGTATTGCTTTTTACGGATGCCTTTCGGGTTGAAGAGTGCTGGCTCAATGTTTGCAAGAGCGGTCCAAATTGGTTTTGAACCTCAGCTCCATAGAAATATGGAGGCCTACATGGATGACATGGTGGTCAAAACCAAGGACGGGTCGACTCTTGTGCAAGATCTAGAAGAGACGTTTGCCAACCTGCGCAAGATCAACCTCAAGTTGAACCCTGAGAAGTGCGTCTTCGGCGTCCCGTCTGGCAAGCTTCTCGGTTCTTCGTGTCATGGCGCGGGATCGAGGCAAATCCAGACAAGATCAAGGCCATTCAGCAGATCGAGGCACCCAAGCGGATCAAGGATGTGTGTCGACTCACCGGCTGCGTTGCCGCCATGAGCCGGTTCATCTCCAAGTCCGCCGAGCGCGCCCTTCCCTTTTTCAAGATCTTGAAAAGGTGGGCCCAATGGAGTGGACCCCAGAAGCCGAGGCCGCACTGCAGGACCTGAAGAAATACCTTTCCTCCACGCCAATACTGGTTGCGCCTAAACCACAAGAGCCATTGCTGCTATATCTGGCGGCGACGAATCAAGTGGTCAGCGCCGCACTAGTGGCGCAGAGGGAGGTCGACGAGGAGGCAGCAATGGCGGCAGGACCAGCGGAGGGCGAGCCTAAGATTACCCCCGCAGGGCCCGGTGCCGATGTGGCGCGGCCCCCGGCAGAGTCTGGTGCCACCAAGGCGATGGCCGCGCGGTCGAGTGAAGTGGTGCCCAAGAAGAAGATGACGCAGCACCCGGTTTACTTTGTCATCTCCCTCTTGGAGGGGGCTAGGTCAAGATATTCCGGTGTGCAGAAATTGCTCTTCGGCCTCCTTATGGCCTCGAGGAAGCTGCGTCACTACTTCCAGGCCCCCGAGATCACTTTCGTCACCCGCCTCCCGTTGCAACGGATACTACACAACCCAGACGCAACCGGAAGGATTGTGGAATGGGCCTTGGAGCTGTCAAGCTTTGGCTTAAAGTTTGAGAGTACCTCGACAATTCAAAGCAGAGTCCTGGTGGAGTTCATCGCAGAATGGACCTCGACACCTAACGAAGAAATCCAGGAGATGACTCTCCCCGGCAAGGAGGCAGACTGCAACTGGGTCATGTACTTTGATGGGGCCTTCACGCTGCAAGGCGCCGATGCCGGTGTGCTGCTTGTCGCACCCACCGGAGAGCACCTCAAGTACGTAATCCAGATGCACTTCCCCGGGGAGATGTCCATCCAACAACACCGCCGAGTACGAGGGATTGCTTGCCGGTCTCAGGATTGCCGCAGACCTCGGGGTCAAGAAGCTCATCGTCAGGGGTGACTCGCAGCTCGTTGTCAGGCAAGTCAACAAAGATTATCAGAGCCCACTGATGGAAGCATACGTGGATGAGGTGAGGAAACTGGAGGAACGCTTTGACGGTATCCAGGCGGAGCACGTCCCCCGAGCGGAGAACGATGTCGCCGATTACCTGTCGAAGCGTGCCGCATTCAAGCTGCCTATGGAACCAGGTACCTTTTTGCTCCGATTAACTCAACCATCCGTCGATCCATCAGCAGGGCAGAGCAAGCGGAGAAAATCAGGTCCCGACAAGTACTTTCCTACCGAGCCCCCCGGGGCCGCCGGTAGGGGTATCGTCGCGGACGCTGAGCCTGCCCAAGAGCAATTGACTCCAGCGGGGCGTCAGGTCCTGGCTGGAGAGACAGTCCCTCCCATGGCGGAAGAGATGCCTTTAATCCTTGCCGTCGAGCCTCAGGCTCCAGCATGGGCGCAGCATACCGTCCAGTTCCTCCAGACAAGGGAGCTTCCTGAGGAGCAGGAAGAAGCGGAGAAAGTAGCCCGTTGGTCCGCCCTGTACCAGTTCGTTGATGACGTCCTGTACCGGAGGAGGCCGAACGGTGTGAAACTCAAGTGCATCCCCCGGGAGGAAGGACTGGAGCTGCTGGCAGAGATACATGGAGGCATATGTGGCTCCCACATAGGGTCAAGGGCCCTTGCCGGGAAGGCATTCCGGCAAGGTTTCTTCTGGCCCACCGCCCTCCAGGATGTGACGGCGCTAGTCACCAAGTGTGAAGCGTGCCAGTTCCATTCAAAGAAGCTTCATCGACTAGCTCAAGCCCTTCAAACAATCCCTCTCTCCTGGCCATTCTCGGTCTGGGGGCTCGATATACTGGGCCCCTTCCCCCGCGCCGTCGGGGGCTTTGAGTACTTGTACGTTGCAATCGACAAGTTCACAATGTGGCCAGAGGTGGAAGCAGTGAGGAAGGTGACTACTAAGTGGGTTGTCAAGTTTTTCAAAGGACTGGTCTGCCGTTTTGGTGTGCCAAACAGAGTCATCGCTGACAACGGCACGTAGTTCACAAGCCACACCTTCATGCAATACATTAGAGACCTCGGCAGCAAGGTCTGTTTTGCTTCCGTGACACACCCACGGAGCAACGACCAAGCGGAGAGGGCAAATGCTGAAGTGTTGCGAGGCCTGAGGACAAAGACTTTTGACAAGCTGCACAAGAGCGGAAGGCGCTGGACTGATGAACTGCCGGCGGTTCTTTGGTCGATCAGGTGTCACACCCTGCATTTTGTAACATGTCATTTGCATTGATAAAGCATGAAAAATTTGGACCAACAAAAACTTTTGCATTATTTGGCTTTTATTTTGAAGTTGGTTTTCTCTGTGTGGTTTTTCAAGTGCTCTTAATAGTCAACTACTCCACCTTCTATACTTCATCTCCTTGTCCCAAACTTCCGCCCAATGATCAAGCCATGTGTATAGAGCAATATAGTATTTTCTTACAAAAATAATTTGGCCAAAAAGTATTTTTAAAAATTAGTTTTCCAAAAACCCCTAGATTGAGGTTTGCACTGCAAATACTTAATTAAGGGCAGTAAAAATATTTCCAAAGATATGTTTGACTCCTATTAGATATAGGATACCCAGAAACCACAAAAATATAATTTTGAAAGTTATTTTCCTATTTTATTTAAAGGGTTTTTCTTAAGGCCAGAAATGGTCTTAAATAGGTTAAAATTATTTAAAAGCTTTAAAAATATTTGAGAAAAATTAGGGAGACTCAATGGACATATATTTTCCATATATATGAGTTTCAACACATGGTTATGATCAAAATATTGGACAAAACCTCCCAAAACCATTTCTGCCCATTTCAAGGATTTGAAATATTTCTACAGGAAATATTTGCATAAAAATCCAAGGAAAATCCAGCAAGTCACAAATGCATATTGTGATCACCTTGCAAAGCCTCATGTCAATTAAAGTCATTTTCGTTCACCAAAATGCCCCAAAACCCTCTCTGATCAGAACCATATTTGAACAAGTTTGTACTACCAACTTTCTCTCCTTAACCCGAACTTTTGTGAACATGTTCACATGGCCAAATGAGGCCACTACACCAAGTGGTGCATCAGGAGAAGTGATTTTCTCAACTAGATCTACACAAGTCTATTTCTGCTCATTTCTAGGGTTTACAAAAGTTGCATTGGCAACTTTGCCCAATTAAGCTCCAAATTGGTGGAAGGCCCTAATTATATGTGTCATTTCACCCTGTGGAGTATCATGGCAATTGGAGATAATTTGCTTGCCAAAACCCTTATCAAACACCTTCTGCCACCTTTCCAAAAATTCCCATTTTGACCACTAAAACTATTCTCCTTGAGCTAAGCTTTTTACCACAGCTCCTCCTAGACCCCTTTCTCCTCCAGTAACAATGGCAAGTCCCCAGCTCAATAATTGAGGGGTGAAACCCCCCTCTTTCTCTCTCTGGATAGCCCACTTCTCCCTCTTCCTCACCTCCCTCCTCACTCCAGTGGCCATCCATGGCATCCAATGCACCACCCCACTTCTTTACTCCCTCCTAGACCTGCTAGACACTAGTGGACACGCCCCTGCCCTTTAAACAATGCCATGGCAGCAAAAGGCACGCTCTGGAGCACGCTACAGTGCGCTCCCGCACTGTAGCCGCCCCCTGCCAAGCACCCCCGGCCACCTCGAGCCTCCCCGCGCGCCTGTCGATGCGCCTCGGCGTCCGCGACACGCTACGCGATCAGCCCCCTCCTCTCTTCTCCTTCCCGCGCCTCCGTGCTAACGGACACCGGCTGCCCGAGCATGCCAATGGTGCGGCTCACACGCGCGCTGCCCTGACGCTTCCCCGCTCCTTCTCTCCCTTCCTCTGGGCATAGACCACCCCCACAAACACCCCGGACACGCCCACGCGAGCCCCCGTGGCTTGCAGCAACGGCAACAGCCTCGCCGACGCACGGGTCTGCTGGACCTCTCCGTTCGCCTATATAAAGGCCTCCCCGAGCCCTTCTCTCCTCACCGCTCGCTCTCTGCACCACCGAATCCTCCCCCTGCACCCCTAGTTCCTCCCCAGAGCCGCCCGAGCTCGAGATCGAGCTCGAGCTCCGCCGCCTCGGGTCGCCGTCGATCTCAGGGTATGGGCTCCCTCCGCCCCTCCCCTCTCTCGATCTAGACCCTCCTCACCTCTCTGATCATTTCCCCTCCATTTCCCCTCTCTTTTGCAGCAGGAAACGGCCGGAGCCGTCGACACCCGAAGCTCCTCCGCCACGGACCTCGTCGCCGGCGAACCCATGCACCCCGGCGACCAACTCCGGCACCACCCGAACGACGACACGATGAGGAGTCCAGCGGTGCCACCAGCTCACCTCGCCGTGCCCGGGAACGTCGCCAGTGAGCTCGCCGCCCCTCTGACCCAGGGTTGACGACGACGGCCGTGGGGCCCGTCTGTCAGCCCCTCGCCCTGACGCCTGGGCCCCGCTCGTCAGGTTTAAACCTGGCGCGCGCGTGCACTGGTGCGCTGGGCCGCCTCTCTGCTGGGCCTGCTGCCTTGCGGCTATTCTGGCCCAGCAGGCACAGGGCCCTTTTTCTTTTTCTTTTCTGTTACTTTTTCCAAAATTCCACAGGATTAAATAGTAATCCAAATGCAACAATTCTAGTTCCTAAAATCTTGTAAATATCCCACCTATTTAATGGTGCAACTTTCATTCAAATCCAACCAACTTTTCTGCACTATTCAAATTTAAATTCAAATTTGAGCATTTATATTCCCCTCTAAAAATCCACTTCTCCTATTCTACAACTCCAAATCCAAAACTAAGAATTTTCCCCTTCTTAGTTTTTAACCTAGTATTTTACAAAAATGAGTTGACATTTTTCTGAGCACTTTGGTTTTTTTGTTTTATTATTGCCTTATTTTCTCGTTATTATTTTGCGACGATAGATTGCTTTGCTGACGAAGGAGTTGGACCAGAAGACTTTGAAGACCCAGAAGACTTTGCTGAGCCAGGCAAGCAGCCCTTTGACCATGTCTATGAAACTTTTTATGCATGTCATATAGCACTTTATCGATGTTGTTTCGGAACCATGATGAGGTGGTAACCACTTTGATGGGTTGCCTCTGTTGCTTCCTCGTTGATACTTGCATTGTGCATGACCCTACCTCCTTATGAGGGTTATGCCGGTGGGAGTAGATAAGATGCTAAAGTAGTTGCTACGAAAAAAGGGACGGGGATATGCATGGTGATGGGGGCAAAGTATTTTCAAAGGACTTTTCGAAAACCCCATCGGGTGCCACTTATGTCCGAGGGAGATGATGAGTTGGGTAACCACTTGATGACGAAGTACCGAGGCAAGTGTGTGTTGCTTTTCAAAACGGATTGGTTTAAGTTGCGACCGTTATTCCAACCTTACATGTGCAACCACTCTACCCTTATATGGGAAAGGGCATTATTGATTACCTAGGCTGATACTAGCTTGGAGCCCGCATTACTAGTGACGGGGGAGAGTTGGTGCTCTCTCTCGGGACGGGGTCGTCCCAGGTAGGGCGACCATGACTGTCTTTACAGGGCACCGGATACACCGTTGTGTCCCCTCTCGGATGTTACGATCAAGAGCGAGTCTCGTATGATGTACATCGTGAGGATTCGGAACAACGAGTGGACTCCGTGTTAGTGTCTCCTAGGGAAAGGTAGTTATCGGGTGCTTACCCCGGGTACTTGACATACCGCGGGACGTGGATGACACGGAAGTTCCCCGGATCTTGTGGGTAAAGTGTGCAACCTCTGCAGTGTGTAAAGCTATTCGAATATCCATGTCCACGGTCAAGGACAGTTGGGTAACCGCTCTTGGGCTACGTCCACATGTTTACAAACCAGTGTGTGTGTTTGGATAATGGGAAAAACTACTTGGGTCAAGTCAAGGACTTGACATGATTGAGTTGAGTTGGTGCCCTCTCTATTTATGTTGATATCTGTAACCTATCCTCATGGTTACTTAAATTCTCCTGATGCATGTCTTACAAGTTGTTGAGCATGTCATTGCACTCAAAACTAGCTTTCCGCAAAAAAATTACCTATATCATGCATTGTTGTATCTTGAACCAAAACATGGGTTGCTTGCGAGTACATTCAAAGTACTCATTGGCTTGCCACTGGTTATTTAATTGACCAGGCATGGATGAACAGGAGTTCGAGGAAGAATTCTTTGGAGACGAACATGCGAACTAGGACGTTTCCCAGTCAGAATGCCTGTAGGGTTAAGGCAGATGGCATGGGTTCTACTTATCGACGAAGATTTCCGCTGCTTGTGTTTCATTTGATGTTCAGCCTTTAAGGCTTTATCTATGTAAGACTTGACCATAATGGTCATAATTTGTGTAAGATGGTATGTATGGATGTAAGACTCTTGTTATTCAGCTTCTGTGTGTTCAGTGAGCATTGATCTCTGGGATCACTGTACACGTGCATTCGGTGATCATGACTTGTGAGTCGGGGTCCCGACATCGGGACGATGCCAAATCGAGCTACCGGCCAGACACCTTTTGCCCTGGTATACAGGGCAGAAGCAGTTCTCCCCACGGAATTCATATACGGGTCACCTCGAGTGCTCGCTTATGATGAGCTTGAGCAAGATTCGTTGCGCCAAGATGAGGCGACGCTCCTTGAGGAAGATCGTCTTCGGGTGGTTGTGAGAGCGGCACGCTACCAGCAAGCCTTGCGCCGCTACCATATCCGCAAGGTTCATGCCCGAAGCCTTGAGGAAGGCGACCATGTTCTTCGGCGCATTTAGTCGGCCAAGAATTCCAACAAGTTGACGCCGAAGTGGGAAGGCCCTTATCGGGTAATACGAGTCACCAGGCCTAGCACAGTCCGCCTGGAGACCGAGGATGCTGTACCAGTGAGCAAATCCTGGAACATCGAGCATCTTCGCAAGTTTTACCCATAAGGCGCGGCTTGTCGGGCATCCCGGCAAGCCACCTTTTGTACGAGCTTTGCAGCAAGGCATGTCACCCTTTGTACAAAGCCAGGCGCAGACCCTGAGCGAGAATAAATGAAGCGCTGGCGGCCTAAGTTATAGCATGCATGCTAGGTCGAGTCTCGTCCTTGGTTAGGGTTGATAGTGCTTAGTGGCGGCTAACCCCTAGCTTAGAGGTCGAGTGCGCGTCTTTCTGTTCTTCTCTGTCTTCTTTGGTTCGCAGGACACATAAATATCCTTGTCGAGCTGCTTTGGAAGAAAGGGGACGGACTGGTGCCCGGGCCCCAGCAAGCCAGTATTGCCGGGGGCTACAAGAGCAAAGATCCACCCGTGGCAAGCCAAGGTTGCCAGGGGCTATAGATTTAGATAAGTTCTTTATCCCTTATCATGCATTTCGTTATGGACTGAGGTATGTGAACCACGTTTTATCCTTAGGCTACCGTGCTCCCCTCACTCCGGACCACAGGACTCGTTTCCTGGGACCGAGTTTAGTCGTAGTCGCGGCAGCAAGGAAATAAAACGAGGAGCCTAAGCCCACCTCATCCCTGCCTCCGCGAAGCGTGTGAGATAGGTCGAGCGAAGTGAGGGGACGGCAAGGCCTGTTGCTGGGCGAGAAAACGTTTATCTTAAAGATAACAAGGATTTACTCCTTGTTGCGGGCTTTACCTACGAGAGAAAAGCCCGGCAAACATCCCTTTTTCATTAAAAACATTCCGTACAGGTACAGTTCATACGAAATGAAAAACATGAACAAAGGGATTACAAGTTCTAAAGTTGAAAAAAGGCCTGAAGGTTTACAAGACTAAAAAGAGATAAGATGCCCGTAATCCCTTTCTTGTCCTTCTCCTCAGGAGGCAGGTCAAGGAGGCGAAAAGGGAAAAAGGGGCACCTAGGCGAGCTACGAGTGGCAGAAGACACCAAGAGAACATCTCGGTGGTCGTCCCAGGGCTGGATGGTGATGGCGGCGCTGGAGGCAGGGCTCGAAGACTAGGCGGCAGGACGTAAGTACGCGTCGAAGGCGTCGGTGCCCGTGTACTCTCTCTTGACGGCCTTGCCACCCACCCTCTTCCTCTTCCGCAGCCACCCAACGCTAGCCGCCCAAGGAGACGACCCCGAGAAGTTCAAGGAGCCGGCAACACGGATGATGGGGTCGCCGGTGCTGCTCGGAACGGCGCCCGACGCCTAGTCGGACTCGTCATCCTGCCGCCCGCTGGCCTTGTCTTCGCTGCCGCTGTCCTCCTCGCCACTCTCGCTTGAGGAAGGATCTTCGTCATCAGAAGAGCTCTCCATGCAGCACCTTACGCGAGTCCCGAAGTGCCCGAAGATCTTGACGGATAGGAGGCCACCCTCCATTAGTTTGAAATGAAGAGTGAGCCCATCCATCAAGTTGTGGAGGCGAGCGAAGGTTTTCCACCCTCTGTGGAGATACATGACGTGAGGGGCGGGGAACTCGACGTTGGCCCATGTGCCGCTGATCCCGCAGCCCATCATGTGAAGCCGCAACGATTGCGGTGGATCCAGCCCCATCTCCCGCGCAAATGGAGTCGGGAGGCGAAGGCGACGGCGCGCCGGCCGGCGCAGCCTGACGAAGAATTCTCAGGGGTTGTCCCCAGCGTGGCCCTCCATCGGAGGAGGAGCTGCTGGCGGGGGCGAGGCCGGCGCGCCACCCCTTCCTCCTCTTCCCCGAGCACTACGGCCTCTGCCCCGGCCTCGCCCACGGCCTCGCCCCCTCCCCCTTCCCCTCGCGCCCGGCTTTGCCACCGCGGGTGCAGGAGGAGGAGGAGGACGGACACGTTGTCGAGCGGCGACCCTCGCTGCCACCGTCGAAGGACCGCGATCCGCTTTCTCCATGGAGAATGGAAGGAAGGAGCAGAAGCAGAAGGAGGAAGAAGATGGAAGAATGTGGGGTGCTATCCCCCTTTCCCGCTCTTTATAAAGGAACTTGGTTGGGGCTCGACCGCCCCTCTCGGCCAATCAAGATACGGGAGCCACAAGGAACCAGGACCGACCCGCTGCCCCAACTAGCGACGGCCCGGTTTCCCGCCTCCACCGTTGCCACCCCCGAGCGCATGAAGACGCGTGGCAGACATGCAGAACCGAGGGGACAAGTGAGGCAACCTCTCCCCACCCCATGATCGTCGGGAGTGGACGCCTTGGAGACCGCGCCTCGGCTCCATTCAGTAAATGAGCCGTGCCTCCACGCCTCCCTCCCTTTACGGGGAAGGCGTGAGCCGCCTCTTTACTGCGATGTGACGCATGCCTGTGGAAACCACCCCACGCATGCCGCCCACGTCACGCACGCCCCTCCATGCCATGTCGTGCGCGCGGGTCGTGGGAAGCACAGCGCACGAAAAATCTTACCACGGTAAAAACCGCCCCGCCTGCCCGCGCACCATTTTGGGCCTGACCCAACAACGTGTCGCGCTTATGTGTGGCCCAGGCCCGGGGGCTACTGTCGATGTACAAAACTAGGGGCACATTTTTGTTCCCCTTTAACTGTGCACGGGCAGTGGGGGCCACGCCCACGGCCACACCAAGCAGAGCGGAGGAGGTGAGCCAAGGTAAGTCCGAAGCCCAAGACGAAGAAAAGCAATGACAAGGACCAAGGCCACAAAGATCAGATGGGTGAAGCAGGTTTCCCCGGCAAGGATCCTTGCCGGGGCATCCCCAACGGCCCCGGCAAGACCCTTGCCGGGGCAGCTCGCCCACGCCAGCTGAGCGAGCCACCCTCAAGCCCACCAAAACTCAACACATGTGTTGGGACAGGGCTCGGGAGGAACCTCTGTGGTGGCATGCAGATCTTTGTGGAGATAAAGAATAGTCAAGATCATGTGAGGATGGGAAGGAAGCCATCCTCGCCGAAGGAACCCACAAGACCCCCGGCAAGATCCTTGCCGGGGACGCCTGCATGCCACGGCAAGACCCTTGCCGGGGCACCCGGCAAGGCCCTCACCAAGCGCGCCAGCAGGGCCACCATCAGGCCCACACCAGCCAAGTCTCCACCGCCGTTCGCATGCAGCTACCGACCCAACCAGCTAGGCAGGCACCTGCGTGGCTACATGCAGCCCTTTGTGGAGGCTCCACCACCGCGCCACCTTAGCTGCCTGCCTGCCAACATGACATCGCATGCACCGCTGGCCAGGGCGCGTTTCGAAGCCTGGAGGAGCGGCGACGGACGGGACGGACCTTGCCCCGTCCCCGATAAAGTAAGAGGACACCTAAGCGATGCATTAAATGCACCTTGTCCTGTAATACGAGGGATAACCTCGTGCCACTGTAGACCTTTCCACCTCCTGTGTGCCACTGTGGCAGCCCCTTTCACCTATAAAAGGAGGCCCGAGGCGACCAGGAGAAGGATTCGGCTTTTTGGAGCTCGTTACACCCCGTAGCTAGCTCAAGAACACATAATACATCCATCAAAGCAGGATTAGGGTTTTACGCATCCTCGCGGCCCGAACCTGGATAAACGAACCACGTGCTTCTCTGTTAGACGCGCTCTTCTCTCAACCCCGCGCCCCGCAACCGCAGTAGGGATTATTGTGATCCCATAGGTGTCGTTTCCCACAGACAGTCCACCACAGTAGGGATCTAGCCTCCAGACTGTCTTTCGCCGCCTCAGATCTCCTTCCCCGCTGCTGGCAGCCACGCCAACTGCATTACCATCATCAACTGAGTAGATGACCTCGAGGACTACATGGGCCCACAAGAGAGGTCGCACTCTTTCGTGTCTGCTTACGTTATGCATCGCTTAATATTACATGCTACTTTATCATCCCGTTCACCAATTAGACTCTGATTCAGCTCCAAACTAATGCTCAAACTTGAGTTTTTAAATGGCTGTGCGGTACATATCGGGCCACAATCAATAGTATCTATCGACAATCTGGTTAACCTCTGGTGTCTACTATGAGTTTCATGTTGGGTGGGAAACAAATAGTAAAGAAGCCATTATTTGTATTTTCTAACTAAAGCCATTATCTACGTGCTATCATTGGTTTTGGGTCTATCCACAGGTTGCTACCATCACTTTGGATTTTTGCATGCACTCCTTACATAATATCACTATGTTTTATTCCTATGCATGTCAGTTATTGTACACAATGGAATTGAACATGTAGAGCAAAAGGGACGAGCCTTGCGTGTCAATAAAATTTCACGCAGACATCGCTCCAAGGTGGGCGCAAAGGCAGCCCCCCTCCACCCATTTCGGATTGTAATCAGGGGGAAGATAACCCCTTAGCATGTCTATGGTTCAGTTTTGCTTGACTTTTAATGTGTTTCGAAGATTCATGATCAGAACGTACCATGTTTCTAAGGTTCGAACAAGAGCATATAATTCTTTATCATAAGTAGAATAGTTCAGACTAGGCCCACTCAAATTTTCAGAAAAGTATACAACAGATTTGCCATCTTGTAATAATAACACACCACCTGATCCAATTCCACTAGCATCACATTCAAGCTCAAAAGTCTTATTAAAATCAGGAAGCTGGAGTAGAGGAGCATGTGTCAATTTATCTTTCAATACCGTGAAGGCTTCTTCCTGTGCGGTACCCCAAACAAAAGGCACATCTGATAGAGGCAAGGGTGTCCCAATGTTTTGATGAGATAGCTATCATTTTCTGAGGGAGTCGACTTGGACAATCCGACTACGAACGTGCGAAGACGTCGTGCCTTAGCAATCGCTAAACCAACTTCTGAGGGGTTATTGACAACGCCGGAGCACAATCAACCTGACCACGAGGGTCTATTTCCAGCGAGCAAACAAGGAACAAGCAAGAAATTGAGATTGCAATCTGGTTATTGCAAATAAAAAAGGAAAGCTTTATTAATGAAGGTGGGGTTCTGGGACGCCTTTGTCTGGTCGTTGAACACAAATGAAGTACGTGAAGTTGTGGCTATGGCGAACTTCAATCTAAACAACCCCGAAAGTCTAAACGGTGCCCTAAGGGTTGTATATATGGAGGAAGAGGGGAGGAATTTCATGGCCCTTGGGGAAGGGGTCCGAAACCAACCTTATCTGTTGTTTCCCCACACATACGGACTCTAAAAACAGCCTATACTTATGTATTTCAAAATTACTTGGGCCTGTCCCAATAATAAGGTGACGCAGCACCTAGAATAGCCTTTGGACGAAATTTATGAAGTGGCATCTTGTATCTTTTGTCCAAGGCATCATGCACTCATTATGGTGGCTTCAAAGTCCTAAAATCATCACTTGTAACTCCGTTCTTGTTCCCCTTGTGCATGCCATCCTCTCCATGCTTGGTCTTGCTCCAGTGTTTATCCCTCTTATCCATGCCAGGACCTTCATTTGTAAACAAAACAAATGTATCCAATTTAGGCAGCATCATATTGTCATGAACATTAGAATCATTACCAAGAAACGAAAGTACCTGAAAATTTAATTAGCGTGCGTGAGCTCTAGTAATTGGTCTAGTATATGTAGCAGTAGGTACTGTGGGTGTAACAATGGTATTGTTGTCCTCATCATCCTCCCCTTCTTGAAATGAAGTCATCCACGACGGAAGCTCATCTTCCTCACCCAAATAGGGCTTCAAATATGAAATGTTAAAAGTGGGACTAACCCCAAAATTTGCAGGCAGCTCAATTTTATATGCATTATCATTTATTGTCCCTAACACCTTAAATGGACCATCAGCACGTGGCATTAGCTTTGATTTGTGCAAATAAGGAAATCTATCCTTACGCAAATGTAACCAAACAAGATCTCCAGGTGCAAAGACAACACGTTTTCAACCCTTATCTCCAGCAAGTTTATATTTAGCATTCATACGCTCAATGTTTTCCTTAGTTAACTCATGCATTTCTATTATCAATTCAGCACATTGTTTAGCATCAAAATTAACCTTCCCCGAAGATGGAAGAGGCAACAAATCAATGGGTGCACGAGGTAGGAAACCATACACAATTTCAAAAGGGCACATCTTAGTAGTAGAATGCAGCGACCGATTATAAGCAAATTCAATATGAGGCAAGCATTCTTCCCACATTTTCTTGTTATTCTTCAATACAGCCCTAAGCATAGTAGACAATGTTCTATTGACTACTTCAGTTTGGGGATGACATGTCGTACTAAAAAGTAGTTTTGTCCCCAACTTAGCCCATAAACATCTCCAAAAGTGGCTAAGAAATTTAGTATCATGATCTGAAACAATAGTATGTGGCACACCATGCAAGCGAATAATTTCACGAAAGAACAAATCAGCAACATTAACAGCATCATCGCTTTTATGACATGGTATAAAGTGTGCCATTTTCGAGAATCTATCCCCGACAACATATATATGCTATCCCTCCCCTTCTTTGTTCGAGGTAAACCTTAAACAAAGTGCATAGATATATCCTCCCAAGGAACACTAGGTACATGCAAAGGCTTATATAAACCATGAGGATTGAGTCGTGACTTAGCTTTTTGACATGTAGTGCAGCAAGCAACAAAACGCTCAACATCCCGTCTCATCTTTGGCCAAAAGAAATGTGTATCAAGTACGTCCTCCGTCTTTCTTCACGCCAAAGTGTCCCATTAATCCTCCTCCATGCGCCTCCTGCAACAACAAAACATGAACAGAGCTAGCTGGAATGCATAGCTTGTTAACACGGAACACAAAGCCATCATTAATAATAGACTTGTTCCATGTTCTTCCTTCTTTATAATTTTGCGTTACATCTTTCAAATCAGCATCATGGACATATTGATCTTTGATGGTCTCCAAACCAAATATTTTGAAGTCAAGTTGTGAAACCATAGTATAGCGACGAGACAATCCATCAGCAATAACATTTTCTTTACCCTTCTTGTGTTTAATGACATACGGGAAAGTCTCAATTGTTTCAACCCATTTAGCATGTGTACGATTCAGTTTAGCTTGACTTTTAATATATTTCAAAGATTCATGATCAGAATGTATAACAAATTCTTTGGGCCATAAATAATGTTGCCATGTCTCTAAAGTCCGAACAAGAGCATATAATTCTTTATCATAAGTAGAATAATTCAGACTAGGCCCACTCAATTTTTCAGAAAAGTATGCAACAGGTTTGCCATATTGTAATAACACACCTCATAATCTAATTCCACTAGCATCACATTCAAGCTCGAAAGTCTTATTAAAATCAGGAAGTTGGAGTAAAGGAGCATGTGTCAACTTATCTTTCAATACCGTGAAGGCTTCTTCCTGTGCGGTACCCCAAACAAAAGGCACATCCTTCTTTGTAAGCTCATTGAGAGCTGCAGTAATGGTGCTAAAATCTCTCACAATACGACTATAGAAACCAGCGAGTCCAAGAAAACTCCTCACTTGTGTGACCGTTTTGGGCTGCGGCCAACTCTCAATAGCTTCAATCTTTGCTTTATCAACTTCAATTCCCTGTGGAGTAACAACATAGCCAAGAAAAGATACTCAGTCGGTGCAAAAGGTGCACTTCCGAAGGTTCCCAAACAAACGTGCATCACGTAGAGCAATAAAAACAACACGTAAATGTTACAAATGTTCTTCCAAAGATTTGCTATAAATCAGTATATCATCAAAATAGACTACCACAAATCGTCCAATGAAAGCACGTAAAACTTCATTCATCAGTCTCATGAAAGTACTAGGTGCATTAGTTAACCCAAAAGGCATGACTAACCACTCATATAAACCAAACTTAGTTCTTAAATGATGTTTTTCATTCATCTCCCAATTTCATACGAATTTGATGGTATCCACTACGCAAATCAACTTTGGAGAATATTGTAGAGCCACTCAATTCATCAAGCATATCATCTACACACATACTATTAATGCCTATACACACATACGCGACGTAACATCCTTTTTAGGCACTAGTATAATAGGAACAACACTAGGAAAGAGATTCACGTATATAACCTTTCTCGAGCAGCTCATGTACTTGACGCATAATCTCCTTCGCCTCCTCTGGATTGGTACGGTATGGTGCACGGTTGGGTAGCGATGCACCGGGAATAAAGTCAATTTGATGCTCAATCCCTCGAATTGGTGGTAATTCCGGTGGCACGTCTTGTGGAAAGACGTCAGCGAACTCCTACAAAATGTTAGTGACAGCAGGGGGAAAAGAGGAAGGCACATCCTCGAATGAAAATAATGCTTCTTTGCACACAAAAGCATAGCAAACAAATTTGTTGAAATCTAGCTCATCAATATCATATTTTGAGTCAAGTAAACATGCACTTTTCAATATAATTTCAGAAGCAACACTAGATGGTTTATTATTAGGTTTCATTTGTTGCTCAAATTCTTTGGCCACAATCTGATTTTCAGTCTTATTTTTCTCCTGTTTTGCTTTATTAGCTCTACTGATATCATCTTTCAAAATGAAATCAGGAGTCATAGGAAGCAAAGTAATATTTTTATCCTTATGAACATGAGTATACTGATTGTTTCTACCATGTTGTACATAATTTTTTATCAAATTGCCATGGTCTACTAAGTAATAAGGAACATGCTTCCATAGGTACCACATCAAAATCAACATAATCAACATATGTAGAGATACTAAAATGCACACGAATAGTACGTGTTACCTTAACCATGCCGCTGTTGTTGAACCATTGGATGTAGTAAGGATGTGGATGTGGTGTTGTGGTGTGAGTTAGATTCTCCACCATCTCCATGCTAGCCAAGTTGTTGCAGCTCCCTCCATCTATGATGACACGAACGGAACGTTCCTTCACAATTCCTTTTGTATGGAACAAATTATGCCTCTAATTTTGCTCAGCTTGTGTAACCTGCACACTCAAAACATGTTGAGCAACTAAACATTCATACCTGTCAGCATCTTTAGGAGCCATGTATTGCGTCTCCTGATCAAAATCATCTCCACCGTGTTCTTCACGTGTAATAAGAGCTAAAGTCTCCTCATCATAGTCACTAGCGGACTCATACCCACCATCCTCAGTAGCAATCATCACACACTGAGATTTGCATTCTCTCGCATAATGACCTTTTCCCTTACAACAACGACAAATAATATCACTTGTGTGCCCTGTTGATGCCATGGAAGAAGAAGAGCTGTGCGCAGGCTCGGCAGGTGTGCTCTTGGCAGATAGTGGTGGTTGTGCCTGCTTTCTTGTATCACAGCTGGAGTTGGCACCAGATGGAGGTGACGGTGCAGTGGAATTAGAGGATGTATGTGGTGTCCATGATGAAGGTCGACCTACAGAAAAGTTAGTTCGCACCAATGCCTGTCGATCTTGCACTTCACGTTCAGTTTACAAGCAAGATGGAATAAATGAGTGATATTATTATACTCCTTATACTCTAGAGTGGTGTGAATCTCTCTATTTAATCCACCCATAAAACGTGCAAGTATAGCTTCATTATCATCAACAATACGACATCTAATCATGCCAGTTTGTAATTCCTGATAATATTCCTCTACGGAATTTTTTCCTTGTCTTAAACGCTGCAATTTTTGAAGTAATTCACGTTAATAATATGGTGGAACCCGACAAGTATGCATAGAAGTTTTCAAAGCAGCCCGAGTAGTTGGGATATTATTCGGATATAATCTATGATGTTCAGACCACCACACACAAGCAAAACTAGTGAAAGCACAAAGTCCAGCAGCAACACGTCTCTCCTCAAGATATTCTAAACATGTAAAATGTTGTTCAGTTTCTAACTCAAAAGTAAAATATATATCAGGAACATATCTACCCTCTAATGGTGGAATATTTAATTTCAGTTTAGGAAGATGGTCATGATCCCGTACCAGAGTGGGTAATGCAGCCCTACCATTGCGATTATTTGCATGTAGACAACATGGTGCTGGTGGTTGCACGTATTTCTGATTTTGATCAACCTCATCCTCGTAATTTCCCGCATAATCATCCTCCTCCTCATTAGCAGCAGGAGCTGTTGGGGATATAATTATCATATATGACCCGCCCAGGCGGGGTCGGGTCATCCCTATGGCGGTTCATCTCAATGAAGCCCAAGTATATATTAAAGATGATGGTTCATAGACAGGCTTGTTAGAGGGCCCAAACCTGAAGGCGGCTTAAGGCCCACGAGAATAAACCGTCGTGTATATGTAAACTTGTATTGGAAGGCATGTACGATAAGTCACCGAGCCGGACACGTTGTATGAGCCGGCCGGGACTCTGTAGGCCGCACGGCGTCAACCCGTGTATATAAGGGGACGACCCGGCAGAGGCTGTCGGATCATGGGTTCCGGCAGACCCTTAAGGTTCGAACTCTGCGGTGCGCGCGGAGATTCTGCCCTCTACCTCTCCGTCTCGCAAGGATCTAAACTACCAAAAGAACAACTCAAAGAACACATAGTTTATACTGGTTCGGGCCACCGGTGTGGTGTAATACCCTACTCCAGTGTGGTGAGGTGGATTTCCTCTTGGGCTGATGAAGATGAACAGTACAAGGGTGAACAGCCTCGCGAGGGCGTGTTCTAGCTAGGGCGATGAACTGCTAGGGGAGTTCAGCCGCCCTTCTCTCTCTCTCTTCTTGCTCGGATTCTGGATACCAGGTCGGATGAACACCAGATCGGATCAACACCAGGTGCCTCTACCCTAGGGGTGGCTAGTACTATTTATAGGCAAAGGCCTTGGGCCTCTTCCCAAATATTGAGCGGGAAGGGCGCCAACAATTGGCCAATTCGAAGCGGAACATACAGTACACTTATCCTGACCAAAGTTGGTCCTCGCCTGCCAAAGGCCCTGTGGTGACGCCGCTCTGGGCTTCACGATGAGCTCATTCCCACCGTTGGACTGGTCTTGGTCTCGTTGCACCGAAATGGATGCCTTTGCTTGATCCTCTCGCCTGCGCTTGCCTCCTTTGCACCAAAGAGGAAAGGGGAGGACACTGTGCGGTCTGGCGCCCGCCTGGCACCCTTGGTCATCACGGCTTGTGTCATGGGCACCTCGCGAGGTACCCTGCCTTGATCTCTCCGCCTCCTCATGAGCCAGCCTGAGGAGGCCGCGCCCGAGGAAGCGTTGCGTCGTCCTCCCCGTGAGGCTTGGCCCCTCGCGAGGGTCTTGAGTCTTGCATTGACGAAGGTGGGCTGTACTGGGCCTCCATTCGAGCCACGCCGCTGGCCACACGCAGGCAAGTCTGGGGACCCCCGTTCCCAGAACGCCGACAGTAGTCCCTGGGCCCAAGGCGCACCCGGGCTTGGCCGTGCCGAGAGGCGAAAGGGCAAGGGCGAAGCGCCGCGGGCCCTAACAGCCTGCGGCCTTGGGCGCCGCGTGGCGGTTTGACAGGACGTGGGTGTCTCCGCTTCCCCACGACGCCTCGACGATCGCGTGGATTGGACAAGTCCCTGCATGCAAATCGTGTCATGATTACCTGTGATCGTGGAGGCCGACGGTTGGCCTCCTCTGCCTATTAGTACGGCACCGCGCGTGCCCTTCCAGTCCATCCCTTCTTGTTTTCTCCTTCGCCTTGATTCTTGCTCCCTCTCGGCGCGATGGCCCCGATTCACCGGTTATCTGTGGCGGAGAAGGGAAAAGCTCTCCAAGAAGTGCCAGACCTGCTCCCGCCGAAGAAGCGACTTGCCCCTCGCAGCCGAGACGAAGGAGATCACCAGGTGGTATCAAGGCCTTGGTACGAGCGGCCTCCGCCGGGGTTTCCGCTTCCCTTGTTTGCCCATGCCGAGGGCCTCGGAGGGGGCGACATCGATCCCAGCAGCAGGCGCCGTCGTCGCCGGGTCTCGAAGGTGTTGGTCGTTCCGCCTGGAGTCCATGCCGAGGGCTCCTCCCGCGAGCTCGTGCTCCACGCCGCCATGCCTCCGCGAACTTGGATTCGCTTTCCTTCCTTCTTCGCCTCCGTCTTCCCATAGGGAAGACTCCTGGAGTTGTGGCTGCAGCATGCGGACTGCAGCACCCCCGCGACCGAGGCAGAGGTCGTGATGCTCGCCTTGGGCGAGGTCTTCATGACTCGTAGCTGGGGCGAGATCGCTCGGGGCTGCAGAGCAAGGGGCGCCCTCACGATCCACCTGGAGTACGATGGCACTTCGGTGATGTTCTTCAAGGTCTTCGACGCGAGCAGGCGCCGGCTTGAGTGCTGCCCCAGGAGAGGTGGCCAGGACCTCGCGATGGTGACGGCTGGGCCCACCAACCGTCCCCTGGACAGCTCCACAAGCGGCGGAAGCGCCGGAGGATCCAGCGACCCCAGCAAGGTCTTCGCGACTCCGGAGACGAGCGACGACAGCTACGAGCCCGCGAGCCAGCGCCGCTCCCGGAGCAGGGCGAGCTCGCTCGGCCGCCGCCGACTCTGATCTGGATGGAGTTGGCGCCGATGCCTGACGGCCCACTGTTGATGATGGCGTCGTCTGCTGGTGCGCGTGTAGATAGCATCCCTTAGGATCCGTTTCCTGCAAGGAGTCATACTGCGCCCCATGGGGGCTTGTAAGGTGTCTGTGATCCTTTCTGTTAATACGTGACTTTTGCTATGGAACCGTGCGGGTCGCTAATTCCGTCGTAGCTTAGTCTTCCCTTTCGAACCTCACGAGGGCTTGGCGCTCTGCGTCGACAGGTCCCAGTCCCAAGGCGGCGTCAGCCGTCGCTGGTATGCCAGGTCGCGAAGCCGTGGTCAAGGCCAGGAGGTGAGCGACCCGGGGTCCGGTAAGAGCCCCTGAGTCGCGATGCTCAGGAAGTCCCCTTTGGCGCCCAAGCAGCCGTCGCTTGATGAGAAAGGGAAACAACGTCGCTGGTACGGAATTGCATTGGGTGCGGGGGTAGTGCCATGGTAGCCAGTGCTTTGGATGGTGACTTATCTGGAGGATCAGGGGTCGTCCCCAGCACATCGTCGGGTCCGTGGTGTAGTTAGAACGGAGTTGCTCGGCGTGGTCCTCGCGTGTCCCTTCTCCCTCACCTCTGCTCCCCTTTCTGCTCTACGTCCTCGGGTCCCGGCCCTCGAGCTTGTCTCAGCCGTCGCGGGTATGCTAGGTCGCGATGCCGTGGACAAGGCCAGAGGGTGAGGGCTGGAGAGCCGGTAAGAGCCCTGAATTACGATGCTCAGGCACCCCCCCTTTAACGCACAAGCGGTTTGCGTGGGCGAGGGTGAAGAGGACTCCGTGAGGGCCTCGGTTAGCGCAACTCCCTCAAAGGATCCTGCAGACTCATCACAGAAAGAAGAAGGGGCTGCCTTGACAGTCATTAGTCGACCGTTAGTCGCTTAAAAGCTCGCTGGTTGGGGTAGGTGAGGTGTATCTGGGCACCCGTGAGCCAGCGCGGGACTCACGAGGCCCTACCTCTAGGAGGGTTGCGCCTGGCATTGGGCCGTATTTTGAGATGTGTTCCTGCGGAATTTGGTTAGATGCCGGCACTCTACGTCCTCGGGTCTCGGCCCTCGAGCTTGTCTCAGCCATCGCTGGTATGCCAGGTCGCGATGCCGTGGACAAGGCCAGAGGGTGAGGGCTGGAGAGCCGGTAAGAGCCCTGAGTCGCGATGCTCAGGCACCCCCCCTTTAACGTGCAAGTGGTCGACATGGAGAAGAAAAGTTGTAGTGGACAGGCATCAAGTGATCAAGCATGATAGGCGAATGCATAGTTGGAAATAACGCAAGGGAGATACACGCCGCTGGGCCTAGACCGAGCGGCTTGGGGATGATGCAGCCCGAGGGGCGCCCCCAACAAAGCAAGCTAACAATCGAAAATTAAAAAGGGATACACGCCGCAGGGACGGACCCACGCGGCCTGGGAGTAATGCAGCCCTAAGAGGGCGCTCCCAGCTGGGAATGAAGCTTGAAAGATGTCACCTGAAGATGTCGGCGGCGAAGTGGCGTTGGTGTGGCAGACTCGATGGGCTACGGGAGCAGATCCTCACGAGCCCCCAGGCCCTGGGGCCTCGGGAGGCTCCGGAGGCGCTTGTGGCTCCTCACGAATCATCTCCATCTCCGCCAGGACTGCGTAACGCCTGTCTTCCTGAGTCTCCATGATGCCCCTCATGAGGCGCTGGTACGCTGCAGCCACGCTCGGCAAGCCGTAGGGCATGCGAACATAGCTGTGGGGTGGACCTCCGCAACGCCCCACTTGTGAGGGCCAGAGGCGCTCTGTCGTGGCGACTTGATTGAGCCCTGGTACGTCGATGCAGACAAGCAACCCACCATCCTCGCCTGGATGGGGAGCCACAGCCGGCAGGCGGCGGCAACCTCTCATGATTCTCGAATCCTGTAGTTCTTGAATGGCCTGGTTAACGAACTCCTGATGGTCTGACTCTGCTTGCTTCGCTCCTTCTTGAGGGAAACGTGCGTTGAAGCACGCCTCCATGTGGTGCCCAAGCGCCTCCCTCGTGACTCTGGCTAGGTCGGTGGCCCTCAAGGTGAGAGCCCCCGAGCCCTGCCTGAGGAGGGCGCCGGGCGCGCTTTCCTATGCGATGGAAGGAGGGTCCCCCTGGACAAGCACGGGCCCTGAGGGGCCTGCCTCTTGAGAGGCAGAGCCTGACGACGTCTTCTTCTTCTTGGGTGTGGTCTCGGGGAGACTCGTACTCCCGCGATCTGGGTCTTCTAGTGACGCGGCCTGAAAGGCTCGCTCCAGCGAACACACTGCATCCCTCTCTTCACATGGCAACGTGATGACGCCGCCACTCCCTGGCATCTTGAGGACATTGTAGCCGTGGTGAGTTACGGCCATGAACTTGGCCAGCGCTGGGTACCCGAGGATGGCGTTTTATGGCAGGCGGATGTGAGCAACGTCAAAGTCGATGAGCTTGGTGCGGTAGTTGCTGCGGAGCAAAGCATCGGGAGGACCCCGGCTGTGGCCGCGCACTTGAGCTGATCCGCTGAGCTGAACGTGATGGCGCACGCCGACAACTTGAGGGGGCGCGTTCCTTCGAGCTTGGGAGGACTGCATTGACTTCACGGGCAAACTGCTTGAAGATGCGTTGGGAGGCTGGGGCTTGAGCTCCGCCTAGGATGCAGGCGATCGCGCGCGGCTCTTGGAAGCCCCCAGCCCCCTCGTCTTGATGGCGGTCTTCGTTCCTCCTTGGCTGAGGCGGCAGTGGAGGGAGGCCCGCATTGCCATGAGGGCGGTCCTCACGAGGCTAATCCCTCCAGTCACCCTCGCGAGGCAGGTCCCCGCCAGCGGTCCTTGCGAGGTTGGTCGCGCCACCCCTGGCGCGGGCCGCAATCTTCCCAGCGCCCTGGGTTTCTTCCTCCTCCTCGGTCGTAGCCCCGGTCAGCGCGACGGCCGATCCTTCCTTCTCTCACAACGCGGAGTTCTTGACATTCGTTGGTGTTGTGGGTGTGGAGGTCATGGTACACACAGTACCGGCTGCCCCTGGAGGATTCGGGCAGATCTTTGCCCCGCTTGGTGTCCAGTTCTACCGCGAGTACGGCAGCCCCCTTGCGCTTCACGTCCTTGGCCTTGGGCTTCTTCTCTTCTGGATCTTCCTCTTCTTCTTCTTCTTCTTCTTCTTCTTCTTCTTCTTGTTCTTCTT
>CP136056.1:138359368-138654368 GCA_032464435.1 Aegilops umbellulata
GCCGCCACGAATTCCTTCGAAGGGCGAGCGGCGCGGTAGACCTGCTTGGGGAGGAGCTCGCCGATGAAGACACGCGCCTGGAGGCCGAGGGCCTGCGCCTGGCCGCGGAGAGGCGCGAGCTGGAGGCCGCCGTCGCCCTCGCACGCCACCAGCGCGACCTTGAAGACGAAGAAGTGAAGGCATCGCTAGAGGCCTCCCGGGTGGCCCGATCCCAGGCCGCTGAAGAGGCCCTGGGAGCCGACCGACGGCGAGAAGCAGCGGAGGAGTGGGCTCGGGAGCTCCTGGCCCGATGCCACTCGCTAGAGGAGCAAGTGGAACTGCGCGAGGCAGCCCTTGCGTCGATGAGGGTGGCCTCTGGCGACCCAGCTGAGCTCCAGAGACGTGAGGAGGCGTTGACGCTGGAAGCCGCTGAACGCACCTGTGAGTACGAGCGGTTGGAGACGAGGGAGCACCTGGTGATGCAGGCGGAAGATGAAGTCGCTGCACGGGAGGCACGTTCCCTGGAGGAGGTTGGTCGTCGGGTGGCGACAGCGCGCCAAGGCCTCGAGCGCGAGTTCTAGAGGAAGCTGGAGTTGATCCGGGTCGAGGCTGAGGGAAGAACCGCAGCCCTGAGGGCCCAACGGGATGAGGCGACGCGGCAGGCCAACCCTTCCCGGGCCGCCCTTGAGGCAGCGCAAAAGGAGTCGGCTGCCCTCCAGGCCGAGGTGCTCCGTCTTCGTCAGCGGGTGGAAGAGGCCGAGGCCATCAAGCGCCAGAACGCTGATGAGATACGCCAACGGCAGGTCCTGGAGCACGTGCACGGCCCCATGCTGGCTACGCTCAGGGAGAGGGCTAACGCAGCCTTGGGCAACATCTGTGAGGCGACCGTCGGCGAGCCGCACACGATCAACTATGTCGGCAACCTGCAGTTCTTCACCGCCGTGGTGACGCAGCTGGAGGCGCGGTCGGTTAGGGCCGATAGGTTGGTGGAGGAGAGGAGCCGCGCCCTGCTCGGGCGCGCCTTTTCCCGTGTCTTCAACCATCTTCAGGACATGGATCCCCACTTCGACTTCGACGCCGCCATCGCCCCAGTCCCCCAGGCCATCCGAGGCAACCTGGCGGACTGGGTGGAAAACAACGTGGACGCTCTTATGAAGGCCTTCACTTCGGATGACGACGACGTGATCGTGGCTGCCAACGAAGGCGGTGTGGTGGATGGCCTTGATGCCACTGGCGACGATGCAGGTAGCGGTGGCGAATCCAGCGATGCCAGCGGCGGCTCGGGAGGGGCTCCCGAGGATGCCTTGGGGGATTTGTCAGACTGACTGTGTGTTGCTCCTGTGTTTTTGCCCTGCGTGGATAGAACTCAGGTGTTTGGCCTGATGGTCGTGAGAGCATTTTGGGAGGGGAAGCCCCTCATGTAAAACTTGTGTAAATCGTATTAGCAGCTATTATATTGCACGAGCACCCGCGCCTGGCGGCTGGCTGGTTTACCTTTGTTTCGCGCAGGCCTCGAGGCAGCTCGTGGGAGGACGTGGTGTCCTGAGTGTTTTCTAGTTGAAATCGCAGGACGCGCTAGTGCTGTTAGCGAGGGGCTTCACAGGCGCTGGCCTTCTTCACAGGCTCCGGGCCTTTTCATGAACGCGATAGCTTCACAGGCATTCGCCTTCTTCACAGGCTCCGGGCCTTTTCATAAACGCGATAGCTTCACAGGCGTTCGCCTTCTTCACAGGCTCCAGGCCTTTTCATAAATGTGACGGCTTCACAGGCGTTCGCCTTCTTCACAGGCTCCGGGCCTTTTCATAAACGCGACAGCTTCACAGGCATTCGCCTTCTTCACAGGCTCCGGGCCTTTTCATAAACGCGACAGCTTCACAGGCGTTCGCCTTCTTCACAGGCTCCGGGCCTTTTCATAAACGCGACAGCTTCACAGGCGTTCGCCTTCTTCACAGGCTCCGGGCCTTTTCATAAACGCGACAGCTTCACAGGCGTTCGCCTTCTTCACAGGTTCCGGGCCTTTTCCCAAAGGGACATCCTTCGCAGGTATCGGAAAGTCCTCCCGAGAAGGAGCAATAGCGGCAGTCTGGGCTGCGCACGAGCCTGGCCTGGCCCGACTCACGAGGGGCTCGCGAGGGGAGGCAGCTATGGTGAAGCGGTAACCAGAACGCGAGAAATAGCTCGAACGAGACTAAGCACCCCTCCCCGAATGCACGCAAATCTCAAATTAGAATCCAACTTAAATCCAGCAGGGGAAAAGTTACAACCAAAAAGAAGAAGGCAATCAAAGCAGACAAAAGGCCGCGTCCGGCACCTAATCTAGTCTTGGACATCTTCTCACCAGCGCGGAGCTAAGTGTTGTCCACTGGGCGTGGGAAGGAGCCCCAGGGCCTGAGGCCGGCACCCCTGAGACTCCGGGGCGTGTACAGCCCCACTCATTATTACGTGAGAGTGTCACGGGGCGGCGAGCTTCACAGGCACTGGGCCTTCTTCACAGGTACCGGCCTTGCTTCATATCGCCAGACGAGGGCCCCACCTTGCGCCACACTCTAGTGCCACCAACGACGACCGGAAACCAGGATGCCGCCGGTGGGGTAGAGCGGTCGCCAGCGGTTCCCCCGACGACCACGGGTCCTCCGCCAGGGGCAGGCCCTCAGGCGCCTCCCCAGCGGAGGGCCTACCTCCTGAGAACGCCTTGCTCCGAACGCCGCGGTGGTGATGTGGGGTCCCTGCCCCTCTCCTGCAGCCCCCTGCGCCCTGCTCCCGAGGGGTAGGAGACTGTGGGAGCGGGGCAGATGCTCGCTGCGGCGACCTGCACCTCCTGCGATCCATGATTAGCGTATGCCTGCTCCTGAGGAAGTAGTGGTACCCGATAATTGTCGCCTCTAGTGTGGCCGGCGGAGCCGTCCCGGGGCTCCCGGAAGAGCTCGGCTTCTGGTGTCTCGTCTCCCCAGCTTGGGCTGCGAAGCGAGCCTTGTTCGCCCTCGTGAGCGTGCCCTTGGTCCATCATGTGGGGCACGTATTCTTCTGGCGCCGCTACCCCGAAGGCTGTGCTGTAGTGCTCCATGCGCCATGCGGCGCTGCTTGACGTGCCCACCGCGGTGTGGTAGCGCGGCTGCCCGTCGGCGCCGTGGGCTGCGTCGAGTCTTTCTCCCTCACGCGCCGGGGGCTGGGGTAACACCACTGCCAATCCGGCGCCGACGGATTTGCTGGTGTCGGGGTAGCCCTGAGGTCCGCGGGAGCGCGTGGGCCCCCGCGCGTGCCGCCCTGGGCTTGAGACGGAAGCTGGATGCAGAAGGGGTGAGCCCCCAAAGCGGCAAAGCCCAGGAGCTCGGCGACCCGCTCCAGCAGCACGTCGCGGCCGCCATCTAGCAGCCTACACTACAACAGCTCTCGGGCCACCGTGAGCGCGGCCCTTGAGTTCGCTTGCTCCCGGCGGGTGTACGGTGTCGTGGCCGCGGCATGATTGGAGGCCCTTGCTGCCGACTGCGCTTGCCGCGGCGTAAGGGTTGCTGAAGCCTGTCCGCGCCGCCCGTGGCCCGCAGCGCCCTACTGACGGCGAGCTGCCTAGAGCGCGGGGTCGCCCGAGACGGGCGGCTCCGCGCGGGCGGGCCACGCCGCCCATGGATCTTGGTTGCCCGCCTGGTCGCCGGACATGTGGTGACGGTGCGACGGGACGCGGAGCGGTAGAGAGGTGGACTCCGGCGCATCCCTACCTGGCGCGCCAAATGTCGGATTTCGGGTTCCGGCTGACCCTTAAGGTTCGAACTCTGGGGTGCGCGCGGAGATTACGCCCTCTACCTCTCCGTCTCGCAAGGATCTAACTACAGAAAGAACAATACAAGGAACACAGAGTTTATACTAGTTCGGGCCACCATTGTGGTGTAATACCCTACTCTAGTTTGTGGTGGATGGATTGCCTCTTGGGCTGGTGATGATGAACAATACAGGGAAGAACAGCCTCACGAGGGTCTGCTCCGGGCTAGGGGGATGAACCGCTAGGAGAAGTTCACCCGCCCTTCTCTCTTTCTCCTTTGTTCTCTGCTTGCTCTGATCCTAGGTTCTGCTGGCCTAACTGCTCGATGCCCCCTCTCCCTCCACCCTGGGGGTGGCTAGTCCTATTTATAGGCAAAGGCCCTGGGCCTCTTCCCAAATATTGAGCGGGAAGGGCGCCAGCAATTGGCCAATTCGAAGGGGAACATCGGGTACACTTATCCTGACTAAAGTTGGTCCTCGTCTGCCAAAGGCCCTGTGGTGACGCCGTCCTGGGCTCCACGATGACCTCCTTCCCACCGTTGGACTGGTCTTGATCTCGTTGCACCGGAATGGATGCCTTTGCTTGATCCTCTCGCCTGCGCTTGCCCCCTTTGCACCAAAGAGGAAAGGGAGTACACTGCGCGGGCTAGCGCCCGCCTGGCGCCCTTGGTCATCATGGCTTGCGTCACGGGCACCTCGCGAGGTACCCCGCCTTGATCTCTCCGCCTCCTCGTGAGCCAGCCTGACGAGGCCGTGCCTGAGGAAGCGCCTTGTCGTCCGCCCCGCGAGGCTTGGCCCCTCGCAAGGGTCTTGGGTCTTGTGTTGATGAAGTTGGGCCGTGCCGGGCCTCCTTTGAGCCACGCCGCGGGCCACAGGCAGGCAAGTCTGGGGACCCCCGTTCCCAGAACGCCGACATCTGCTACGTTATTCTGCACGCCTATTCCTTGTTAATGTTATTGCACGCATGCTAGATTACATCAGTCACCATATTTCATCATGCGTTTCAAATTCTTCATATTATCTATCAAATGCGTGTATGAATTACAAGATATAGGGGGAGATCTCCATGATTCATCTCTTCAAGTGTGCATTGCTTCAAAAGCAAATTCCTCACTATGCACAACTTCAGGGGGAGTTCTTCTATATCTTGCAATCAAATTCATAAATATCAGTATTTACACTTCATATGTTTATCCGCGTTGAAAACTTAACCTATATTGTCATCAATCACCAAAAATAGGGAGATTGTAAGTGCATCTAGTGCCCCTTAGTGATTTTGGTGTATTGAAGACTTATATGTTAAGGATCTAATGTGTTTATGAGTGTACACAGGTCTATAAGTCTATGAGGAGTTTGATATTTACAGAGAAAGTCGACCCCTAAAAATGAAGTTCTTCAACTGAAGACTTTCATATACCGAAGACTTTATGAAGACGTTGAAAGTGAAGAAATTGGTGTGACCTTGAAGACTTGGTATTCATTCGAGGTACACGAAGCGTGAAGACTTTGTTTTCGTAGTTTCATTTTCTCTTTCTTGAATCTTAGGAAACACTGTACTTTTAAAGGGGGTCGAGGAAATACTAAGGAAAAATTTCCATTTGATGCTCAACTCAAATCCTACACCTACCAATCCCTTCGAGTGAAGCCATTGGAAATCTCATACAGTTCAGTCAATTTCTTCAGTGACAGAGACGCAGTTCTTCTAGTCACTGAGGACTTTGCTCTGACTGAGGAGTTAGGAATTCGCCAGTGCGGATTGCCTACACAGTGAGGAACATGATAGCCCTGAGGAATTTGTACTTCAAATTTCTGACCGTTGCTGGGCTACACGCCAGCTGTCCCAAAATATCTTACCCATCCAACGGTCATATCATTGAAGGGCATTTATGTCTTATCATGTCGGGCTGCTCCCTAGGCTATAAATAGCCGCCCCCTACAACCACTAGCTGGTTGGCTGCTCTAAGAGAAACTGACACTTGTCATTTGAGAGCAACCCATCCCCCGAGGACTTTGAGTGAAAATCATCAAGTGAGGAAAATTCAAAACCCAAACCCAAACACCTACAAACCCAAAGTGATTGAGCATCACTGAAGAGATTGATCCTGCGTGGATGTGACACCCCAAAAAAATTGACCTTGTTTTGTTAATTAAAATTTTGCCAGGAATTTAAAACTTTTACTTTCTGAGCTTCCTTTGATTTTTGAACTTGGTTATTATGGAGTTTTTCCCCAAAGTGAAAACTTTTCAAATATGTTTTTGGACTTGTTTAAACTCTCAAGAAAAACTTTTATTTTATTAGTGGAACTAATTACATAATTAATTTGCTTGGTCCTTATTTTCTTGAAAAATGATTTCCCATGACTATATGGCCATATTTGAACTACAACCTCTTTAAAAATTTACTCAAAAATCCCACCAAAAATTGGAGATGTCATGTGATGTTATTAAATCACTTTTGAGCAAAAATATCTTTTATTATTGAAATAAATTGAGCTCTACACCTAAATTTTCTTCTCTGGTCCAGTGGGCATGTTTGCACTACAACCCATTTAAATATTTCTTTCTAGCCTCCACCAAAATTATGGGGTGTTAATGGCAACATATGATTCAACTTTATGCAAAAACATAGAGTTGTTCTTTGGAGAATTTGAGTGAACCAACCTCTTCTTCATTCTGGACCAGACTTGTGTTTTCTACTGCAACCCTATTATTTCTTGCTCTAGTGATCTTGTGCTTTCTCATGCTTGAAGTGCACCTTGCCAAACTCTTAAGTCTAAGAGCATGAACCCATTGGGAGAATTTTTGTCCATGTTGTGATGCCATTTGCTTTCTGTCCAGAACTGGAGTTTTGCAGAAAGTGCACTAACAAGTTTCTCCTTTAAACAAACTAACTACACCACCCTCTCATACTTCCATAGAGACACCACTCTGGAAGTTTTGGCCACCCCAAGAGGTGCCTAGGTGCATGTGGCAATCTGTCGAACACCATGTAGGCATGACCAGTTTTGGCATGAGTTTTAGCTTGCATTGTGATCTTGCCTCCCTTGCCTAGCTACCTTGTCCAATAGACTCCTCACTACTCTTAACCTGGGTCTGCTAATTTCCAGCCTCACCCGAGACCTCTATCGCGCCCTGGCATTTTGTCGAACAGGTCCTGCGCGTGCACTGGGCGCGCCCAGAGCGCGCCAACTGCAGCCGCGCACCGAGCCACCGCGTCGCGCGCCCCTGGCTTGAACCGCACGGCAGAACCTCTCCAAGCACTCCCCTCCTCACCGCGTCACGCCAAAAGGCCCCGACCGCCCCCTGGCACCCTACAGCGCCGCCGTCAGATGCCATTTGGCGGCACGCCCGCGGCCGTAACCGCTGCCCGACCACGCCTGCGCTAGCCAGCGCCGCCCAAGCTCCCAACGCTTGCCACCTGCCTCCTGGAGCAGTGCGTGCTCATCCACAACTTCGTCCCCTAGCATTCGTCGCCGCCACGTCGCCCTAACTACAGAACGGCGGTCGCCGGCAAGCTTATCCACGGACGCCGCAAACCGACCCGATTGTGCTATAAAAGAGGCCCCCGAGCTCAAACCCGTGCGCAGGCAGCCTCACGCCACTTCACTCTTGCCCCTTTGGCCGTCAATCGAAGGAAGGGAGTCGTCTTCTTCCTCTCCGGCAGCTCCATCCGCCACCATTGCCCTGACCATTCCGGAGCTACCAGGGCCTCCCCCTCTCCACTCTCTCCACCAGGAACCCCCACATCCTCCCGTGAGCCCGTTCCACTACTCAATCTTGATCGAGACTCGCCGCGGGCAAATTTTCACTTTTTCCGACGATCACCGTCCGCCGCGGAGCTCGCCGTCGACAGCTCCTTCTACCCCAGAGAACAAAACAACCACCGGAGTGACCGCCTCGACCCCCTGAATCCGTGGATGGCCTCCGTTTAGCGAGCAGCGCCACCGTTCACCGGCGGACATCGCCGGAGTCCCGCCCCTCCTCTCGGGCGGAGGGAGAAGAGGGAGGTGGACTAGTCAAACCTGACTGGTGGGCCAGGCGGGCCCACTGTCAGCGACCCAGGCGCAGTCCACGCTGGATAAGTGGAAGCGCATTTCAAAAATACGCCTTCGACGTGTACGTTTTTAATTAAATCGTTTTCTTTTCTGTTTTAATTTAAATAACAGATTTTTGACCAAATTTTGACCAACTGTATCTTTTTCAATATAAATCCAAATGAATTAATTCTTTTTCCTACATCTCTCAAATATTGTCTAGTTTATTTTAAGATTTATTTGAAAAAATTTCCAAACAACTTTTTGTGCTGTTTTTGAAATATGTGTTATTTGCATATTTTTGAAAATAGGAACTTCGGAGAGGAGTAAGGATCTTGCAAAAATCTTGGAGTGCACCCTGCCTTTCTACATCATGAAGGCAAGCATTCTGAACCCTGGTGTAATTTTTTTGTGTGTGTTGTTTGGCCCGGTGACAACACTACCCGACACTTGCATGCGTCATTTTATGTGAGGATGTGATCCTATTCGTAGGTGCATATAGTGAATTTCATGCACATGGAGTTGACATGTTTTGTGATGGAAATCACCGCCACACACTTCTCATGCATACCGGAAGGAATGCTGGGTAGGCCTCTGTCTTGGGTAGACGCGGTCCTGACCCTAGTCCTCCGTTGAGACGGCCGTGTCCGGTATGGCATGATGGGGTATGTCGTGTGGTGTTTCTATCTGTTGGTTGAAGTATATGCATTGTTATGATAATCTTGCAGGAATTATTACTACCTCCTGAGTCGACCGTAGATCGAGTCTTGTTCCGGTAACCCCCATACTTGTTTCGTACTGCCACAGGTCCCTACCTTAAGTAGGGTATGGTTCAGTAAGTTGTTAACCCTTGTCTTGGCACACACCATACAGAGAGGCCATGGTGGAAGATACCGGCTGCATCCTGTAGGCATGCCACCTGGTCCGGGGGCATGGGTGTTTCGGTTGTAGCCGAAGGGGTAGCTCCCCTAGTGTGCGCGCGGTATAAATTTTGTGATCCCATGCTACGTCTAGGTTGTAGCCTCCCCACTTAGAGTTTGCTTGACAGGTGTCGTGGGTGATTCCAGACACCGGTAAGTGAAGCTGGTGTGTGCAAGTCAGGTGTGTTTTCAATTAAAAGACCGTAGACGGAATTAGTCCCGATGGACTAAAGGAATCCGTTACTCGTGGGTAAAGAGTACACCCTCTGCAGAGATTAAACCTATTCGAATAGCCGTGTCCATGGTTAAGGATTACAGTCTGGGATGGGTCAAGTGTCGGTCTTAGTGTCGGTCTTCGGAGGTGAAACTGTTAAACCAGAACGGGAAATACTACTTGAGACTTGTGATGATTATGATTATTACTATTGTTGACTAACCCGTGATATTATTGTTATCATCGAGTATCTCTGGGATGGTTCTACCTCCGGGATATTCACTATGATTATTTCTTTTAAAGCCCTTTATGTGGCGTCGCTCAGACGCCCGACTGTGGCATTTCTTTTAAAGCCCTTTATGTGGCGTCACTCAGACGCCCGACTGTGGCATTTCTTTTAAAGCCCTGTATGTGGCGTCGCTCAGACGCCCGACTGTGGCATTTCTTTTAAAGCCCTTTATGTGGCGTCGCTCAAACGCCCGACTGTGGCATTTCTTTTAAAGCCCTGTATGTGGCATCGCTCAGACGCCCGACTGTGGCATTTCTTTTAAAGCCCTTTATGTGGTCTCGCTCAAACGCCCGACTGTGGCATTTCTTTTAAAGCCCTTTATGTGGTGTCGCCCAGACGCCCGACTGTGGCACATTTTATTATTTCATCTACTTGTTTGATTGCCCATGCATTCCTTAAATATTTACTCGCATACATCATGAACCTTTTTCCATAATGTTCAGAGTAACCACAGAATATTTTGACACATGTTTATCTGCGGCTATAATATATCTGTGTTCTTAATGTTTGCGAGTACATTCAAAGTACTCACTGGCTTGTCCCTGGCTATTGTCTTGGCCAGATTGATTGCTTGGAGAGGAGCGTTGCGACGACAGCCTCGTAAACCTAAGCAACGGTGATAGCAGCCTCGCGAAGATAGGAGTTAACCTGGTCAGCTGTTCCCGTGGGAAATGGAGTCCCATAGCCGTGGTGAACCACAAACCGCTTCCGCCCTCAACCACTAGAAACCATTTGTTGTACTCATAGACCGCAATGGTCTTGTACTACATGTTTTGTACTTTTGCTTGGAATTTCTGTATCAAGTTGATGCCTCATCAGCTAACAGTAATCCTGGGGCTGATGAGCTCGACGGGCATTTTCTAGAAAATTAATGTCCGGAAAAACCGGTCACGACAGACTTGGTATCAGAGCCAGGCTGACCATTGGCTAATCCTATCCTAGTCAGGTCAATAATCTTAGGCAAACCAACCCACCAAGCCATAACCCAAAACCCCGGCCAAGCTTCTCATGCCAGATAGCCCCACAGTGACCCGACACCTTTTGGCAGTCGGTGCCCAACCTATCAGCCTAGCCTATCGCTCATGCGCCAGTGATCGAATCCTGAATAGTCTTTCTCGCAAGCGTGCGAAGGAAGACTTTGTCCCCTTTTCCTATAAAAAGGGCACGTTAGCCCCAACCAGCACAGCACAGCCACTATCCCAAACCGAACCACAATGCCTGGTCTAGTCGTGCACAATGAGACCACAGCAACCAACCTTGGAGGTTTTGTGACCATACTCGCAAACCTCACCCGTCATGCCTATGCGCTAGAAGGGCCCCCAGAATATGTCGTGTACCAAGGATCCATGAGCGGTGAGAGCCGTCAATTCTGGGCCACTGTACACATCTACGGTAGGGGTCTCGCACCCGAACGCCCCTACAGGTTCACAGGAAGAACGACTTCCTTTGAGCCCCAAGCCATCCAACTAGCCGCTCGAGAAGCTATAGTTCATCTCCGGCACTTGTCACCCAGAGTTGACTATCGCTCGTTCCACTACTACCCTAGACGTGAAGGGTACGGAAGACCACCCCAAGTTGCCAACGGAGATCACGAAACAGATCGTGCATTGTTGCACCTAGTGCGCTATGTAAATGCACTAGAGGAACTGTGCGATCAGGTCACTATTGATCTTATCGCAGCTCGTGGAGAGCTGGTTCGTCGAGCCCCGGCGAGAGAAGAGGACGAGCCCAGCGCCGACAACCCAGTCGTGCTGTTTGGACAACCGATCGAGCCCCTGAGGTCTACCCCAGCCATCGGCCAAAGTGTTGCGATAACCCCAGAAGTGCTTCGTCGCATTTTGGGAACACACTGCAACGGAGTTGTAGCCAGCAATCCCCGAGATGGTCATCATCGCTACCCCGAGCCTGCAGCCCCTCAGCCCACTCCAACTAATTCCGGCGGTGAGACCCGCGGAGAAGCCTCAACATCCACCAGGCACGCCCGCTTGGATGTAAACGAGGTAGACTAAGTCACCCGAGTAATATCGAGTCCCGGAGTATTCTCGCTTGTAACCGTGTGACCTTGTAAATAAACGCCGCCTGTCATTGAGCCCCTGTAGCCTTGCATGGCTATGCCAGCATTTCTACCCCAGGCACAGTTGCCAAAGACCCCTGACAACCCCCCCCCCCCACAGTAACACGTCACCTCGGTGAAATATGTGTATGTGTGGCTTGACTCCGACCCGTGGAGCGGAGCTGGAAGTTTCCTTACCATTCACCATGGTAAAAGTGACCCAGCTCCAGTGCTATAAAAGTCCACCGCGTGACCTTGCCAAAGCACCTCTCACCTTGTGCACCACCCTCACAACCATTTCTTGCCATGCCGAGCCCCAGCATTCATCTGAGAACCCCAGATGCAACCCCGGGTAGTTTTGTCAAGATATTGTGGGATTTTACCTGCAGTACCATGGGCACTACCCAGCCACCCCAGTACGAGCTGTTCAAATCGAGGATCACCCCTTCCACCTCGAGATATTGGGCAGCAGTGCACATCCCTCCCGTGAACTCAAACCAAGACCCAACAGAGGTCTCCTTCGTGGGGAAATCTATGCCAACCCCACTCATGGCCATAGAAGCTGCTGCATATGAAGCGCTTGCTCGCCTTCGATTCGCGGTACCCTATGCCAGCGAACGAGGGTATTATTACTTCCCGAGCCGTGCAGCACCTGGTGGAGTAACATCTTTTCCCGGAGGACGAATCGAGAGAGACCCCGTCCTGGCCAACCTTGTCCAGTACGTCATCGCTCAAGAGAGTTTGACCCAACATGTGATGGGTTATCTCCAGAGTCTCGCAGATTTAAATCCTCAGATCGCCATCGGCAGATCACTGAGGCCCGGCCAAGAGAGACGCATTCATCAACTGGTTAAACCCCTTCCCCCGATAGAAGAGGAATGTGTCTCAGTACCAGAAACGTTCTCGCAGGACCCCATCCAGTTACCGTTTCCATTTTAAAACGTCGCTGCTGTGTTCATTATTGCAACATTTAGTTATGTTTTGTGATTTATGCGTGGTAACCTAAGCTTGCAAGTTGTTTGGTTTCTACTAATATGTATAGTTTTGTTGTGACTTATGCTCCTTTATTGTAACCATTCTTCCCTCGCGAAAGATCCCCGAGAGTTTCATTTTTTCAAAGCAACCCTTAGCAAATCTCGAGGACGAGATTTTTCTTAAGGGGGGTAGTTTTGTGACACCCCAAAAATTTTAACCTTGTTCTGTTAATTAAAATTTTGCCAGGAATTTAAAACTTTTACTTTCTGAGCTTCCTTTGATTTCTGAACTTGGTTATTATGGAGTTTTTCCCCAAAGTGAAAACTTTTCAAATATGTTTTTGGACTTGTTTAAACTCTCAAGAAAAACTTTTCTTTTATTAGTAGAACTAATTACATAATTAATTTGCTTGGTCCTTATTTTCTTGAAAAATGATTTCCCATGACTATATGGCCATATTTGAACTACAACCTCTTTAAAAATTTACTCAAAAATCCCACCAAAAATTGGAGATGTCATGTGATGTTATTAAATCACTTTTGAGCAAAAATATCTTTTATTCTTGAAATAAATTGAGCTCTACACCTAAATTTTCTTCTCTGGTCCAGTGGGCATGTTTGCACTACAACCCATTTAAATATTTCTTTCTAGCCTCCACCAAAATTATGGGGTGTTAATAGCAACATATGATTCAACTTTATGCAAAAACATAGAGTTGTTCTTTGGAGAATTTGAGTGAACCAACCTCTTCTTCATTCTGGACCAGACTTGTGTTTTCTACCGCAACCCTATTATTTCTTGCTCTAGTGATCTTGTGCTTTCTCATGCTTGAAGTGCACCTTGCCAAACTATTAAGTCCAAGAGCATGAACCCATTGGGAGAATTTTTGTCCATGTTGTGATGCCATTTGCTTTCTGTCCAGAACTGGAGTTTTGCAGAAAGTGCACTAACAAGTTTCTCCTTTAAACAAACTAACTACACCACCCTCTCATACTTCCATAGAGACACCACTCTGGAAGTTTTGGCCACCCCAAGAGGTGCCTAGGTGCATGTGGCAATCTGTCGAACACCATGTAGGCATGACCAGTTTTGGCATGAGTTTTAGCTTGCATTGTGATCTTGCTTCCCTTGCCTAGCTACCTTGTCCAATAGACTCCTCACTACTCTTAACCTGGGTCTGCTAATTTCCAGCCTCACCCGGGACCTCTATCGCGCCCTGGCATTTTGTCGAACAGGTCCTGCGCGTGCACTGGGCGTGCCCAGAGCGCGCCAACTGCAGCCGCGCACCGAGCCGCCGCGTCGCGCACCCCTGGCTTTAACCGCACGACAGAACCTCTCCAAGCACTCCCCTCCTCACCGCGTCACGCCAAAAGGCCCCGACCGCCCCCTGGCACCCTACAACACCGTCGTCAGATGCCATTTGGCGGCACGCCCGCGGCCGCAACCACTGCCCGACCACGCCTACGCTAGCCAGCGCCGCCCAAGCTCCCAACGCTTGCCACCTGCCTCCTGGAGCAGTGCGTGCTCATACACAACTTCGTCCCCTAGCATTCGTCGCCGCCACGTCGCCCTAACTACAGAACGGCGGTCGCCGGCAAGCTTATCCACAACCGCCGCAAACCGACTCGATTGTGCTATAAAAGAGGCCCCCGAGCTCAAACCCGTACGCAGGCAGTCTCACGCCACTTCACTCTTGCCCCTTTGGCTGTCAATCAAAGGAAGGGAGTCGTCTTCTTCCTCTCCGGCAGCTCCATCCACCACCATTGCCCCGACCATTCCGGCGCTACCAGGGCCTCCCCCTCCCCACTCTCTCCACCAGGAACCCCCACATCCTCCCGTGAGCCCGTTCCACTACTCAATCTTGATCGAGACTCACCGTGGGCAAATTTTCACTTTTTCCGACGATCACCGTCCGCCGCGGAGCTCGCCGTCGACAGCTCCGTCTACCCCAGAGAACAAAACAACCACCGGAGTGACCGCCTCGACCCCCTGAATCCGTGGATGGCCTCCGTTTAGCGAGCAGCGCCGCCGTTCGCCGGCGGACATCGCCGGAGTCCCGCCCCTCCTCTCGGGCGGAGGGAGAAGAGGGAGGTGGACTAGTCAAACCTGACTGGTGGGCCAGGCGGGCCCACTGTCAGCGACCCAGGCGCAGTCCACGCTGGATAAGTGGAAGCGCATTTCAAAAATACGCCTTCGACGTGTACGTTTTTAATTAAATCGTTTTCTTTTCTGTTTTAATTTAAATAACAGATTTTTGACCAAACTTTGACCAACTGTATCTTTTTAAATATAAATCCAAATGAATTAATTCTTTTTCCTACATCTCTCAAATATTGTCTAGTTTATTTTAAGATTTAATTGAAAAATTTTCCAAACAACTTTTTGTGCTGTTTTTGAAATATGTGTTATTTGCATATTTTTGAAAATAGGAACTTCGGAGAGGAGTAAGGATCTTGCAAAAATCTTGGAGTGCACCCTGCCTTTCTACATCATGAAGGCAAGCATTCTGAACCCTGGTGTAATTTTTTTGTGTGTGTTGTTTGGCCCGGTGACAACACTACCCCGACACTTGCATGCGTCATTTTATGTGAGGATGTGATCCTATTCGTAGGTGCATATAGTGAATTTCATGCACATGGAGTTGACATGTTTTGTGATGGAAATCACCACAACACACTTCTCATGCATACCGGAAGGAATGCTGGGTAGGCCTCTGTCTTGGGTAGACGCGGTCCTGACCCTGGTCCTCCGTTGAGACGGTCGTGTCCGGTATGGCATGATGGGGTATGTCGTGTGGTGTTTCTATCTGTTGGTTGAAGTATATGCATTGTTATGATAATCTTGCAGGAATTATTACTACCTCCTGAGTCGACCGTAGATCAAGTCTTGTTCCGGTAACCCCCATACTTGTTTCGTACTGCCACAGGTCCCTACCGTAAGTAGGGTATGGTTCAGTAAGTTGTTAACCCTTGTCTTGGCACACACCGTACAGAGAGGCCATGGTGGAAGATACCGGCTGCATCCGGTAGGCATGCCACCTGGTCCGGGGGCATGGGTGTTTCGGTTGTAGCCGAAGGGGGTAGCTCCCCTAGTGTGCGCGCGGTATAAATTTTGTGATCCCATGCTACGTCGAGGTTGTAGCCTCCCCACTTAGAGTTTGCTTGACAGGTGTCGTGGGTGATTCCAGACACCGGTAAGTGAAGCTGGTGTGTGCAAGTCAGGTGTGTTTTCAATTAAAAGACCGTAGACGGAATTAGTCCCGATGGACTAAAGGAATCCGTTACTCGTGGGTAAAGAGTACACCCTCTGCAGAGATTAAACCTATTCGAATAGCCGTGTCCATGGTTAAGGATTACAGTCTGGGATGGGTCAAGTGTCGGTCTTAGTGTCGGTCTTCAGAGGTGAAACTATTAAACCAGAAAGGGAATTACTACTTGAGACTTGTGATGATTATGATTATTACTATTGTTGACTCATCCGTGATATTATTGTTATCATCGAGTATCTCTGGGATGGTTCTACCTCCGGGATATTCACTATGATTATTTCTTTTAAAGCCCTTTATGTGGCGTCGCTCAGACGCCCGACTGTGGCATTTCTTTTAAAGCCCTTTATGTGGCGTCGCTCAGACGCCCGACTGTGGCATTTCCTTTAAAGCCCTGTATGTGGCGTCGCTCAGACGCCCGACTGTGGCATTTCTTTTAAAGCCCTTTATGTGGTGTCGCTTAGACGCCCGACTGTGGCATTTCTTTTAAAGCCCTGTATGTGGCGTCGCTCAGACGCCCGACTGTGGCATATATTTACTCGCATACATCATGAACCTTTTTCCATAATGTTCAGAGTAACCACAGAATATTTTGACACATGTTTATCTGCGGCTATAATATATCTGTGTTCTTAATGTTTGCGAGTACATTCAAAGTACTCACTGGCTTGTCCCTGGCTATTGTCTTGGCCAGATTGATTGCTTGGAGAGGAGCGTTGCGACGACAGCCTCGGAAACCTAAGCAACGGTGATAGCAGCCTCGCGAAGATAGGAGTTAACCTGGTCAGCTGTTCCCGTGGGAAATGGAGTCCCATAGCCGTGGTGAACCACAAACCGCTTCCGCCCTCAACCACTAGAAACCATTTGTTGTACTCATAGACCGCAATGGTCTTGTACTACATGTTTTGTACTTTTGCTTGGAATTTCTGTATCAAGTTGATGCCTCATCTGCTAACAGTAATCCTGGGGCTGATGAGCTCGACGGCCATTTTCTGGAAAATTAATGTCCGGAAAAACCGGTCGCGACAGACTTGGTATCAGAGCCAGGCTGACCATTGGCTAATCCTATCCTAGTCAGGTCAATAATCTTAGGCAAACCAACCCACCAAGCCATAACCCAAAACCCCAGCCAAGCTTCTCATGCCAGATAGCCCCACAGTGACCCGACACCTTTTGGCAGTCGGTGCCCAACCTATCAGCCTAGCCTATCGCTCATGCGCCAGTGATCGAATCCTGAATAGTCTTTGTCGCTAGTTAAATGCTTGTTTACTGTTGTGTTTACTTCTGAGTACTTATTCCACTGCAAGTAGTTCTTCGCTAAGGAATTTCCTCACCGACAAATTCCTAAGTGAAGAATTCATAAAAACCGCCTATTCACCCCCCTCTAGTCGATATAACGCACTTTCAATCCACATATGCTGCCTGGATATTTGTTGCTCTGGGCAACCATACCTCCCTCGCCACTCTATGCGTCCGTTGAGGTACATCATACTGGTGCACCCACTGTCCGAATGGGCCTCCCATGCTCTTATTGTCACTTTTTTGCTATTAGTATAACGCTAGCAGTCAAGTCAAGCAATGCTACTGCTAAAGTGATGCCACATTTAACTAGTGCCGCACTCAGTCTAATGCCACCGATAAATTTAAGCAATGCCATTTAATGTCACTAGATTATTTCAGGGTTAGCTGTTGATTGTGGATGTATTAAAGATTTTTCAGCTAAGGAATTCTAATGTTGTTGCACAACCAGTATACCAATGATGAAACTTGTTACTACCTTCAGATTTTTGCACTGTTAATCCTTATAGATTACATACCTCACTTTCATGAGATAAGTTAATTTTTTTTGTACAGTGTCACCTAAATGCCAAGGCGCTGATGTCATTTTATTTTGGTTAAACTGCACAAAAAATTATGAAGACAAGAGGAAAGGTCAAGAGTGGGCACCTCCTCCTCCGGCTGTTCTCTTGATTCGTTCGATCAAGTTTTTATGTTTGATCGATTATCAAGATTGGGATAGCAATTTTTAAGGTCCCTCCGAGTTTGAAATGATATTTACCTTGGAGGTACATGGTTTGCAAAAAACTTATACTGTCATTAGTTAATAATGCTAATTACCTTCAGACTTTTGTATTTGGTTTAATGCTCATGCACCGCTAGTATACCAATGCTGAAACGTGTTACCTTTACATTTTGTATTGTTAATTCTTATAGAAATCTTCCAGTGCTAGAGTTTATTGAAATTTGTTCAGTAAAACCATTGTACTCTACCCTGTAATAAAATAACTACTCTACTGTTGCACTAGCCACTGGATTAGTGTATATTTGTAGTATTTGAAATTTCGAATGGTGTTGCATTAGCGTATGGACATAAATAAAGTGTGGCAAGCTTTCCTAGATATGTGCTCAAGAAAACTACTACCTGCTTTTCTAAATACTAGAAGTTTGGGTACTTTAAATTGAACCAGGAAAACGTCAGATATTAAGGAACAGAGGGTGTAGAGTTCACTCAAATTATCCCGGTAAAGCTAGTCACACCTTTGTTAAAATTAATGTTCATTATGTTATCGGAGGAGGTTTGTAAGTTTATCTCTAATGCCTGTCGACTACATACGTGACATCATGATGTAATGTTAAGTCATTTCCTTTTGTACAGTGTCACTGAATTGTCAAGGTGGTGATGGCATTTTATTTTAGTTGAACTACACAAAATATGCTTGAAAGAAGAGGAAAGGTCAAGAATCGATCATTCTTTCAGAAAGAACTATACATGCCTTTCTGACATCAGCCGTTGTTGCCTTATTTATTCCTTCAAACATGTGGTTAGAAACATTCTTGCTACCTTTTCCCAATAAGAAATTGGAATGCTTATATTTGTGAGTCTATGCTTCAACTAGTGCCACTTTTATAGTAATCACACTTTCAATATCTATGCAAACAGGGATGCTCGATTTTAGTGGAACTGCACAAAAAGTCCAACTGGTTCAACATTAGGAGCATGTTTTCTTCCAAACCTTTATATCCAATTGGTGGCACTATGAGCTGTTCATTACGAAGGTACATGGTTTGCAGTGGCGTTTTCCAAAGTTTGCAAAAATTGCAGTGGCATTTTTCAAAGTTTGGAAACTGCAGTTGCATTTTTATGAATTGCCATAATTGGAGTGGCATTTATCTAATTTGTTTTTGAGACGGAAGCAGGGTGTCAACTGGGCTGTGCGGGGCACTCAGGCCTGTCTAGACAGCCTTCTCATTTATGTTTACCACAGACCAACCCAGTAGTTTTTTTTCTTTCTGAAAATGGCTAGCGCAGTTTTATTGTGATTTGCCAAGTAAGTCGCTTTGTCAGGCCTGTTGGGCTCCAAATCTTTCAACACGAGGAGAGATTCATTCGGCTGGCCGAGAAAATGGCCTATCAATAATGAGAAATGGGTTGTACATTTTTAAAACACATCAAACTGGCAATTAGTTTCAAATTTCTTTTTTTCATTTCGAGATTTTAAATTGCATTAATTTTTACGCATGGAAAATTTGTTGGATTTTATATTGATATACATTTATTTTTAAAATTAGTTTGAATGTGACTCAAAATTTCGGGATTAAAAACAGTTCGGACCGCACCGAAATATGCAAAATTTCGTATAATTTGTTAACCGTGGCCACAATATGGGCTGTAATGCTAACAAAAAGAATATGGGCTCCAAAAAAACCTTAAGAATTAGCAAATGGGTTGTAAATTATTAGAAATAATGGCAGATGAGTTGTATGCTGTTTTCCACAGATTTGAGGCTTTCCTAAAAAAAGGTTGACGCACAAGCAGTGACTGTTGGATATCCATCCAACGACCGTCGTGCTTCTTCAATCTCTGCTCTTCCTGCTCCTGCCGCTCAAACAAGCGCCGGCAGGACTACCTGCTCCCTCCTCCCCACGGCCGGCTATGCTGCCGCGCAGGCCTCACCGCCCCACCGTACTCCCATCGCTGGCCTAGCCATCCCTCTACTCACCCACACCCGCTGTTAATCTCCGGCAACGGCAGACGAACCAGTAAACCCTCGTACAGTCGTACTCCCCTCCGCGTGGGAAACAACTGCCGAGTCTTCCCTGCCTCCGTGTCGTTCCCTTCCTAGGCCTCGTCGTCGTCCACCGCCCTGGTGCTCTCGGTGCGGCCTGGTCAACGTGGTCAATGACCGACATGCATCTGAAGTGGACTGTACGTGGAGAGACTGACAGCTGGGTCCACGGCCGCACGCAAGGAAATGCCTCCTTATTACGCGCAAAATAATGATTCCTCCACCTGACATCTGGGACCCTTGAAAGGGCCTCTGTATTTCGTGAAAAAAATGTTACCGCCACTGACAGCTTGGACCCACCAGCTATATCTTCGCATGCAAGGAAGTGCATCCTTATTATGCACAGAAAAAAAGAATACTCCCCTGCTAGCTGGGAACCAGTATAGTGGCAGGCTGACTTGTGGGCCTACTAAGTTGACAGGGACGGAGGGCATTGTCAACTTAGTCAGTATGCATGATTCTAACTCAAGTGACCGTACGATGTCCATCCAACGGCCGTAGTGCTTCTTCAACCTCTGGTCTTCTTGCTCCAGCCGCCCAAACCAGCGCCGGTCGTGCCTCGTGCTCCTGCCTCTCGTGGCCGGCTGCGATGAGGCGGAGGCCTCACCGCCCCCTACTACTCCCACCACTGGCCAGGCCATCCCTCTACTCACCCACACCCCATGTTATTCTGCGGCGATGGCATCCTCGCACCGCAGCAAACCAGTGAACCCTCATACTCCTCTATGCGTGGGCATCCACTGCCGCGTCTTCCCCGACTCCGTGTCGTCCCCTTCCTAATCCTAGCCGTCGTCCACCGCCCTGGTGCTCTCGGCGTGGCATGGTCAACGTGGTCAAGGAACGGCTTCCATCGGACGTGGACTGTACGTGGAAAGGCTGACAGCTGGGTCCACGGCCGCAGCAAGGAAGTGCCTCCTTATTACGCGGAAAATAATGATTCCTCCACATGCCAGCAGGGACCCACCGGACGGGCAACTGTATTTCGCGAAAAAAAATGTTTCCCCCCTGATTGCTGGGACCTACCAGCGACATCTTCACACGCAAGGAAGTGCATTCGGGCAAAAAAACGATTCGCCCCCCTGACTGCTGGGACCCACCAGCTACATCTTCGCACGCAAGGAAGTGCCTGACAGTCGTGACCTACCTGTTCGAAGCGTACGTAGCGTTGTCATTCTGGTCGCTAACGTGTACGTACATACTGGTCGATGTAGAGGTGCGCACGTGTCGTAGTAGAGGCGCGCACGTAGCATGTACACATACGTACAGCGGCCAGGGTACAAGAAAGTAAATACGGCCACGTACGTACATACGGGCGGGGTCTCGAACGCCTACTCGCGCGTACGTATGGCCAGGGCTCATGTACATGGCTGGGTCGGAACAGAGAAGCAACGTCGTCGTCGTGTTCATGGGGAGCCAACTGGCTGGTTCGGAACGGAATGCGTCGTCGTGTTCATCGGGAGGGCTTGGATGGAACAGCCGATGGAAACGAGGCCTGGCATACCGCAGAACAGAGGAAACGGCCTTGTGTTCGACCGGCCACGTTCGAAACAGGATCCTGTTCATCGGGAGGGGTCTGGCATACTGCAAAACGGAGGAAACGGACCTCCTACGGTCGAAACGGGGGTCCTGTTGATCAGGAGGGGTGTGGCGTACCGCAAAACGAAGGAAACGGACTTGTGTTGGAGCGTTACGATCGAAACGGGGGTCCTGTTCATCGGGAGGGGTGTGGCGTACCGCAAAATGGGACTCCACGGGATACTGTTCATCTCCACCGTCGACCCCCTCCAGCCTCCACGGGCTACTGTTCATCCACCGTCGACCTCCTCCAGCCTCCACCTGCGACTGTTCATCCACGGGCTCCTGTTCATCCAGCCTCCACCGTGCGCTACTCCACCGGCTACTGTTCAACCAGCCCTATCCACGAGCTCCTGTTCAACCACCCCTCCATGGGCTACTGTTCATCCAGCCCTCCACCGTCGACTGTTCATCCAGCCCTCCATGGGGTGGTCCTGTTCATCCAGCCCTCCACGGGGTCCTGTTCATCCAGCCCCAACCGGCTCGATCGATCGGGGTCCTGTTCATCCAGAGGCAACACCATGGGGTCCTGTTCATCCACCCCCACTGGGAATTGTTCATCCAAACCCCCTATGACGCCCGGATAATTAAGCTACAGTAACATATGCTAATGATGCCACATCACCTTGGTTACTATTGATGAACTCGCGTTAGTTCGAAACCGATTCAAATTCAAATTCAAAATCAAGCAGACAATAAAACTTTTCAAATATTAAAACTATAATGTTCGGAGTGAACCAAATATTTCATAGAAAATTATGGTGGAGAAACCACACCTTTATAAAATGTTTAAATACTATAAGGTGAATAAAACAGTAGCAAAAACTATTATTTAAGTACTTTTAAATATTAAATAATTATGAAACTATTTTAGCTTGGGTAATAAATTGATGTGGCAGTGATATATTTGATTATACTAATTTAGGTGCTAACTTGGTATTAATAAAAACTAAAATAAAACGAAAAAACAATAGAACAAAACAAAAGACCTAAGCTACTGGGCACTTTTGGCCCATCTAGCAACTTACCTAGGTTAGCCCATCTCTCCCTCCTTGAACCTGTAGCAGGAGCATCGTGGAGCACATCCACGTACACCATGGCGTCGTGGCGCACATCCGCGCCCCCCTCGCCCTACTTAACATCGCCAGGCTCCCTCCCTCGATCCCCTCCTAACCCTAGCACCAACCACTCCCTCCCTCACTCCCTGTCACTCTCTCCCAAACGCCACTGGCACCGCGGCGCCGTCGATCCCGCGACCTCCATCCACCCCGCACCTCACGGAGACGTCCCGGAGGACCACCGTCGTCGTCCACGTCGGCTCCGCCATTCGGCTCAAGCCGAGGCCCTCTCCATCAACGGGATCGAACCCTCCATCAACCTCTGCCGCCGGTCGTCTTCGTCGAAACCGCCACTCAAGCGTCGCCCCGTCCACCCCGAGCGCGCCCCGACCTCCCCGGGGTGAGCCACCGCTGTCCCCCGCTTTTCCCCCTCGTCCCTGTCGCCGAAGCCCCCGCCGTAGGCCGCCTCCGCCCACGGCACGCCCGCGCGCCTCACCCGAGCAACCTGCGCCCGCCTCATGCTCGCCCGCGACATGCCGCGCCTGCAGCACGCGCTCGTGGCCACGCCCAGCCACCTCCTGGATGCGCTGTCGTCGTGCTCCGGCCGCCTGGATAGCCCAGAGCCCGTGCGTGGCCTCACCTAGCCTCCCGCACTGTCACCGCTGCTTCTGTGTTCTGCTGCTAACACTGCTGCTGCCTCCTCTTCCCTGCTGCTCACGTCGGCGCCGTGCTCGCGCACCGCTGCCGGCTGCGACCCAGCCGCCCCTGGCCTCGTCTGGCCTGCACCCGCGCAACCACGCACCCTTGTCCAGCCACCCGCTTGTTGTATTGCTGCTGCTGCTAACTACTGTAGATGCAACTAGCTTTACCAATATTACATTGAGTAACTCTCTAGACAGCCCCTAAACAACAACTAATCAAGTGCTAACATGAGTAAAAATAATATAATTAGAAAGTATACATGAAAAACTCAATTTTATCCCACTAGACTAAATCCTTTCCATGCCTGGATTAAATCCTATGAAAATTGCAAAATGCTTTGTTGTGTTAACAGGGAACAGAAGTAACCCCTAGCTATGTGTTCCGTGTGTGTGCGTATGTGTTTTCTCTGTGTGTGGCCGGCTGTGACTAATTTCCAGCCTGTCCAATTAGTTTAGGATTAATTAGTAGTTAGGTTATCTACTAGTGGATGACATGTGGGACTCCCCCTTGGTTAAATTAGTGAGTTGTTTTATTAACATTTGAGACAATGGCATATGGGACCAGCCTATACTATTCATCCTTTGACTATTCAATCTTTGACTAGGTCAACCCACCCCACTGGCCCCACTGGCATGCTCATAGGCTAGAGTAACACTAGGAGACAAAAATAATTACTGTTATAATTTCGAATTAAATTAAATCCAGTAATTTCTAGAAAATGAATTAAAACTTTAAAAATTGATATAAAATAATCCGTAGCTCGGATGAAAATAATTTATACATGAAAGTTGCTCAGAACGACGAGGCGAATCCGAGTACACATCCCGTTCATCTGCCACACATCCCTAGCATAGCAAACACGCAAGTTTCCCTCTCCGGTTCATCTGTTCGAAAACACGAAACACCGGGAATACTTTCTCGGGTGTTTCCCCCTTCGCCAGTATAGCCTAGTACTGCGTTAGGTCACCCCTAGCACCGCGTATCACCATGTTATGCTTTGTGTTTCTTTGATTGCTCAGTTATTTATTATGTTCCCCTTCGTTACTTCTTTCCAGTAGACCCCGAGGCTGCCGGCGACCCCTAGTTCGACTATGGTGTTGACGAACCTTCTTGCCAGAGCAACCAGGCAAGCCCCCCCCTTGATCACCAGATATCACATACTCTACTCTCTACTGCTTGCATTAGAGTAGTGTAACATGTTACTGCTTTTCGTTATCCTATCCTGATGCATAGCCTGTCCTTGCTACTACTATTGTTACCTTTACCTGCAATCCTACCTGCTTAGTATAGGATGCTAGTTTTCCATCAGTGGCCCTACATTCTTGTCCGTTTGATGTGCTATACTATCTGCTCGTGATCACTCGGGAGGTGATCACGGGTATACACTATACTTTATACATGATACATGTGGTGACTAAAGTCAGGTCGGCTCGAGGAGCACCCGCGAGTGATTCATGGATTGGGGGCTGAAAGGACCTTTGTCCCGACGGCCCTCTGGGTGGATCTTTGTGGCGGAGCGGCAGGGCAGGTTGAGACTACCTGGGTGAGAGGTGGGCCTGGCCCTGGCAGCGTTCACGGATAATTAACACGCTTAACGAGATCTTGGTATTTGATCTGTGTCTGGCTACTGGCCTATACGCACTAACCAACTACGTGGGTAAGATATGGGCACTCGGCGTCGTGGTATCAGCCGAAGCACTTCATGACGTCAACGACTGAGCGGTGCGCGCCAGATTGGGCCGCGTAACGTGACTTCCGTTGTACTGGAGGTTGCTAGGTCTGCTTCCGGCCGCGTTCGCAACATGCAGGTGTGCTAAGGGCGATGGGCCCAGACCCCTATGCGCTTAGGTTTAGACCGGCGTGCTGACCTCTCTGTTGTGCCTAGGTAGGGCTGCGACGTTTTGATCTTCCAAGGCCGGGCATGACCCAGAAAAGTGTGTCCGGCCAAATGGGATCAAGCGTGTTGGGTTATGTGGTGCAGCCCTGCAGGGAAGTTAATCTATTCGAATAGCCGTGATCTTCGGTAATAGGACAACTTGGAGTTGTACCTTGACCTTATGATAACTAGAACCGGATACTTAATAAAACACACCCTTCCAAGTGCCAGATACAACCCGGTGATCGCTCTCTGACAGGGCATCGAGGAGGGGATCGCCGGGTAGGATTATGCTATGCGATGCTACTTGGAGGACTTCAGTCTACTCTGTTCTATATGCTGCATTCTGGCATTCTGGCATTCTGCAGGATTAGCTATCCCCCTCTTATTCTGGCATTCTGCAGTTCAGTCCACTGATATGGCCCTTTACACATATATACATGCATATGTAGTGTAGCTCCTTGCTTGCGAGTACTTTGGATGAGTACTCACGGTTGCCTTGTTTCTCCTTTTCTCCATTTCTATACCTGATTGCTGCGACCAGACGATGGAGTCCAGGAGCCAGACGCCACTGTCGACAACAACTCCTACTACACCGGAGGTGCCTGCTACTACGTGCAGGCCGCTGACAACGACTAGGGGTAGTTTAGGAGAATCCCAGGCAGGAGGCTTGCGCCTCTTTCGATCTGTATCCCAGTTTGTGCTAGCCTTCTTAAGGCAAACTAGTTTAACTTATGTCTGTACTCAGATATTGTTGCTTCCGCTGACTCGTCTATGATCAAGCACTTGTATTCGAGCCCTCGAGGCCCCTGGCTTGTATTATGATGCTTGTATGACTTATTTATGTTTTAGAGTTGTGTTGTGATATCTTCCCGTGAGTCCCTGATCTTGATCGTACACGTTTGTGTGCATGATTATTGTAAGATTGAATCGGGGGCGTCACAAGTTGGTATCAGAGCCGACTGCCTATAGGAATCCCCCTTCCACACTCCTTGGCCGAAGTCGAGTCTAGACATTGCAAAAACTTTTACTAACATGGTTGTGTGCGTTACGGGCCCACGTCGCCATTTGGTGGTACTAGGATCTTTTACTCCTCGATCTTTACTCTGGGACTCTGAACTCTCGTCTATTAGGGTTAAACATTTTTCTAACTCTAAGATTAGGCTCTCGTACCCACTTCCTCCCGGAGAGCCTCGAAATTATCGATGATCGCTTGCTTCGCCAGAAGATTCTCCAAATACTCCTCGATGTTTCTCGAGACACTGTGCCAACTGCCTTGTAGTTCCTGACCACCGATAACCCCCGTGAATAACACCCTTGCCGCTTGTACCTTCATCCCCAGTTGCACCTGTTATTAAAAGATGCCCTGAAATACTCTCCGTTGTCCCGAAAATCCTTTGAGTTTACTGTCTTGCAGTTTTAATTTGCATGAAAATCCTTATGGGTTTTTCCTCACATTTATCGAGGAGCCGTTCTTCTCAATTGTTCATGTGTCTCAAATAATTCTTCCGAATATTTTTCAATCTTTCGAAAATCCTCTGCAGCATGTTACTCTTGAAACTCTTGCCTGCTTGCATTATGGTTAATTCCATATGACTAGTAGTTCTCGTTAACATCCCTTGTCTTAGTCATTTTGAGCCTATTGATCCAATGTGTGCATACACACGCAGTCATCAGGTTATCCTTTTTAAAATTATCTTTCCGGTTCAGGCGTCATTCCGGACGTGAGTTGGTTCTCGGCAATTCAAACCTTTATTGATTGCCCAACTAAGTGTTTTCAACTTATCCATCCTTGATCAGAGCGTCTGCTTCTCATTCTTCGTTTAGGAACCATAATTTCTTCTATTTTAAGCATCAGACTAATCAGGTGATTCTTGAATCTGATTCCTCTGCATTCTTTATTCCTCTGAGTGAGGACCGATACTCACATCAGCTCCGTTGCGGATTGCCCGATCCATTGTTGGATTGTTATCCGACAGTGTCCTTCATATTCAGTCACCTTGCGAGTCCTTCCCCTAATACATAATGCCTTTGGTAAATTGTATCCTCTGCTTGGCCAACCATGCTCAGCTTTCTAGCTTGTGTATTTACTTTTGAAACTTGTGGTATATGTTACAAAGATGCCCGATGGGTTGAACCTATGTCTTCCCCTAATCCGTGAGAACCCGAAAGTTTTCACAAGTCATACTCTTCCGGTGTTCTACCACATAAATTCCAACACTACAGTTTTATCAAAGCGACTGGTGAATGAAATGTTATGCATTAAAGAAGTGGGAGTCGACCTTGAACTTTGTGTTCATGCCCATGAAAATGATGTAGACCATCTCGGAAGCTTCTTGCAAAATGATTATCTAGCTGTATGATTCTTTCGGTATTTTTGAAATTGATTCCTTACAGTTATGGTTCCGACCAAGCTGTCCTGATCTGATATATCTTATGGGAATTCATTCCAGTGCCTCGTCTATTTTTGGCAAGGTTGAAGTATCTACTGTCATAAGTCAGTGACCCGGTTCTACTTCTATCATGTTCTACCTTCGAGTATTACCCCCTGGTATCTCGGAGATGCCTTGCCATTGCACCACATCTTACTAAATTTGTTGAAGTAATGTCTTTCCATGTCATAATCACTCTACGGGTTCTGGGTTGTTGTCAACCGAGGGCACCGACTAGTGAAATTATTCCGCACTACAAATCAAATACCCCTAGTATTTTTACTAGGAAATTCTGAACCCAATCTGGTCATTCCTAGACCATCGGCTGCATCCTGGTCTTCCTACTTTTGACTGTGCTACCGCGTCCTTCTCTGGGACATGAATTATTTAGTGTGTGAGCACGACTTACGTCGAGATTTCAACATCATGTTGCTTGTCTTGAAGGGCAACTTTGCTCCCGAGCTTGCATCTTATATCTATAACTTGCCACTTCGTCATTTCCTTGCTTGTTGCCGTTGTTGTTTGATTGCATCCTCTTGAAACCTCCCGGCAAATGTGTCAGATCGCCTTCAACATTTTGACTCCTTCCAGGATATCAATGGAATTCTTGATGATAAGTGCCATCCTCGTTCCTTGGTAATTTGAGTTACCATCGACAACATCCTTACCTTCCTTTCATCACAAACTTGATCATGTTATGGAGCTCCTTGCTAACCAGCTTATGTTATGTTCTACCTTGGAGTATACCATCTTTTATGTCAAGGATATTGTGAGAATTGCTCCACCTCTTGAGAATTCTTGATATAGTAATACTTATCGCCATCTCCATTCGTTTTGTGATCCCCTGTTATTTCTAACCTGAATACCGACAACTGAACTATGATGCGTGAATTCAAAACTTCTAGCAATCATATTGCTTTGGATTTAATGGTCGAGTTTCATTCTAATTCTCTTGTTCATTAAGTCACCATTCTAACATTGATCGTGCAACCCAGCCCATTTTTCGGGTGCACCTTTCAACCAATGTTTCATTGTGTATGTTTTCCTCAAGCATACATGCCGGAGTCAAAACCGGCGGATCTCGGGTAGGGGGTCCCGAACTGTGCGTCAAGGCCGGATGGTAACAGGAGACAAGGGACATGATGTTTTTACCCAGGTTCGGTCCCTCTCGATGGAGGTAATACCCTACTCCTGCTTGATTAATATTGATGATATGGGTAGTACAAGAGTAGATCTACCACGAGATCAAGGAGGCTAAACCCTAGAAGCTAGCCTATGGTATGATTGTTGTGTATGGAGTTGATTGCCCTACGGACTACAACCCTCCGGTTTATATAGACACCGGATAGGGTTACGGTTACATAGAGTCGGTTACAATGGTAGGAGATCTTGAATATCCGCATCGCCAAGCTTGCCTTCCACGCCAAGGAAAGTCCCATCCGGACACGGGACGAAGTCTTCAATCTTGTATCTTCATAGTCTAGGAGTTCGGCTGAAGGTATAGTCCGGCTATCCGAACACCCCCTAATCCAGGACTCCCTCAGTAGCCCCCGAACCAGGCTTCAATGACGACGAGTCCAGCGTGCAGATTGTCTTCGGCATTGCAAGGCGGGTTCTTCTCCAAATCCTGTGTACCTGTAGGAATAATGCCCGATTTTTGTAATGTAGCGCTCCTCGGCTTCCATGCCCAATAATGGTTGTCTTCCACGTGTCAAAAAAATGTGAAAAGCCGGGGTGTTTTTACATCCACACCCCTAGCCATACAAACGAGCCGCCTATTTAACGGGATGGGGATTCAGATCCAAACCACATCTTCTCCTCTCCGCGAGTTATCATCAGAGCGCTCCCAGCAAAGGTCCATTCCAACATGGCCAGCCGTCGCAGCTCCTCCCCTCGCCCCTCCGATCCTATACCCGGGGACTGGGAGAGTTGCACCATCCCGCATAGCGAGTTAGTGTCGCTTCAAGCCAAGGGATTTCTCCCTCAGGCATACATGGTCCCGGTCCGAGCCGGTCTCGCCACCTACAATGGCGGAAAACAAGCGGAGAGCACCCCTAATCCCTCTAAAGGAGAGCGGGTGTGCCTCGTCCCCTATCTAATAAGGGGACTGAGATTTCCAATTCATCCATTTCTTCACGGGCTCCTGGAGTTCTACGGCCTCCAGCTGCACAATCTCACGCCAGCCTCCGTATTGCATATTGCGGGTTTCGTCGCCCTTTGCGAGCTTATTTAGGCGTTGAGGCTCATTTCACGCTGTGGAAGAGGTTGTTCTGCCTGGTGCCCCGTTCCCAAGAGGGGTCTACATATCAAGTGGGCGGAGCCGAAGTATGGCGCATCGCCGGGACCGGATACCTATCCGGAACCCCAAAGAAGGCGTCCGAGGACTGGCCTTCGGAATGGTTTTACATAGACGACGTCCCGCTACCGGACCCTATCCGGATCGGTCTCCCTGAGTGCAGCAGTGCTCCATTGAAGAAACGCTTGAGCCGGCGTCCGCGGAGCTCGCAGAGAGAAAGCGACAGAGACGTCTTTTACCTGATGGGCCGGATAAGACTGTTGGCTCATTCCGGACTAACCATGATTGGAGTCATGGCCGCATGCATTATGCGGGGGGTGCAGCCGCTTCAATATAGAGGCCACCCCATGTGGGATTTCAACGGGGAGGATGACGCCACCCGTTACGGTCGTAAGGGGCCAGCCTCAGCTGCCGCTCTAGTAAAGATTTTATCCTTTTTGTACAAGGGAGAAAAGGAGGAATTCCTCCGCGTCAACCCGCGGGCCAGATTCACTATGTATGAACCTCCGAGTTGGGTGGGTGAACAATTGCGCTTGCCCGTTTGTTTTATACTCCCACGGTAAGATATGTAGTCTAACGACTTCAATGCAGGAACTGCGACAGGAAGTAAAGGATATAAACAGCCGCCCTCCACAGCCCGAGGACCCAGAACGGTCCCTTGATCCGGACTCCGAAGAGGATCCGGACATATCGGTGGAGCTTATCGACGGGGTGTTCCATTAGTTAAGCAAGGACAATACCTTGGTAGCCATTACGGCTGATTACCCCGGGTTAATCCCGGCCTCCCAGGTGACAGAAACCGGAGTTTTTATTCCCTTGAGAGAGATTCCATTCTCACGTATTCCGGCGTTTATAACGACAACCGTGTTTTGCAGGGGAGATTTCCGAGGCGAGAGGCCGAACCTGCGGCGGCTAGCCCACGAGGGGCAGTAGGGCCCCGTGGGGCAAAAAGGAATGTAGTCCGGACTGAGATGCCGGCGCAAAGGTATACCGCACCTTCTGTTTCCCTTGTGTTATTCTGTCAGGGCATATTAATGTTCGTGCTATCTTCAGAACGAAGAGACCTCGCCGGACTATATCCGGAGAGGTTGCCAATCGCACCTCCACCAGCCAGGCTCCAACGTCTGGCCAGGAAGCGGAGGCGAGCACCAGGCGCGCACCGGACGCTCCTCCGACAGAGGATGCGGACCGGTTGTCTGCCACAAATTCTGAAGTGGAGAGTGCCATGAACCACAGGCGTCGCCGGACAGTTTTACGCGACGCTTGTTTCTCCCAAGAGGCTTTAGGTGCCTTTAATTCGGGAGATGCATACCTCCGTGCCGCTCAAAATGGTTTAGCCAGAGCCACGGAGCAGTATGTAAAAGACATACGGGTAAGAAAATTTTGGTCAAATATATATATACCAGTAGCCCCCGAGACTTGAAACAGTTAAAGTAACTGATTTAAGGATCATTTAATATCCAGGTTCTTACAGAGAAGAACACCGTACTGTCCCAGGAGCTGGAAAAGTGCAAGGCCCAACTAGAGGCCGCACTAGCCGCAGCAGGAGAGCCCAAAGGGACCCCCTCAGGTAAGATACACTTCGAAAGATTAGTATTGTGCGGTTTGGGTGCAAATCTGACAAATCACATTGCAGATGGCGCCGGACTTGATCCGGAAAAGCAACAACTCTTACGCCGGCTAAAGGCCGGTGAGAATACGTTGACAAAGGTGAGGCGAGAGAAGAATGACCTTCAGGATGCCAACACCAAGCTGGGCGTTGAACTTAAAGACGTTCGTGGCCAGCTGTCGGACTCCACGAAGGAGAATCAGCGGCTTCGACGCGGCATATTTAGTAAGTGCTTAAACGAACTTTGAAAAAAGAGTTCGGCGAGGAAGTCGACTAACAGAGTAATGTCTGTAGGTATGCTCACAGGTCGTCCTACAGAGGAGATGCCCGGTTCGACGGGTGACCTTCTTCCCGAACTCTTGCAACTGCACGAGCGAATTCGGCAGGTGATGCGAGGCGTTGCCCGAGCCTTATGGCCTGCCCACTCCATGCCCGAGGGGCTTGGAGAGCTTGCAGAGAAGCTGAAGGGAGCTCGGCGGCGCTTCCGGTTGTGGAAGATATCGTCCTGCCGACAAGGCGCTAGGGAGGCCTGGGCCATGGTGAAGACCCGTTTTACGAAGTCTGACCCAAACCACATGGTCGAGGTCAGACCAGTGGGGCCTGACGGGAAGGAGATCCCTATAAGCTTAGTATACGGCCAAGTAGAGTTGGCCGCGAAGTATTCCCAGCAGGACTGTAAATTAGACAGCCTGTTAGATGGTATAGAGGAGGAATACAAGCAGTCAGAATGACTATGTAAATTTGAATGTACATGTGTAATGCCTTCTAGCTGGATTGTAGATCGTTTGTCTTTGCCGACCTTTTCGCTTCAACCTCGGGACCTGACGGTCCGGAGTGTGTCCGAATGCCATAGCGGTTATATAAGAACCGGGGTATGCGTGGAGACCAGGCGTAGGGGTCATTAGTGCTTTATCAGACAAGTGCCCAACTAGTTATGTTATATTACATGGTTAGTAAGAAACATCTTCTAGAGAGAATAGTTCCATTAGGGGTTCCTTTCGCTGGGGAGGCATGCCCTAAAGTGCATGTTCGGACTGCGTAAAAAGACGCAGAAAAGCATCTGGGGGCGCATAAAATTAGTAAAAAGATCATCTTTTATTTCACCGACCGAATATTCCCTTAAGAACGCTAGCTTTCGGCTTCACCCAGTCTGAGGTACACATCCGGCTGACCCGGCAGTAACAATCGCAGAGGTGCTCCCTTTACCACCTAGCCAAACAATCGGGGACGTAGGGGTAAGCACAGGAGCCAGGCAACCGAGCTTGGCCAAAACTTAAGTCATATCGATGCATATAATGGTGAAGAAAAAGTTACATGCGGAAGTTTGACACATGTGTTGGGCGTGAAGCCCGTATAAATAAGCTTCTGTTAAAGAAGCCCCCAGGTTTAATGAGCGCGAGTGGCACGTCACTTGATGAGCCTTTAAGGGCTATATAAAAGAAAAGGAGGGGAAGGAGAGAAATGTAAGACAGAAAAATGTAAAAATGGACAGAGGAAGGAGACGAACACGGAGTCCGGCGCTAGGCATAGAATCTTTGGAGACGGGTGGTGTTCCACGGGTTCGGCTCGAGTCGATTATCCGACGCATCTCGCAGGCGGTACGCCCCACCGGTCAGGACTTGGTCGATTATGAATGGACCTTCCCACTTGGGCTTGAGTTTGTCCTTTTTCTTATCCGGCAAGCGTAGAACTAGTTCGCCAACATTGTAATTTTTGGCCCGTACTTCTCTGCTTTGATATCTTCGAGCCTGCTGTTGATAGAATGTGGAACGGGCTTTTGCCACGTCACGCTCCTCCTCCAAGGCATCCAAGTTGTCCTGCCGATCGAGCTCGGCTTCTCTTTCTTCATACATGCGCACTCGAGGTGAGTCATGAATTATGTCGCAAGGCAGAACTGCCTCTGCGCCGTACACCATAAAGAATGGTGTGTATCCGGTGGTGCGATTTGGCGTGGTCCGCAGCCCCCAGAGTACAGAGTCGAGCTCCTCTACCCAGTGCGTTTTAGATTCCTTGAGGGACCGCACTAATCTGGGTTTAATGCCGCTCATGATAAGACCATTTGCACGTTCAAGCTGGCCGTTAGTTTGTGGGTGATAGACAGAAGCATAGTCGAGCTTGATGCCCATGTTTTTGCACCAGAGCTTTACCTCGTCGGCGGTGAAGTTTGTGACGTTATCAGTAATGATGTTGTGAGGGACGCCGTAACGGTGTACGACCCCTGATATGAAGTCTATCACAGGTCCGGATTCGGCCGTTTTAACAGGCTTGGCTTCTATCCATTTGGTGAACTTGTCCACCATGACCAATAAGTATTTTTTTCTTATGGGTCCCACCTCTAAGGGGTCCAACCATGTCAAGCCCCCAGACCGCAAAGGGCCAGGTGATGGGGATAGTTTGGAGTGCGGTGGGTGGCATATGGCTTTGGTTGGCAAAAAGTTGGCAACCAACGCATCGTTGGACTAGGTCCTGAGTGTCTGCCCAGGCCATCGGCCAATAAAAGCTTGTACGGAAAGCCTTGCTAACAAGGGACCGAGCAACGGTGTGATGACCACCGAGTCCGGCATGAATTTCAGCCAGAAGGTTCCGCCCTTCCTCTTCGGAGATGAACCTTTGAAGGACTCCGGTAGTGCTTTTCTTATAAAGCTCTCCCTCGTGGACTTTATAGGCTTTAGATCGCCGCACTATGCAGCGGGCCTCGTTTTGGTCCTCTGGGAGTTCCTGCCTAGTAAGGTAGGCTAGGAATGGTTCTGTCCACGGGGCGATAACCGCCATTATTACGTGAGCTGAAGGTGTAATTTCATTGGCAGAGCCTCCAATTATGTCAGGTTGTTCGGCGTCGAGTGGTGCGGCTGAGTCCGGGCTGTTAATTGCGGGTTCCCCCTCCCATACTACGGATGTCTTGAACAATCTTTCCAAAAAGATGTTGGGTGGGACTGCATCGCGTTTTGCTCCGATGCGTGCCAGGACATCCGCTGCTTGATTGTTTTCTCGGGCTATATGGTGAAACTCCAGCCCTTCGAACCGGGCTGACATTTTTAGGACGGCATTGCGGTAAGCTGCCATTTTTGGATCCTTGGCGTCAAAGTCGCCATTTATTTGGGATATCGCGAGGTTCGAATCCCCGCGTACCTCTAGGCGTTGAATGCCCATGGATACTGCCATCCGGAGACCATGTAAAAGGGCCTCATATACGGATGCGTTGTTAGAGTCCGTGTACATAATTTGGAGTACATATTGGACTGTGTCTCCTGTGGGGGACGTCAAAACAACGCCAGCCCCCAATCCGGCCAACATTTTGGAGCCGTCGAAATGCATGATCCAGTTTGAGTATGTGCCGTACTCTATAGGGAGTTCGGCCTCCGTCCATTCTGCGACGAAGTCAGCCAAAACTTGCGATTTGATAGCTCGACGTGGCTTATAGGTTATATCGAACGGGAGGAGCTCAATGGCCCATTTTGCAATCCGGCCCGTTGCATCGCGGTTGTTGATAATGTCATTGAGTGGTACTTTGGAGGCTACTGTAATCGAACACTCTTGAAAGTAGTGGCGTAGCTTCCGGGATGCCATGAATACTGCGTATGCAATCTTCTAATAATGCGGGTACCGTGATTTGCACGGAGTGAGGACAGTGGACACGTAGTAGACCGGCCTTTGAAGGGGGAATTTGTGTCTGTCCGTTTCCCGCTCGATGACGAGCACTGCGCTGACGACTTGATGGGTTGCCGCGATGTACAATAGCATTGGCTCGCCGGTGTTTGGCGCGGCCAGGACTGGGTTTGTTGCCAATATGGCTTTTATTTCATCGAGTCCGGCCGTGGCGGCATCCGTCCACTCGAAGTTTTCGGTGCGCCGAAGGAGGCGATAAAGGGGCAGTGCCTTTTCTCCCAAGCGAGAGATGAAGCGGCTTAGAGCCGCCACGCATCCGGTTAATTTCTGTATTTGTTTGAGGTCCTTTGGGACATCCAATTGTGACAAAGCTCAGATCTTGGATGGATTTTCTTCAATTCCTCTACCGGATACAATGAAGCCCAAGAGCTTTCCGGCTGGAATGCCGAAAACGCATTTCTCCGGGTTGAGCTTGATGTCGTATTTTCGGAGGTTATCGAATGTAAGCCTCAAGTCGTCTACTAGAGATTCGACATGTTTTGATTTGATGACCACATCATCCACATACGCCTCCACTATTTTGCCGATCTGGTTTGCCAGACATGTCTGTATCATGCGCTGATATGTTGCGCCGGCGTTTTTTAGCCCGAAGGGCATTGCGTTGAAGCAGAAAGGGCCGTATGGTATGATGAATGCTGTTGCGGCTTGGTCTGATTCTGCCATCTTGATTTGATGGTAACCGGAGTATGCGTCGAGGAAACACAACGAATCGTGTCCTGCGGTGGCATCGATAATTTGATCGATACGGGGGAGGGGGAAGGGATCCTTTGGGCAGGCCTTGTTAAGGTCTTTAAAATCGACACACAGGCGCCAGGATTTGTCCTTCTTTGGTACCATCACCAGGTTTGCTAGCCAGTCCGGATGTTTTATGTCTCTAATGAATCCGGCCTCCAATAACTTGGCTAGCTCCTCTCCCATAGCCTATCTCTTCAGTTCGGAAAATCGCCGAAGGGCTTGTTTGAAGGTTTGAATCCTTTCAGGATATTTGAGCTGTGTTCGGCCAGCCTACGTGGGCTTCCTGGCATGTCTGAAGGGTGCCAGGCAAAAATGTCCCAGTTCTCTTGTAGGAATTCTCGCAGTGCGGCATCTACATCAGGGTTCAGTCATGCCCCGATGGAAGCTGTTTTATTGGGGTCCGTTGGATGGACCTGGAATTTTACTATTTCGTCTGCTGGCTTGAAGGATGTGGACTTGGATCTCTTATCGAGTATCACATCATCCCTATTAACCGTGGAGCGCAGCGCAGTCAGTTCCTCAGCCGCTAAGGCCTCGGATAGTGCCTCAAGGGCCAATGCAGCTGTCTTGTTTTTGGTGCGGAGTGTTATGTCCGGATCACTAGCGAGAGTGATAATTCCGTTCGGCCCGGGCATCTTGAGCTTCATGTACCCGTAATGGGGTATTGCTTGGAAGATTGTAAATGCCTCCCGCCCTAGTATAGCGTGGTATCCGCTATTGAACGGGGCCACCTGGAACGTGACCTCTTCGGACCTGTAATTATCCGGCGTGCTGAACACCACATCTAGTGTGATTTTTCCTATGCAGAGCGCTTCCCGACTGGGGATTATTCCTCTAAAGGTTGTGCTGCTTCGCTCGATGCGGTTCCAGTCTATATCCATTTTTTGGAGGGTTTCCTTGTAAATGAGGTTCAATCCGCTGCCTCCATCCATGAGTACCTTGGTAAGGTGAAAGTCGTCCACTATGGGACTGAGGACCAATGCGGCTGGTGCTCGGGCTGTTCGGAATTTAGGTTCATCACTGGCATTGAAGGTGATAGCAGTGTCGCTCCATGGGTTTATTCTTGCTACTTGATAGACTTCGGCGAGGCTGCGGAGTGTTCTTTTTTGCATATTATTTAATGCGAAAGTCTCGAAGACTGTGAGAACGGTACTGGTGTCCTCGGGCTGGCTTTCTGTGGCCTCCGAAATTAGGAGGTCCTCGCCAATTTTGGCCACCTGCCGGAGTATCCAACATGCTCTAAGGTTGTGAGTTGGTGTGGCGTCCTCTGTACTGTGAATTCTATAGGGTCCATCAAGCCACCTTTCCAGTACAGTTCCATGCCCTGTAGAGGGTTTTGGCTTTTTGATATTTAACCCGGGTGTTTTACTATGATGCACCCTCTTAGTTCGGACGGGATTGCTATTCAAGGCCGGATTATCCCAAAATTTTATTTCGGTTTTCCAGGCGCTTTCCATCGCACAGTACTTTTGTACTATGGACGCCAAGTCAGCGAAGCGTGTAATATCACGACGACTTATGGTGTTAAGTATTCCCTCGTCTGTGCAATTACTGCAAAAGATTGAAATTGCGTCTCCCTCGCAGCAATCCTTTATCCTGTTCATAACCAGGAGGAAGCTGGCCCAGTAATGATGTACTGTTTCTTCGGGCTTTTGCCTGATTTGGGAAAGATCACTTATGTTCGGGCGGGCGGGGGGCGTTGAATCTAAAACCTCACCCAATCCAAGATTCGGAGGCCGAAGAGCTTCCAAACTCTGAAGTTCGGAGCCTTGGATGTTGTCCAATGAATCTAGCCCGTTGCCTGATTCTAAGCTCAGGTCTTGAGTTATATCCTCCCCTCCGCGGGTATCCGGCTTGGAGGGGTCGGGAATTCGGACATAGCTAGTCCTTAAAATAGATGAAGGGTCGCCGCACTGCGCCTCTACCACGGCAACATGGTGGGTGACTTGGGGAGAGTTAATTTCTCTTAGATCGGGTTTAAGCCCAACCTGGTCGTAATCCATAGCGACCCCCAGGGCGGCGATGCGATCCAAGAGCTCGTTTACAGAAGAGAGCTCCATCGGATCTAGCTGCTCGACAAGCTCCGAGCTGACGTGAAGGTTGCTTTCGATGACCCGAGAGGTCACCGTCGGCGCAACGGCCGAACAGGCGGTCATGAGAAAACCACCTAGCCGGAGGGTTTGGCCGATAGCCAAGGCTCCCTTAGTAACAGCGCCGTCTTTAAAGACCGGAAGAGGCATCCTTCCTGATTGCGACGACACAGAGGAACTCTCAATGAAAGCACCAATGTCGGTGTCAAAACCGGCGGATCTCGGGTAGGGGGTCCCGAACTGTGCGTCAAGGCCGGATGGTAACAGGAGACAAGGGACACGATGTTTTTACCCAGGTTCGGGCCCTCTCGATGGAGGTAATACCCTACTCCTGCTTGATTAATATTGATGATATGGGTAGTACAAGAGTAGATCTACCACGAGATCAAGGAGGCTAAACCCTAGAAGCTAGCCTATGGTATGATTGTTGTGTATGGAGTTGATTGCCCTACGGACTACAACCCTCCAGTTTATATAGACACCGGATAGGGTTAGGGTTACACAGAGTCGGTTACAATGGTAGGAGATCTTGAATATCCGCATCGCCAAGCTTGCCTTCCACGCCAAGGAAAGTCCCATCCGGACACGGGACAAAGTCTTCAATCTTGTATCTTCATAGTCCAGGAGTTCGGCTGAAGGTATAGTCCGGCTATCCGAACACCCCCTAATCCAGGACTCCCTCAATACATCATTATATTGTTTGATCTGACAAGTGTTACCTCCTTGTTCACATCATTGTGGAAATCCATCTTTTGTTAATCTCGATGAATAGTCGCTGAGTCCATCAGCCACCTCCTCATCCTCTCCTTGTTTTAATGATGAACTCTTGTTTTAGAACTCGCTTCCATTGTTCATTTCCCGAGAATCTTACAATGTCATCTCGTCAATTTGTGTTGCACCTTTTCTTCTCAGACATCCTGAGTCTGAGGTATCCTGACACCAATCAGATCTGAATCTCGGTCAGATATGATGGTTGTAACATATTTCCAGGAGTTATAACATCTTTACATGACCCGGTAAGGTGATGTCATGCCTAGCACACCTGGCCGGAGGCCCTATTGATATAGTTTGCTTTTTAGCAAGGTTATCAATTCTTCCATGAGAAAATGGTAAGACTTATTCTATGAGTTGTTCCTGATGGATCCTTTGTGTGTCCAAAGTCTGATATTTACCCAGTGACCATGTCAATTCTATCTCGAAGCATGTCTGTGGTACTTTGTTCATCAACAAGAACATTTGAAGCACAATGCTAAATTTTCTTTATCAATTATCCAAACACCGTTGTTTGGGTAATGTCATCAATTTCCTCTCCCCTTACCTAAAAGGTTTTCTACTTCTATCCTGTCATGGATATCATGCTCTGCTTGTCCTTGCAAAGGATGTACCCCTGAAACATGTGTTTAAACACATTATCCTTCCCATTGTTTGGTTTAACCTTTCTTGAGGTCTATATGATCTAAGCAGTAATATTCTCCTTCTTATGTAAACACCTCGGTGTATAATTCTGTCAGCAAGACCCTGTTACTATTGTTGATGACATTTTGGTAGCCACCGATGGGTGAGAACTTTGCCTATTGGTCCGCCTCGTTTCATCGAGCAGGAAAATGGTTCTCTTTGTCCCTCGCCCTTGGTACCGACGTTGTTGCCAACATAACTGACAGGCTACCCTCAGACATGCCTTGCTTTCACGAACATGCAAGATGTCACCACTCCTACTGTTAACCCACATGGTGGGCCCATAACCCACAGTTCCACAGGATCGAAACCTGACTCTCCTATACGCCACTGTTTTCCTTAGGTTTGGCTTCATATGTAATTCACGAGCCACCTTCCGAGAAATCATCAATTCGGGTATCTGACACCATACTTATTTCCTGTTGCTCTGAACACCTTCACACTACGTTCAGGCATCAAACGATTGCCTATCCGCTTGAAACTCCTTATTGTACCTTCTTACTTTGCTCTCAATGTTCTCCTAATTTTCAACTCGAGAGATAGCTTGGGCCAAAATCTCTAAGCTAATTACCGAATATCAGTCCTTGCACCCATCTGTCCTTGTAGTTTTCCCTCCTATCATTTTGTAAGTACGATGGAGTTCCTGAAGAAAGGATGACGACTTCATCATTATGACTTGAAGCAGAGAAATGAAGACAACAATGTAATGGATCGACCTCTTCGAGAAGAGCAACCAAGACCGCGGAGAATCGTTGGAATTTCGTAACCTATTCTTCCCACTTACTCCCCTCTTAAATCTCGGGACGAGATTTCTTGTAGTAGAGGAGAATTGTGACGCCCGGATAATTAAGCTACAGTAACCTATGCTAATGATGCCACATCACCTCGGTTACTATTGATAAACTCGCGTTAGTTCAAAACCGATTCAAATTCAAATTCAAAATCAAGCAGACAATAAAACTTTTCAAATATTAAAACTATAATGTTCGGAGTGAACCAAATATTTCATAGGAAATTATGGTGGAGAAACCACACCTTTATAAAATGTTTAAATACTATAAGGTGAATAAAACAGTAGCAAAAACTATTATTTAAGTACTTTTAAATATTAAATAATTATGAAACTATTTTAGCTTGGGTAATAAATTAATGTGGCAGTGATATATTTGATGATACTAATTTAGGTGCTAACTTGGTATTAATAAAAACTAAAATAACAGAAACTAAAATAAAACCAAAAAACAATAGAACAAAACAAAAGACCTAAGCTACTGGGCACTTTTGGCCCATCTAGCAACTTACCCAGGTTAGCCCATCTCTCCCTCCTTCAACCTGTAGCAGGGGCATCGTGGAGCACATCCACGTACACCATGGCGTCGTGGCGCACATCCGCGCCCCCCTCGCCCTACTTAACATCGCCAGGCTCCCTCCCTCGATCCCCTCCTAACCCTAGCACCAACCACTCCCTCCCTCACTCCCTGTCACTCTTTCCCAAATGCCTCTAGCGCCGCGGCGCCGTCGATCCCGCGACCTCCATCCACCCCGCGCCTCATGGAGACGTCCCGGAGGACTACCGTCGTCGTCCACGTCGGCTCCGCCCTTCGGCTCAAGCCGAGGCCCTCTCCATCAACGGGATTGAACCCTCCATCAACCTCTGCCGCCGATCGTCTTCGTCGAAACCGCCGCTCAAGCACCGCCCCGTCCACCCCGAGCGTGCCCCGACCTCCCCGGGGTGAGCCACCACCGTCCCCCGCTTTTCCCCCTCACCCCTATCGCCAAAGCCCCCGCCGTAGGCCGCCTCCGCCCACCGCACGCCCGCGCGCCTCACCCGAGCAACCCATGCCCGCCTCGTGCTCGCTCGCGACACGCCGCGCCTGCAGCGCGCGCTCGTGGCCACGCCCAGCCGCGTCCTGGACGCGCTGTCGTTGTGCTCCGGCCGCCTGGACAGCCCAGAGCCCGTGCGTGGCCTCGTCCAGCCTCCCGCACTATGTCACCGCTGCTTCTGCGTTCTGCTGCTAACACTGCTGCTGCCTCCTCTTCCCTGCTACTCACGTTGGCGCCGTGCTCGCGCACCGCTGCTGGCTGCGACCCAGCCGCCCCTGGCCTTGCCTGGCCTGCACCCGCGCAGCCACGCACCCTTGTCCAGCCACCCGCTTGCTGTACTGCTGCTGCTGCTAACTACTGTAGATGCAACTAGCTTTAGCAATATTACATTGAGTAACTCTCTGGACAGCCCCTAAAACAACAACTAATCAAGTGCTAACATGAGTAAAAATAATATAATTAGAAAGTATACATGACAAACTCAATTTTATCCCACTGTACTAAATCCTTTCGATGCCTGGATTAAATCCTATGAAAATTGCAAAATGCTTTGTTGTGTTAACAGGGAACAGAGGTAACCCCTAGCTATGTGTTCCGTGTGTGTGCGTATGTGTTTTCTATGTGTGTGGCCGGCCGTGACTAGTTTCCAGCCATGTCCAATTAGTTTAGGATTAATTAGTTGTTAGGTTATCTACTAGTAGATGACATGTGGGACTCCCCCTTGGTTAAATTAGTGAGTTGTTTTATTAACATTTGAGACAATGGCATATGGGACCAGCCTATACTATTCATCCTTTGACTATTCAATCTTTGACTAGGTCAACCCATCCCACTGGCCCCACTGGCATACTCATAGGATAGAGTAACACTAGGAGACAAAAATAATTACTGTTATAATTTTGAATTAAATTAAATCCAGTAATTTCTAGAAAATGAATTAAAACTTTAAAAATTGATATAAAATAATCCGTAGCTCGGATGAAAAAAATTTATACATGAAAGTTGCTCAGAACGACGAGATGAATCCGAGTACGCACACCGTTCGTCTGCCACACATCCCTAGCATAGAAAACATGCAAGTTTCCCTCTTCGGTTCATCTGTTCGAAAACGCGAAACACCGGGAATACTTTCTCGGGTGTTTCCCCCTTCGCCAGTATAGCCTAGTACTGCGTTAGGTCACCCCTAGCACCGCGTATCACCATGTTATGCTTTGTGTTTCTTTGATTGCTCAGTTATTTATTATGTTCCCCCTTCGTTACTTCTTTCCGGTAGACCCCGAGGCTGCCTGCGACCCCCTAGTTCGACTATGGTGTTGACGAACCTTCTTGCCAGAGCAACCAGGCAAGCCCCCCACTACTAGGAAAAGGGCTATAGATAGGATTGGTACTAATGGCGCACCATGAAAGTAGTTCGCCACTACTATATACTAATGGCGCACCTGTTTGTGATACGCCATTAGTGTGGAAGACACTAATGGCGCACCAGAAACAGGGTGCGCCACTAGTATGATTTTTTTTCTATTTTTCCATACATACTAATGGCGCATCAGGTCCATAATGCGCCATTACTAGTTATAACTACTAATGGTGCACCAAGCAGACAGTGCGCCATTACTGCAAAAAAAATATTCTTTTTTTTGCAAAACTACTAATGGCACATCTTCTCACAGTGCGCCATTACTAGTTTAAACTAGTAATGGCGCACTGTGAGAAGATGCGCCATTAGTGTATATATATATATATATATATATATATATATATATATATATATATATATATATATATATATATATATATATATACTTTTTTGCAAAACTACTAATGGCGCATTTGCTTGTGGTGCGCCATTAGTAACCTAGGACCCCAACAAGATATTTTGGACAGCCCCACACCTACCCACTCACTTTCCCCACTTCATTCCATCCACCTCCTTCTCCAAGCTTTCAGCCATCTCCTCCTCCTCACCTCATTTCCATCATAGATTCATCAAAATTAAGTGGTGAAATTACCTTTTTTTGATAGGTAAGTAAGGTAAAGCTATCTTCATGATGTAGATCTACTTTTTTTCTCCCTAGCTCGCTCCAACAACGTGCAGATGCACTTTTTGTGGCCTAGCTAGATCTATGTATGTTTGTGGTGTTGCATGTGTTCGTGGTGTTGCATATATGTTTGTGTTTGAAGGTACCGGTATTTGAAATGCGATAGTTGCCAATATTTTGCCGGAATGTTTTGATTCATTTCCGTTTCGGCGAGAATTTTGGCACTATGCATTCTTTTTGGTCCTATTTTTAGGGATGGTCATGCCAAATTTTTTCTTCGTTCTAGAATATCGTTTTGCTCTACCCCGCAGGCGACCATGGTTCGCACGATGACTGAAAGCATCGTGAATAGGTTTTTGAGCTCCGCGAAGGCCGAGATGCTTCAAAAGAACGAGACGGAGATAAGATGTCCGTGTCTAAGATGCAAGCTGAAGAGCCTTATTGCGGACCCGGATTCCGGGCAGGTGCGGGACCACCTGCTCTTGCGTGGTTTCATGGATGGCTATCGGTGGCAAGGTGATGAAGATGACTATGAAGCCGTCCATGGCCGGCGCCTGGCAAGAAATGAGGAAGGGCAACAAGACAAGTACCACCGCGGCGAGGGCGGGCGAGAAGACGAAGAACCTCCAGGACATGATCACGACGGTGATGCTGTACACAGTCATCATGTAGAAGATGTCGTACATGATGATGAGGAAGATCAAGACGAAGGGCATGATCATGAAGATGAAGATGCCGGAGCAGACGACGATGGAGGCTGGGTGCAGGACCCTCATATTCAAGAGCTGCTTCTCAAGCAGACGGATAACACAAGAGCTGCCGCCCGAGAGAAAGCCAAGCTGGATCAACTGGAGATAGACGCGATTACTCCATTTTATGAAGGATGCAGGCCCGAGGATACCCGCCTGAAAGTAATGCTCATGGCTCTGGAGATGAAGGTAAAACACAAAATGACCGACGCATGCTTCGACGAGAACATGTCATTCTGGCACGAACGTCTTCCCAAGGGGAACAAGTGCCCGACCAGTTTCGAGGAGGCGAAGAAAATCGTGTGTCCTCTGGATTTACCGCACGTGAAATACCATGTGTGCATGAACAATTGTATCATTTATCGGGACGAGCACGCGGAGTCTACCATATGTCCGGTGTGTGGCGTCACTCGATACAAGAAGAGGAAGAAAGCTCCTCGAAAATCGATGTGGTACTTTCCGATCACTCCTCGTCTGCAGCGGTATTTTGCGGACCCTAAGGTAGCAAAGCTCCTGCGTTGGCACGCGGATAGGGAGGAGAAGAAGCGGGAAGATGACGGAAATGATCTGGAGATAAATAAAAAAGACAAGATGCTGAGTCACCCTAAGGATGCAAGCCAGTGGCAAGCGTTGAACTTCGAATACCCAGAATTAGGGAAGGATCCAAGGAACATCGTGCTGGGCGCGAGCACCGATGGAGTCAATCCGTTTGGCAGCCAGAGAAGCACACATAGCACCTGGCCTGTGTTTGTGTGGATGTGCAACCTTCCCCCCTGGTTGTGCATGAAGAGGAAGTACATTCACATGAGTATGCTAATTGAAGGGCCGAAACAACCAGGGAACGACATCAATCAGTATCTAGGGCTGCTGAAGGAGGAGCTAGACACGCTGTGGAAAACGCCAGCCAATACGTGGGACGCCGCACAGAAAGAATATTTCCCTATGAGAGCCGCACTGCTCACGACGGTGCACGACTATATCGGTTATGGATATCTCGCGGGGCAGGTAGTCCACGGATTTTCTGGATGCGTAAGGTGCATGGATGACACAACGTATCGCCAGCTAGATAGAGATCCCGGGTCTTCGAAAATCGTGTTCATGGGACATCAAAGGTGGCTTCGCGACGATGACCCGTGGTGGAAACGCAAGGATCTGTTCGATGGTGAAACCGAACCCTGAAAACGCCCGTGTACAAGGAGCGGCGAGGAAATAGACAAGCTGTTGAAAAATTGGAAAGACTGCCCACTGCCGGGAAAGAAGCAAAAGGCGCTAGAGCCCGAAAAGAAGCGAAAGGCGCCAGAGCCGCTGCTGAAGGTATGGAAAACGAGGTCTGTTTTCTGGGACTTGCCGTACTGGAAGATCCACCGTGTGCCTCACAGCCTTGATGTCATGCATATCACGAAGAACGTGTGCAAGAGTCTGCTTGGTACCCTGCTCAACATGCCAGAGAGGACCAAAGATGGGCCGAAAGCAAGGGCAGACTTGAAATCAATGGGCATCAGGCAGGAGCTTCACGCTAATGATGATGATGATGATGATGAGGCGAAGCAGGACACAGAAAGTCATCGCGAAGGCAAAAAGGCCAAGAAGACTGGAAATGACTACCCTCCCGCGTGCTTCACTCTCAGTCAGGAGGAGATCGAGCAGTTTTTCACCTGCCTCCTAGGAGTAAAACTTCCTTACGGTTACGCGGGGAAGATAAGCAGATACCTAGACCCAGCGAAGCAGAAGTTCAGCGGGATGAAGTCTCATGACTGTCACGTGTTGATGACGTAGATACTTCCAGTTGCAATCCATGGGATCATGGACGCGCACGTCCGTGAAACGCTATTTGGCCTATGCAACTTTTTCGACGTCATCTCTCGGAAGTCGATTGGCGTGAGGCAACTTAGAAGGCTACAGGAAGAGATCATGGTGATACTATGCGAGCTTGAGATGTACTTCCCGCCCGCATTCTTCGACATTATGGTGCATATGCTGGTCCATATCATGGAGGATATCATCCAACTCGGGCCGATGTTCCTGCACAGCATGATGCCGTTTGAAAGGATGAATGGTGTCATCAAAGGATACGTTCACAACATGTCACGTCCAGAGGGAAGTATAGCCAGGGGCTTTCTGACTGAAGAGTGCATCTCCACCTGCACGAATTATCTAGGCATCGAGAACCCCGTTGGTCTGCCCGTCAACAGGCACCTCGGCAGGCTCGCTGGATGGGGTCACCGTGAGGGTCGCCGCGAAATGCATGTCGACTTCGAGGGTCGACTCGCCGACTTTGAAAGAGCAAACCTAGTCGCGCTACAACACATAGACGTGGTCGATCCTTGGGTGGTAGAGCACAAAACCTTTATTGAGAAGACGTACAATGACCGAGGCCAACAGAGGACAGAAGGAGATATACTCAAAGAGCACAACTCATGTTTCACGCGTTGGTTCAAGCAGAAGCTTCTGTCGTACCCTTTACATGAGGATTCTTCCACGGAAGAACAACTCATATTCGCCTTGTCACAGGGCGTCGAGCACAACCTGATGACCTATGAGGCGTACGATATCAACGGCTACACATTCTACACCGAGGACAAGGACATGAAGAGCGATGGTTATCAGAACTCTGGGGTAACGATGGAATCCTACACCGGCAACGACAAGGACAGATACTACGGAAGGATCGAGGAGATCTGGGAGCTGAGCTACGCTGGAGAGAAGGTCCCGATGTTCCGTGTCAGATGGGCCAAGAGCGTCCTAAAAGAAGACCGGTATTTCACCACCATGGTTATACCCGAAGCCATATCCAATACCGCGGGCGCAAACGTCACCGCGAAAAATGAGCCATGGGTACTGGCATCCCAAGTGGACCAATGCTTCTTCATTACCGACCCGCCAAAGCCCAGTCGTGTTGTCGTGAGGAGAGGCAAAAGGAAGATCATCGGAATGGATGGAGTAGCCAATGAGCAAGACTTCGACAAGTACGGCGACCCGAAGATCGAACATGACGACGACGATGAAGTAGCAGCACACACCACAAGAAGAAGCAGGACCAGCCTACCTAAAGGACGTCCGTTCCACATAAGAACTCCATTTGCAAAAAAGAAGGGCAAGAAGATTGTGAACAGATAGCTAGCTAAGATCGATTGTATTTAAATCGTAGTCTTGATTTCTCAATTGTATTTCATGGGCACTTTTTGATATCATGAATATTTTAAAATTTCACGGGCACTTTTTGAATTCATGAGGACACCCGATCTTGATCCCCCTCCACCGCCGCCGACGAGCACTCGGCCCCCCACACCCTCCCCCGCTCCACCGCCGCCAACGGGCACCCCCCGCACCCTCCCCCGCTCCACCGCCGCCGATGATATTTTCAAGTAACAAATTTGAACATATTTTTTAAAAAATTATTACTTTTTTATATAAAAAATATTACTGTTATGAGTTAAACAAGTTTGAACATATTTAAACACAAATAAGTATCAAACAGCATTTAAAATGCAAAAAATATAGTGCGGAGCCTGGGAATCGAACCCAGGACCTCCTGGTGTGTGTGCTGCGTGCTGACCAGTCAGGCTAGTGGGCGGGTTCTAATGTGGATTGGGTTAGGTGCAATATAACCTGTGCTGCAACTGTAATAAAACTAATGGCGCACCAGAGGTGGGTGCGCCATTGCTATCAGAAAAAAATACTAATGGCGCACCACGAGGTGGTGCGCCATTGCTATAGGATACCCCTTCACCCGATCCCCCCTTCCCTCTCCCCCTCGCCAGTTCCCTCTCCCTCGATCCATCGCGCCGCTCCTTCCCTCGTCCCTCCCACCATGGCGCCGCCACTGCCGCTGCCCCGACCCACTGCACCGCAGCCGCCCACGCGCCCCCGCCGCCTCCCTCTTCCCTTCCTCCCCCTCGAGCCCACGACCTCCTCGGACGGACGGCGGCGCGAGCCTCCCTGCGCTCCTCGACGGACGGACGGACGGCGGCTAGCCTCGTCGAACGCGCTCCTCGACGGCGGCGCGAGCCTCCCCGCGCGGCTACTGCTCATCGACGACGGTTAGTCTCTGTCCCTCCCTCCCTCTCTCCCCCGCTCATCCCCATGCCCCCACGGGGCGGCGACCTAGGGTTAGGAGCAGGAGCTCGCCGCCGCCGCCCCGTCGTGCCGCCGTCGGGCTGTTGTAACATAAGATTCCCTGATACCTCTTTTCCCTAGATGTATGTGTTGCGGAGTAAGGGCTCTAGCAAGGAACTGCAACGAGGAAAGAGCCATGTGTTCTACGTGATTCATGAGCTCACAGTAACAGAGGAACTGTTGTAGGAAGCATCTTGCAAATTCATGCTAAATTGTCAAATTGTTAAATCCTAATAGTTTTGCATGGAAATTTTATAGCTAGCCAGAGCTAGCCATATATTAATATTCAACCAAACAAAGTACACTCATAGTACACTAAAAGTATTGCCGATGAGCCGGCCTGGAATCCAACTCATTAACGTTGCAAAAGCCCTCGTTTTTCCGTTGCGAACTTGAAACTAACTTGACTAGCTTCTTCTCTTCCAGAATCCAGAAGAAAAGAGCAAGACAAGTCTGACCAATTTGTTTGAATTTAGGGGAACTATATAAAAACATGGATCCTTCAGAACTCTACACAAGTGAATCTAGTCAACAAAGAGCAATATATGATCAGTCCTACTAAATCTCAGTCGAGTGAGACTTGGTTACTATTTTTATGTAAGAATATGCAGGCTATATCATTGTACAAGCCAGGAATATTGTATAAAGAGGGCAAATGAAGGGATAAAAGATTAAAGGGGGGAAAACATATAAATGTAGATCATTTTGAACTAACTAACAAAAGGGTCCGTGTGTTGTATCCGGAGAAAAAATTTGTGCTATTTCTGTTATGGTTTTGTGGACAATATTTGACCTTATGGTAACTAGTTGGGGTCAGGTGTCACGCCCTCGATGCGGTTATATCTCCCACGTGTCGAAGCAGGACTTAGAGGCATAACCGCATTGAAAGCAATGTCGCAAGTGAGGTAATCTTCACACAACCCATGTAATACATAAGGGAAAAAGATACATAGTTGGCTTACAATCGCCACTTCACACAATACATGAGTAAAGCATTACATCATACAGATACAATCAAGGCCCGACTACGGAACCAAAATAAAAGAAGACTACCCCAAATGCTACACATATCCCCGATCGTCCCGACTGGGCTCCACTACTGATCAACTGAAATGAAACAACACAATGAACAAGATCTCCATCGAGCTCCTCCTTGAGCTTGGGTGCGTCACCTGCACGGGTTCATCGGCACCTGCAAACTGGTTTTGGAAGTATCTGTGAGTCACGGGGACTCAACAATCTCACACCCGCGAGATCAAGACTATTTAAGCTTAAAGGTAGGACAGGGTAGTGAGGTGGAGCTGCAGCAAGCGACTAGCATATATGGTGGCTAACATATGCAAATGAGAGCGAGAAGAGAAGGCAAAAGCACGGTCGAACAACTATGATCAAGAAGTGATCCTGAACTACTTACGTCAAACATAACTCCAACACCGTGTTCACTTCCCGGACTCCACCGAGAAGAGACCATCACGGTTACACACGCGGTTGGTGTATTTTAATTAAGATCAACTTCGGGTTTTGTACAACCGGACATTAACAAATTCCCATCTGCCACATAACCGCGGGCACGGCTTTCGAAAGTTCAAACCCTGCAGGGGTGTCCCAACTTAGCCCATGATAAGCTCTCGCGATCAACGAAGGATATTCCTTCTCCCCGGGAAGACCCGATCAGTCTCGGAATCCCGGCTACAAGACATTTTGATAGTAATAAAACAAGTCCAGCAAAACCGCCCGATGCGCCGACATCCTGATAGGAGCTGCACATATCTCGTTCTCAGGGCAACACCGGCTAAGCTAAGCGTACAGGTACCAACATAACCCAAGTTGCCAAGGGACGGTCCCGCACGGTGCTCTAGTTTGGACCAACACTTAGACAAGCATTGGCCCGGGGGGCTAAATAAAGATGACCCTTGGGTTAATTACTCCCAAGGGAAAAGTAGGTGGTGGTGAGGCAAATGGTAAAACCAAGGTTGGGCCTCGCTGGAAAAGTCTTATTCAAAGCGAACTGTCAAGGGGGTCCCATAGATCACCCGACCGCGTTAGGGACGCAAAATCCGGGAACATAACACCGATATGACGGAAACTAGGGCGGCAAGAGTGGAACAAAACACCAGGCATAAGGCCGAGACTTCCACCCTTTACCAAGTATATAGATGCATTAATTAAATAAGATATATTGTGATATCCCAACAAGTAAGCATGTTCCAACAAGGAACAACATCTCCATGTTCCAACAAACTTCAACTTCACCTGCAACTAACAACGCTATAAGAGGGGCTGAGCAAAGCGGTAACATAGCCAAACAACGGTTTGCTAGGACAAGGTGGGTTAGGGGCTTGGTTTAACATAATGGGAGGCATGATAAGCAAGTGGTAGGTATCGCAGCATAGGCATAGCAAAAGAGCGAGCATCTAGCAAGCAAAGATAGAAGTGATTTCGAGGGTATGGTCATCTTGCCTGAGATCCCGCAAGGAAGAAGAACGAGTCCACGAAGAAGACAAATGGACGTAGTCGAACGAATCCTCACAACTCCGGAACGAAACCGAAGCTAATGAGAGAAGCAAACCGAAAACAAGCAAACAACATAGTAAACAACCACCACATACACATGGCATGATATGCGAGATGTGATATGCAATGCATATGCATGCTCCAGAAGGAAAAAGGATGAACAAGGCATAATATTGGCAAACCAAGTATGGCACTGGAAAGGTGAGGTGATTTCAGTTGAAATCGATATAAAGATCACTGGAATCGGATGCACGGTTTGAAAATGACAAGCGAAACAAGAATGACATATCTCTGCGATTAACAGCATGATGCTACTTAGCAAGCAACAAGAAATTAAGTTACTGCACCCAAACATATCAACAAAGCATATGGCAGTGATATAATCAAGATGATTGACAAAAGATGAACACTGATCTATGGCTAAATCACACCATAACAGGTTCAAACAAGCATGGCAAAAGTGCAAAACATATCAGCTTCACAGACTTAGTGAAAATACTATCATGCCAGAAATTAACATCATGATGACATGTTTAGAGCAAGCAAACAACATGCTACAGGAACACAATATAGCAAAACAAGGCACGACATGAATCTACTCAATGCATAGAAAAAAAGTCCCTTACTGACCATAAGCCAAAAAGGACCAGAAAACATAATAACACCCATGTCAAATAAGCAAGTTTTGTTACAGGTTTCAAACTTAGCAGAAAACTGGACATGTCAAAAACAGATAACAAGTAGGCATGTTCGTGAGCTCGATGCACTCACTACAGAGCACTGCATGACAAACCAAGCATACAACCAGCAACTAGACATGGCATAGAAGCTAGCAATGCCAAGAACAACAATATATCATGCATGGATCAACTACAACAATCTTGGCAAAATCGAATAACATGTAAACAATCTGCCAGTAACATTTTATAGCAAAAGTAGAGCTCGATTGACTCAAGCTATGGCACTCCATAATTACAAACAATGGAACGTATGGATAGAGCAAATCCATATTCTCAAAACACTCTTACTGATCATGCTCAAAAGGGGCATAGATCTCTCTGTAAGAACAAGAACACATGGCATAAAAATAACAGCAGAACATGACTTGGTGAAAATACTAAATCTCTGAAATCAGCAACATTATGATCCCTAGTTTGCATGCTTGTGCTAGTCACCACAAAGATCACAAAAATACATGGCATAAATCTCTGGAAAGATGGCCCTCTTCCAACAGCATTTCAGGCATCAAGATGAGCTCAAATTAAAATTATGCAATGAGATGAAATGATGTACTCATCGAGAGTAACAATTTGATATGCTATACGCCCAAAACGGAGCCACGGGTGCAAAGTTATGATGCGATGAACATGCAACAAAAATATGCAAGAAAAATGACTTAGGGGAAAATTCAACCTCCGAAATATTTGGATCTAGGGTTCCGGGCGCGGATCCCGAGGATCACCGGGCCTCTCGCCGGAGTTGAGGAAGGAGACGGCCGGAGGAGGCCGGGGAAGTGCGGGCGGAGGCGGCGGCGACCCGCAATGGCTACGGGCGGCGGAGCCGGCCGCGGGGCGGAGGCGCGGCGCGGCGGACGGCTGGGCCGCGGGCGGCGGAGCAGGCTAGCGGGGCGGGGCGGCGAGCGCTCCCGCGGGCGGCGAGGGGCGGCGCCGCGGCAGGGCGGCGGCGGAGGCGATGGCGGCAGAGGTCTGCGAGGACGGCGGCGCACGGCGGAGAAGCACGCGGGCTCGGCGCGGGCGACCCGTGGCGTGCGGCGGCGGCGGATCGGGCCGGGTGGGCCCCGCCTGGGCCCGGCGGGCCGACGGCGCGGGGAGAGAGGAGGGCGACGTGGCGACGCGTGAGTGGGTGAGGGAGGCGGCGGTGCTGAGATGGCAGCCTGCGATTGGCCGGGGTGAGGTGGAGGTTGGACGTGTCCGGCGCGGTGCGGACGCGTCCGGCGGCGCGAGGAGGAAGAAGCTAGGGTTTCGTGGGAATTCATCCGCGAATTTGGACGGGAGGCACATATTTATAGGTAGAAGGAGCTAGGGATCTCCAAATGGAGTGTGGTTTTCGGCCACGCGATCGTGATCGAACGACCGAGATGATGGAAGGGGTTTGGATGTGTTTTTGGCCACTTTGGAGGGGTGTTGGGCTGCAAAGATAAGGAGGCTTTTACGGTTACCTGGTTAACCGTTGGAGTATCAAGCGACCTCCGATTGACCCGAAACTTGACAGGCGGTCTACCGGTGCTATACCAAGGCCGCTTGACAAACCTCGGTCCATTCCGAGACCGTTTAACACCCGCACATGAAAAGAGGTAAAAGGGGACGCCGGGGGACATAGGAGCGCCGGATTGCAAAACGGACAACGGGGAAAATGCTCGGATGCATGAGACGAACACGTATGCGAATGCGATGCACATGATGACATGATATGAAATGCAGATGATGACATGGCAAAGTGCAACACGCAAGCACATGACATGGCAACGACGACGAATAACTGGCGGACACCTGACGCATCGAATCCGGGGCGTTACAACACTCCACCACTAAGAGAGGATCTCGTCCCGAGATCTAGAATGGCATCGGAGGGAAAACGGGGGAGAAGAGGAAGAGGTAAAACCAAGTTGCTTCTTGACAAAAGAGTGAAACCAAAGAACCTTGAGAGGTTGAGGAATCTTGCAAGAAATACTACAACGGAGATGAACGAAGTTGGAAACGCTCCGTTAGAAAAGAGGAACAAGGATCATTACGAGAACTTGAAGGTAGAAAAGAGAAGAAAACTTGATGAGATGAAAGATATTGAAGAGATGATACAGCACTCCGGTTAAATGGATAAACAAGAAAAGAAGATGATCTTGACAAAACAAGAAGATGGTTCGAAGAGAGCAATATCACAATGCCTTCGGGACAACTGAAAGAGTGGAATCAAGAGAACAGAGAAGAGAACAACAACTTCTATCACAATTGAATTTAAAAGAGCCTCCTTGAAAAGAAGGATTGAACGGAGTTGTTTAAAAAACAACAATGGTAAGAATAAGCTTGTGGCGGGCTTATGAAACATCTCAAAATTATTAGGTGAGCTTCTGCCACCAACGGAAACAAATGATTGGATTGATATCAACAAGGAGACGAGAAACTTATTTCACCGGGAGGACAAATGAAGAACTTGGGTCATTTATAAGCACCATAAATAGCAACAATCCTTAGGGAAATATTTAGGTGAAATATAACCCAAGATAACTCCAATGAAGAGATTGATGGATTTAAAATACCTCATTCTTGACAACATGTGAATCATGAAGCATGAAGGAAAATTGTCAAGAATGACATCACACCACCTCAAGCGATAAGGTAGAAATAATTGCATTTCCGAATGCAAGATGAAAGAAAGCTTGAACTCCTCACAACAAAACATGTGTTGGAACACCATGTTTATTTTAGAGTATGGCTTGACGGATCTTAACTCCGAGAGAAATCTTGATGATCAATTGAAGAATGAAAAGAATCCTTGACAAAGCACCATGTAGAGCCTCCATGAAGAACTCCGGTAAGAAAAGGATGATAGGAAGAAAGAGAAGTTGAAAATACAAGGTGAAGGCTTGCAATGATTAGATGAAGCTTTGAAATGATATAAACGAGAAAACTTGGAACTCCGGAAAGAAAGATGAACAAATGAAATCAAGAATTTTGATGAACCTCCGGAATAAGGAATTGAATTTACTCGATGAAACAAGAATAAGAATTACATTATGCTTATCCTTCACCAATTTAAATTGATGACAAGCAACGGACTTGGCATACCACTTATTCTCATAGAAAGGATCAAGAGAGATATAGCACAAACTTGAGAAGGACTTCAACGAACCACCGGTAACAACGGAAGAGAATTTGGAAAGAATGGATGAATTGATATGATAACAACGGAAGAGAATTCTTGAACGAACCACCGTAAAAATTGAAAATGAAAGTAGTAAAGGCACAAAACACCGGGAAGAGTTGGAAAATGAACGAAGATGCTTGCTAGGATTTAGATACATGAGAACAGAGAGATCATGAACTGATTAGAGAATATTGAAAAATGCACCGGTAAGATTGGGAGAACGATAGACGAAGCTGAGAATAATAATTCTGAGATGATGGGCTCCGAAGAATCAAACTAAAAAGGCTCTTGAAATTGCTCCGGATGGTTTGAAAAGAATTCTCACAATCGAAAACAATTATGAGAGGATGGCATCAAGCTAGAACCATTAATCTTGAAGAGAATGGAGCAAGATTTACGAGAAGCTCTTCTTCGGTCTTCAAAATCCGAGAATGATGATGAGAACAACCACCATGAATTGTTGAGACACTCCGGAATGAAAATTAGAAAGGTTGAGCCAACGATGAAAGAATTTGAAGCGATTCTGGAGAAAGGAATATGCCTGATGAAAATTCATTCTTACGTCAAACTTTTAAATGAATTTGAGAATAGCTTCGGGATAATTAGAAGAGTCAGGTAAGATCTTGGGAAAAGACCTGTGGGTTAGGTCCCACTCAAAAGAACCACCGTTGAATGATTGCTTGAAAAGAGAGATTGCACCGGTTAAATTAAATGGCTTGAATGAGATAGCATCCTCAAAAGAACTTGAGTGAATTGAGAATGGGAACTTGAATCTTCTGAGATATCTTCAGCACTCCCGAACAAATGAGTAGCGAGAAGTGAATTATTACGAGGTGCACCCGTATGAGAAGGTATTGAAACGAGGAAAAGATGTGATCGATAAAGCTTGAATTGGAACCATCGGAGAAGATAAAAGAACAAATAATTATAAACTTGAGGCTCCGTTAGCATCTTCATGAGAAACACCGGGTAAGAACATGAAGGAGAAGAATGGAGAGGCTTCACATCAATAAGATGGATACTTGATCAAGAAATCTGCGTCCTTGAAGAAAAAGGGTGGGAGGGCGGGAAAACAAAGACAACTTGGAACGGATGAAGCAAACACCGTTGAGAAGAACTGATAATTGATCTTGCGAATGTTGAAGTGATCGGATCCACTTGAAGAGAGACACACCAGTTGGAAAAGAATTGGCATGATAATCTTGATGATCAAGAAGGATTAGTATTCACATAGCAATATGAGAACACCGTTTAGGGAAGGTATGGATCAACACTTGACATCGAAGCAACTCGAATACCACAAATAAAACAAAACAAAAAACAAAGGATTTGGCTTGCAGAATAAGCCGGAAACAAACATATGATAGATCCCATATCGTATCATGTGTATGTAGGAAAGAATTCCTACGTGATACTTGAATTCCCACTTATAAACTCCCGAAACTTTCTGGTTATGCAATCAGGTGTTGGGAATACAGGGGACACAAAATATATCACCCAAACTAACAATACCTAGATCCAACTGTATCCATCCTTCAACAAATAACCAAGAAACCTTCGGAAATCATCTACCTCAACCTTCGAAAAGCATCCATTATACGAATTATGGCAATACTCCCGCACTCGCCTTAGTACTGGGCTATCAGGGTTATCTCACCAACAACTGTACAAAATAGATTTTCGATGTCGGCGTACTAAACTCAGGTATTCCAGAACTGTAACGATAAAATTATGACGACAACACCTCGGAGCTCAACTCCCCGGGACACCTCCACTAAAACCCCTGCTGACGGGAGGCAACCAAGACAATGTTGTCATCATAAAACCATCGGAACGATTCTAAGATACCCGCGTGATCCTAAAAAAAATTTAGTGAAATTTGAGAAGAGAAGAGTCAAAACTCTATGTCAGGATGCCTTACCAGAGCGATGAGGAGACTGGGAAGTAAAAAAGAATTCCTAAACTCTCCGATATATAATTCCTAAATTACTCAAAACATTTTTCTAGACACAACTCGGCCGCTAAAAACGATCAATCAGTGGGGGCTCCTAGGGTCGGGGAAGGCTCTGATTACCAACTTGTCACGCCCTCGATGCGGTTATATCTCCCACGTGTCGAAGCAGGACTTAGAGGCATAACCGCATTGAAAGCAATGTCGCAAGTGAGGTAATCTTCACACAACCCATGTAATACATAAGGGAAAAAGATACATAGTTGGCTTACAATCGCCACTTCACACAATACATGAGTAAAGCATTACATCATACAGATACAATCAAGGCCCGACTACGGAACCAAAATAAAAGAAGACTACCCCAAATGCTACACAGATCCCCGATCGTCCCGACTGGGCTCCACTACTGATCAACTAAAACGAAACAACACAATGAACAAGATCTCCATCGAGCTCCTCCTTGAGCTCGGGTGCGTCACCTGCACGGGTTCATCGGCACCTGCAAACTAGTTTTGGAAGTATCTGTGAGTCACGGGGACTCAGCAATCTCACACCCGCGAGATCAAGACTATTTAAGCTTAAAGGTAGGACAGGGTAGTGAGGTGGAGCTGCAGCAAGCGACTAGCATATATGGTGGCTAACATACGCAAATGAGAGCGAGAAGAGAAGGCAAAAGCACGGTCGAACAACTATGATCAAGAAGTTATCCTGAACTACTTACGTCAAACATAACTCCAACACCGTGTTCACTTCCCGGACTCCACCGAGAAGAGACCATCACGGTTACACACGCGGTTGGTGTATTTTAATTAAGATCAACTTCGGGTTTTCTACAACCGGACATTAACAAATTCCCATCTGCCACATAACCGCGGGCACGGCTTTCGAAAGTTCAAACCCTGCAGGGGTGTCCCAACTTAGCCCATGATAAGCTCTCGCGATCAACGAAGGATATTCCTTCTCCCCGGGAAGACCCGATCAGTCTCGGAATCCCGGCTACAAGACATTTCGACAGTAATAAAACAAGTCCAGCAAAACCGCCCGATGCGCCGACATCCTGATAGGAGCTGCACATATCTCGTTCTCAGGGCAACACCGGATAAGCTAAGCGTACAGGTACCAACATAACCCAAGTTGCCAAGGGACGGTCCCGCACGGTGCTCTAGTTTGGACCAACACTTAGACAAGCATTGGCCCGGGGGGCTAAATAAAGATGACCCTTGGGTTAATTACTCCCAAGGGAAAAGTAGGTGGTGGTGAGGCAAATGGTAAAACCAAGGTTGGGCCTCGCTGGAAACATAACACCGATATGACAGAAACTAGGGCGGCAAGAGTGGAACAAAACACCAGGCATAAGGCCGATCCTTCCACCCTTTACCAAGTATATAGATGCATTAATTAAATAAGATATATTGTGATATCCCAACAAGTAAGCATGTTCCAAGAAGGAACAACATCTCCATGTTCCAACAAACTTCAACTTCACCTGCAACTAACAACGCTTTAAGAGGGGCTGAGCAAAGCGGTAACATAGCCAAACAACGGTTTGCTAGGACAAGGTGGGTTAGGGGCTTGGTTTAACATAATGGTAGGCATGATAAGCAAGTGGTAGGTATCGCAGCATAGGCATAGCAAAAGAGCGAGCATCTAGCAAGCAAAGATAGAAGTGATTTCGAGGGTATGGTCATCTTGCCTGAGATCCCGCAAGGAAGAAGAACGAGTCCACGAAGAAGACAAACGGACGTAGTCGAACAAATCCTCACAACTCCGGAATGAAACCGAAGCTAATGAGAGAAGCAAACCAAAAACAAACAAACAACATAGTAAACAACCACCACATACACATGGCATGATATGTGAGATGTGATATGCAATGCATATGCGTGCTCCGGAAGGAAAAAGGACGAACAAGGCATAATCTTGGCAAACCAAGTATGCCCCTTGAAAGGTGAGGTGATTTCGGTTGAAGTTGATATAAAGATCACTGGAATCGGATGCACGGTTTGCAAATGACAAGCGAAACAAGAATGACATATCTCTGCGATTAACAGCATGATGCCACATAGCAAGCAACAAGAAATTAAGTTACTGCACCCAAACATGTCAACAAAGCATATGCCAGTGATCTAATCAAGATGCTTGACAAAAGATGAACACTGATCTACGGCTAAATCACACCATAACAGGTTCAAACAAGCATGGCAAAAGAGCAAAACATATCAGCTTCACAGACTGGGTGAAAATACTATCATGCCAGAAATTAACATCATGATGACCTGTTTAGAGCAAGCAAACAACATGCTACAGGAATACAATATAGCAAAACAAGGCATGACATGAATCTACGCGGAGCATAGAACAAAACTCCCTTAGTGACCATAAGCCAAAAAGGACTAGAAAATATAATAACACCCATGTCAAATAAGCAAGTTTCGTTACAGGTAGGCATGTTCGTGAGCTCGATGCACTCACTACAGAGCATTGCATGACAAACCAAGCATACAACCAGCAACTAGACACGGCATATAAGCTAGAAATGGCAAGAACAACAATATATCATGCATGGATCAACTACAACAAGCTTGGCAAAATCGAATAACATGTAAACAATCTGCCAGTAACATTTTATAGCAAAAGTAGAGCTCCATTGACTCAAGCTAAGGCTCACCATAATTACAAACAAAGGCATGGATGAATAGAGCAAATCCATATGCTCAAAACACTCTTACTGATCATGCTCAAAAGGGGCATAGATCTATCTGTAACAACAAGAACACATGGCATAAAAATAATAGCAGAACATGACTTGGTGAAAATACTAAGTCTCTGAAATCAGAAACATTATGATCCCTAGTTTGCATGCTTGTGCTAGTCACCACAAAGATCACAAAAATACATGGCATAAATCTCTGGAAATGTGGCATGGCATATTACAAAAGACATGTAGGACTCGACCTCATAGGGTGCACACATCAATCATGGCAAAAATGACAAAAGTGCAAGTTCTGAAACAGATCTGAAACTAACATCACATAGCCCTCTTCCAACAGCATTTCAGGCATCAAGATGAGCTCAAATGAAAATTATGCAATGAGATGAAATGATTTACTCATCGAGGTGAACAATTTGATATGCTATACGCCCAAAACGGAGCCACGGGTGCAAAGTTATGACGCGATGAACGTGCAACAAAAATATGCTAGAAAAATGACTTAGGGGAAAATTCAACCTCCGAAATATTTGGATCTAGGGTTCCGGGCGCGGATCCCGAGGATCACCGGGCCTCTCGCCGGAGTTGAGGAAGGAGACGGCCGGAGGAGGCCGGGGAAGCGCGGGCGGAGGCGGCGGCGACCCGCAATGGCGACGGGCGGCGGAGCCGGCCGCGGGGCGGAGGCGCGGCGCGGCGAACGGCTGGGCCGCGGGCGGCGGAGCAGGCGAGCGGGGCGGGGCGGCGAGCGCTCTCGCGGGCGGCCAGGGGCGGCGTCGCTGCAGGGCGGCGGCGGAGGCGATGGCGGCGGAGGTCTGCGAGGACGGCGGTGCACGGCGGAGAAGCACGCGGGCTCGGCGCGGGCGTCCCGCGGCGTGCGGCGGCGGCGGATCGGGCCGGGCGGGCCCCGCCTGGGCCCGGCAGGCCGGCGGCGCGGGGAGAGAGAGGAGGGCGACGTGGCGGCGCGTGAGTGGGTGAGGGAGGCGGCGGTGCTGAGGTGGCAGCCTGCGATTGGCCGGGGTGAGGTGGAGGTTGGACGTGTCCGGCGCGGTGCGGACGCGTCCGGCGGCACGAGGAGGAAGAAGCTAGGGTTTCGGGGGAATTCATCCGCGAATTTGGACGGGAGGCACATATTTATAGGTAGAAGGAGCTAGGGATCTCCAAATGGAGTGTGGTTTTCGGCCACGCGATCGTGATCGAACGACCGAGATGATGGAAGGGGTTTGGATGTGTTTTGGGCCACTTTGGAGGGCTGTTGGGCTGCAAAGAGAAGGAGGCTTTTACGGTTACCCGGTTAACCGTTGGAGTATCAAACGACCTCCGATTGACCCGAAACTTGACAGGCGGTCTACCGGTGCTATACCAAGGCCGCTTGACAAACCTCGGTCCATTCCGAGACCGTTTAACACCCGCACATGAAAAGAGGTAAAAGGGGACGCCGGGGGACATAGGAGCGCCGGATTGCAAAATGGACAACGGGGAAAATGCTCGGATGCATGAGACGAACACGTATGCGAATGCGATGCACATGATGACATGATATGAAATGCAGATGATGACATGGCAAAGTGCAACACGCAAGCACATGACATGGCAACGACGACGAATAACTGGCGGACACCTGGCGCATCGAATCCGGGGCGTTACATCAGGTTTGGGGGTTTTGATTATTGGTATGAAGTATTGACAGAGGATCTTATTCACACCAAGTTTTAGTTAAACACTGGTACTTGAATGATTTTGTGCTACTTCTGTTGACAGAGAATGGCATGTTAATACCATATAGTTACCCAAATATGTAGGTGTAGTTTGTGTTTTTATTTGTTCACACTGTCACTGTATTGCTCAATTAGACAATTAGTCTTTAGGAAGAAGAAAAATAAAGCTGCTGCTGCTGCTGTTATGCCTGTATTCACTGTTGCTGCTGTTGTACTTGTGATGATGTTGTACTTGTGATGATGCTACTTGTGATCTTCTGAAATGACCCATTGGGGACTTCATTGCGCGGGGATAATGAATTTGCAGGTACCCCGAGAGGCCCATGAGTTTGCCAGAATGTCGATTAACTTCCGTTCCGGCAAATTCGGGTACTCCATATGTCCTATTTTCAGCAAAGGTCATGCTGAAATTTTCCGTGAATTTTAGCCCGACTTTGCTAAAAATCGGACATATGAGGTACTTGCTACTAATGCATGGGCCGGGGTATCTTAGTACTTAATTAAGGAGGATCAACTGCCCCTTTATTCTTGCTGTATTAAACCATAGGTGGCAATAGAGCCAAGTGATTAGTGCCAAGTGATTAGGCCCAACCTAGGGTGCCTCGGCATCGATAAACCCTAAATGATGAAAACTTAACTTGGTTGCCCCGGATGCCTCGGTGTCGATGAGAACCTAAATGATGTACGCTTAGGCTTTTAGGGTGCCGCCTCAGCGTCGACAAACCCTAAATGATGAAAGCTTAGGCTTTTAGGGTGCCTCGGTGTCGACAAACCCTAAATGATGAGACCATGATCTTGTTCCTTGACAATAACCAACTTTTTGACCAAACTTTTTTCCTATTTAGAGCGAAACATGGCCCAGAACGATGAGGCCGGTGGTTCGGGCGGCAAGCCATTCTGGGAGCTGTCCCAGGAGATGGAGGAACAACCTCACCGCTATGAGGACGCCGCGGAAGACACCGATCCTGATTACACAACCCCTAGTGGCGTCGGGGATGACACCACTGATGGTGCCGCCGAGGATGCCACCATTGATGATGGCGGCGCACACACAGATGGCAGCCAACCGAAGAAGCAAAAGAAGGATCGGCACCCGAATGCGCTCCGCGCCCTCAAGGAGGAATTCACTCAAGTGGACTCCGACGGGAATCCAACGGAGCCCAAACATATAGTCAAGGGGTACTTGCTTCAGCTCGGGTGCATTCTCCGGAGCACCGTCTCGATCAACACTGAGAACCTTAGGCATAAGGACCGAGGGAATTTGCGCAACCTCCTCTTCACGAAGCTGCACGAACTATACAAGTTCCCCGCCGAATTTGAAAACACACGCCTCTCAGGGAATAAAGTGAACAATGCCGCCCTCACGAAGATGAGCACGGCCCTGTCTACTTAGAGAAGCGCGGTGAAGAGAATGATTGATAAAGGTGATAGTTATGACAAGATCAAGGCGAAATATCCTTTAATGAGCGAAGATGACTACAAGGAGTTCAAGATCAAGTGCGAGAGCCCCGCAACCTCCGAATCAAGTCAGTGGGGGAAAGAAATGCGGGAGTTGAACTTAGGGGAACACAAACTCGGTCCCGGCGGTTACAGAGTGGCGGAGCCTATATGGGACAAGGAGGACGCGGAGCATGCCGAGCAAGGCCTACCGCCCCACTTCGAGAAATACAGCGGGGACAAGCAGACCAGGAACTATGTCAGGGCCCGGTACAAGGAGGACCCGATAACAAAGGAGCTTACCACGGATCCGAAGACCACGGCGCTTGAACTTCTTCTGGTAAGGAATACACCCCCGCGTAATTAGCTCCATATGGTTGCACTCTAATTAATCCCCAATATTTCTAAATGGTTCACGTTCCTTTCGCAGGACACTGAAAGCAGTAGCGCGGGGTCGTCTAAGAGCTCCCCTTTTGACACCCCTTTAAATAGGGCGTTGAACGTAATGAAAAACAAGGATAAGCTCAATAAGCCGACGTCAGCTAGTCGTGTGGCCGGCAAAGGCTTGTCCACAAAATGGGGGTCATACTATACCGCTGGTGTGCGGAAGGAGAAAAAGACCAGCTCGGAAAGCCAGACGCGCGAGGTTGAAGAACTCAAGGCACAAGTGGCGCGGATTCCGGAGCTTGTCCAAGAGAAAGTGCAACAACAACTTGGAACGACGCTCAACGCCATGGTGCCTACGTTGATTCATGGGCTGACGACGTGGATTGCGGGGCGGCCAACAGGGGCCTCCCCCGGTTCCCAGCTTCACGGCCAGCAACTCGCACAGCGCGCAGGCGGCGCCATTGGTGTCTCCAGCGGCACCATTGGTGTCTCCGGCGGCGCCGCCATTGGTGTCTCCAGCGGAGGCGGTATTCGTGTCTTCGGCGCCGGCACGGGCATTGGAGCTTAATGCACCCGTGTGTACGCCGGCCGGCACCTCGCCAGCAAGCGCCCCCTCCGTCAGCTGCACGCCCGCCGTTGGCGGTGCCTCGACATTAGCCGAGCTCGACGGCATCACGGTAACTAAGCCTCTCGGCCGATGACTTCATCTCCTTGCCTTTGACTGGGCATCCCTGACGCCCTGTACATGTTTTCGCAGGGCACCACCGACGTTCCTTGCACTCTTCTACACTTCGTGGGCGCCGAGTTGGTCGATGTCGCCAAGGGCAGAATCGTTCCTTGCACTTGAAGTGGTTCGGGTGCTGCCAGGCTGCGACGAGCTGTTAACTCTGATTTGACCCACTGGGGCCGACGAAGAAGATGAGATGACCCTCAGCACCTGCGTAAATTGGCCCCTGATTTAGCCGAAGAGCCAGATTCATTTGGCGGCGGGGGACACCACCCCACAGACAAGACCGCCAGTCGTGCCGACGCCAAGCCATGGCAAGAACGCCGCAACGCTACCGGACCTGCCGGACATCCCTATGGCACAGGATCCGGACAGCCCTATGGCATAGGATCCGGACGGCGACGACAACGACGACGGTACATTTACCAAAGTTGATAAGTACTTTGCCGAACATGGGTACGTTGACGAGTTATGCGGGCCTCTTTCTCAAGAACCCAACCAAGACGACCGCGATCTAGCTGGTACGGCGGAGATATCCAATTGCAACAGGCGTCGTCTGGCGTTCAGTTCTCAGGACACGCCTCCAGCTCCCGCCTTCATCGAGCCTCAGATAGCTGAGGTGCGAAATATTATCAGCCCCAACACGCTCAAGAAGGCGGTCTGTGAGCAGAACTCGGTCCCATTACAGGAGATCAAGAAGAAGGGACGGAAACGAAAGACTAACAAGGGCGCTGGTGCGAGCCAGCCGGCACCAAGTTCGATCCGTGCTCAGGACGGGCCACCTTCACCTAAGGATATCTCGAGGAGGGTGCATGTGGCGGGTAGGGCGATGCTACCGCCAAATATGTTGAATGCTGCAACCGGTGCTATGCGGAGTCTGCACGACAGTGTTCTTTCTTTGGAGAAGCGGCGTCTCAGAGAGAAGGATGTGGCATACCCGGTTTTTGTGGCCAAGGTGCCAGAGGGCAAGGGCTTTGTGGATGGCGACATCGGGGGTACGATTGTCCTGCGGTTTGATGACATCTTTGCTATGTTTAACCTTCATCCGCTGCACTACACCTTCGTTCGGTTGTTTTCGCTGAGCATGCAGATGTGGATCATTAGAGACAAGACCCCGGGCATCGTGATAGTCGACCCCTTCTACATGCATGCCAAGAACTTGAACAGCGCTGGGGACCGCCAAGTTGCGAGTTCACACCTCGAAGGCGTCATTCTGGCAAACGCAGATAAGGATAACTTCCTTGTGCCTTAGTTTCCCGAGTAAGTCATCCCTTAACCGCCCCGTAACATATGATTTCTTAGATTTTGATCGTTCTTTTTTTTTCTAACATTCAGTGTTCTGTGCAGTGACACACATTGCACACTCATCCTCTTAAGCCCAAAATATTCCATGGCCACGTATTTAGACCAGAACCGTAACTCCAACATAGACTACACAAATGTCAAGAAACTTCTTGATGATGTTCTCCCCGGCTACGCCAAATCTGGAGGCACCTTCACCAGACCAGTTCGTAAGTACGGCAAGCACATGTTCTCACACAATACGAAGTTCTGCTGCATCAAGCAGCCGCCTGGCGGTCAGAAGGATGCCTACTACGCCCTCCATCACATGCGGGCGATCATAAGGGACCATCATGAACTTCTGCTACCAGATAATCTCAAAGATTGGGCCGCGAGCTTGTCGGCAGTCCAGGACGCGGACCTCAGACAAGAATTCTTTTGCATCCTGTTGGAGTTTGCGGACATCATCCATCAAGATGTCCTTCATACCCCGGGGCAGTTCTTCCTCAGATATCAACCGTCCAACAGTGAGATAGATGGAACGCTACAAATGCAGGGTGACAACGACCGCGATTTCATGACCATCACGACAGACGGCGGCTTCATCCACGCTCCTGTCCGATGAGTCTAGTCGAAAGTAGTGATGTGTAGTTCTGAAACATTGATTGGCTCATGTTGTAATTATACTTTAATGAATTCGTATGTCTCTTTGGTTTGGACAGTCGTTCAACTTAGATGTAATCGATGCTATTTATTAGAAGGACCATGAATCGTGCTATTAATGTCTTGCTTTTCTCTTCCGATCCTTTTGTTGCATACTTACATATTGCTTATGTATTGTCTGTTGTTTGGCTTGTGCATAGACATGCCGTCGTATGTCATGTACAAGGGTAAGGTTCCCGGAGTCTACGACGACTGGGAGGAATGCCGAAGACAGGTTCACCGTTTCAGCGGTAACAGTTACAAAGGGTACACCACTAGAGCGGAGGTCGAATCTAGATATGCCCGCTATCTAGCGGGAGAGAGGAGGGAGCATTGGAGGAACCGGATGAAGACCAGTTTGATCACGATGATGCTCATCGTGATGACCACAGCTCTCTTCTATGTGATGGTAGTTTAGATGATCGATATCGACTTGTAATGTGAAGACAAACTCGATACTCGCGGTCTTGAGACTTGTAATGTTTTATCTTTGTTCGGTCTTTTGAATTCGGAGACTAATATGATGAATTGTATTCGGAGACTAATCTTCTATTGTATTCGATGAATCTAATGTTGTTGTGTGTTGCTGTCTATATTTTGTCTAATAATATATTTTATATTCTGTCTAATAGTATATTTTGTAACCTGCGCAAAAATCAGAAAAGGAAAAAAATAAACCAAATATTCATACTAATGGCTCATCACCACCAGGTGCGCCATTAGTGTGCCAAAGGATACTAATGGCGCATCAGCGTAGAATGCGCCATTAGTATGACAAAGCCATGCTTACGTATGGCCCCCCAGGAGGCACACTAATGGCGCATGCTGTTACATACTAATGGCGCACTAGTGGGTGCGCCATTAGTATACCAGATACTAATGGCGCACCTGTGGTGCGCCATTAGTAAGATATACTAGTGGCGTGCTACTAATGGTGCACTGGTAATGCGGCATTAGTAGGAAAAACCAGTGCGCCATTAGTAGGCCTTTTCCTAGTAGTGCCCCCCCTGATCACCAGATATCGCCTACTCTACTCTCTATTGCTTGCATTAGAGTAGTGTAACATGTTACTGCTTTTCGTTATCCTATCCTGATGCATAGCCTGTCCTTGCTACTACTATTGTTACCTTTACCTGCAATCCTACCTGCTTAGTATAGGATGCTAGTTTTCCATCAGTGGCCCTACATTCTTGTCCGTTTGTTGTGCTATACTATCGGGTCGTGATCACTCGGGAGGTGATCACGGGTATATACTATACTTTATACATGATACATGTGCTGACTAAAGTCGGGTCGGCTCGAGGAGCACCCGTGAGTGATTCAGGGATTGGGGGCTGAAAGGACCTTTGTCCCGATGGCCCTCTGGGTGGATCTTTGTGGCGGAGTGGCAGGGCAGGTTGAGACTACTTGGGTGAGAGGTGGGCCTGGCCCTGGCGGCGTTCGCGGATACTTAACACGCTTAACGAGATCTTGGTATTTGATCTAAGTCTAGCTACTGGACTATACGCACTAACCAACTACGTGGGAAAGATATGGGCACTCGGCGTCGTGGTATCAACCGAAGCACTTCATGACGTCAGCGACTGAGCGGCGCGCGCCAGATTGGGCCGCGTAACGTGACTTCCGTTGTACTGGAGGTTGCTAGGTCTGCTTCCGGCCGCGTTCGCAACGTGTAGGTGTGCTAAGGGCGATGGGCCCAGACCCCTGTGCGCTTAGGTTTAGACCGGCGGGTCGGCGTTCTGGGAACGGGGGTCCCCAGACTTGCCTGCCTGCGGCCTGCGGCGTGGCTCGAGTGGGGGCCCAACGTGGCCCATCTTCATCAACACAAGGCTCAAGACCCTCGCGAGGGGCCAAGCCTCGCGAGGCGGACGACACAGCGCTTCCTCAAGCACGGCCTCCTTAGGCTGGCTCGCGAGGAGGCGGAGAGATCAAGGCGGGTACCTCATGAGGTGCCCATGACGCAAGCCATGACGATCAAGGATGCCAGGCGGGCGCCAGCCCGCGCAGCGTCTCCCTTTCCTCTTTGGTGCAAAGGGGACAAGCGCAAGCGAGAGGATCAAGCAAAGGCACACATTTTGGTGCAACGAGACCAAGACCAGCTCCGCGACAAGGAGGAAGTCACTGTGGAGCCCAGGACGGCGTCACCACAGAGCCTTTGGCAGGCGAAGACCAACTTTAGTCAGGATAAGTGTACCAGATGTTCCCCTTCAAATTGGCCAATTGTTGGCGCCCTTCCCGCTCAATATTTGGGAAGAGGCCCAGGGCCTTTGCCTATAAATAGGGAAAGCCACCCCCAGGGTAGAGGGGGGGATCTAAAATCCGATCCGATCGAGTACCAAGGAACCAGTAGAAGCAAGTAGAGAGAGAGAGAGAAGGGCGATCGAACTCCCCCTAGCAGTTCATCCCCTAGCCAAGAACAGGCCCTCGCGAGGTTGTTCCCCCTTGTACTGTTCTTCCTCATCAGCCCAAGAGGCAATCCACCCACCACACTGGAGTAGGGTATTACACCACAATGGTGGCCCGAACCAGTATAAACCCTGTGTCTCTTGTGTTGTTCTTGCAGTAGTTTAGATCCTTACGAGACGGAGAGGTAGAGGGCTCGATCTCCGCGCGCACCCAGAGTTCGAACCTTAAGGGTCTGCCGGAACCCCAGAATCCGACGTTTGGCGCGCCGGGTAGGGGTGCGCCGGAGGCCGTCTTCCATCGCTCCGCTCTCCTCCGACCGTCGCATCCATGTCTGACGCTCGTCGGGCCCGCGCCGAGCGCAGGGCCGCCATGACTTCCCGCGCCGTCCAGACGGCCCCCGTCGATGGGCGTCCTCGTCGTTCCCCGTCGCCCGCCATCAACGCCGCCACCGGCCTAGCGGGGAACGAGCAGCAAGCATCCTCTCAGCACCCGTCCGTGCGGCGGGATGGCCGCACCGCCACTCCGTCGCTCACCCCGGCCGGTTCTTCGTCGCACGCGCTTCGTGCGCCCTTGGAGGCTCGGGCTGCGCTCCTCGCGGCCAACAAGCTCCTGCGCTACCGCCCCGTCGACGACGTCTACGAGGAGTGGCTCAACCGCGTCGCCGAGCTCGTCCGCGCTGCCGGGGGCTCTCCCCCGCCTTCCGCACCACTCCACCGCACTCCGCCCCGCGTGGGCAATGAAGCCCCGGGGGCGTTCCAGCCGCCACCTTTCCAAGAAGATGCCATGGCCCCAAGGCGCGCAGCTCCTGGGCAGAACCCGCTCCGTCATGCGCCGGCCCAGCAGGAACGGAGCTGCCAAGAGGTCCCGCGACCGCAAGAGGCCGCCCGGGCGCTCCCAGCCCCGGCTCGCCGAGACCCTGCTCCCGCTCCGGCACGTCAAGACCCCGCGCTGCTCCCAGCTGCAGCGCAAGGAGACCCACAAGGCCAAGCTCTCCCTCAACCAAAACCTCCCGCGGCCACCGCTGGCTGCCGCGCCTACACCCCCGAGCTGCGTAGCGTCGCGTGGCCCGGCAAGTTCAAGCCGGACCTGCCTCCTCGCTACGACGGCACAACTGATCCCACGGAGTTCCTCCAGCTCTACGAGCTAGGAATCAAAGCAGCCAACGGGGACGAAAAGGTCATGGCGAACTGGTTCCCCATGGCGCTGAAGGAAGGTACTTGCACTTGGCTCCTGAACCTGGCCCCAGGCACGATCTCCTCCTGGGACCAGATGCGTACCCGCTTCATCGCCAACTTCCAAGGTACCCGCGACCGGCCTCCCGCCGTGAGCGACATGCGCCGCATCAAGCAGCAACCTGGGGAGACCCTGCAGAAGTACATCCAGCGCTTCAACAGTGCGCGCCTCAAGATCCCCAGGGTGTCTGAAGAAGCCATCATTTCGGCCTTCTCCGACGGCGTGCGCGACGTCAAGATGAAGGAGGAGTTGGCGATGCACGAAGACCTCTGCACGTCCCTGGAGCTGTTCAACCTGGCGACCAAGTGCGCCAGAGCTAAGGAGGGACGCCTCTCCCTCCTCGAGCTGCCTGCCGCAGACCTGGAAGAGAAGAAGCCCAACGCCAAGGACGTGATGCGCAAGGGGGCTGCCGTGCTCGCAGCAGAGCCGGACACCAAGCGGGGCAAGGATCTGCCTGAATCCTCCAGGGGCAGCCGATACTGCGTGTACCACGACCTCCACACCCACAACACCAATGAATGCCAAGAACTCCGCGCCGTGCGAGAAGGAAGAGTCGGCCGACGCCCTGACCGTGCTGACCGGGGCTACGGCCGAGGAGGAGGAAGGAACCCGGGACGCTGGGAAGACCGTGGCCCACGTCCAGGCTGGCGTGACCAACCTGCGAGGACCGCTGGCGTGACCCGCCTCGCGAGGGGGACTGGAGGGATCAGCCTCGTGAGGATCGCCCTCATGGCAACCCGGGCCTGCCGCAGTTGCCACCTCAGCCAAGAAGGAATGAAGACCGCCACCAAGACGAGGGGGCTGGGGGATTCCAGGAGCCTCGCGCCATGCCTGCATCCTGGGCGGAGCTCAAGCCCCAGCCTCCCAACGTATCTTCAAGCAGTTTGCTCGCGAAGTGAATGCAGTTCTCCCCAAGCTCGAAGCAACGCGTCCCCTCAGGTGGTCGGCCTGCACCATCATGTTCAGCTCAGCAAACCAGCTCAAGTGCGCGGCCACAGCCGGAGTCCTCCCAATGCTTTGTTCCTCAGTCATCAGCAACATTCTGGTCACCAAGACCCTCATCGACGGAGGGGCAGGGCTCAATGTCTTGTCCGTGGAAACGTTCAACAGCCTCCAAGTGCCCTATGACCAGCTCCAGCCAACCAGGCCCTTCTACGGAGTCACCGACGGTTCCACAATCCCGATCAGGCAGGTCCGCCTCCCAGTCACCTTCGGCACCTACGACAACTACCGCACCGAGCTCATCGACTTTGACGTCGCCCACATCCGCCTGCCATACAACGCCATCCTCGGGTACCCGGTGCTAGCCAAGTTCATGGCCGTGACTCACCATGGCTACAACATCCTCAAGATGCCAGGAAGCGGCAGCGTCATCACGGTGCCATGCCAAGAGAAGGATGCAGTGTGTGCCCTGGAGCGAGCCTTTCAGGCCGCGTCACTAGAAGACACAGATCGCGGAAGCAGGAGGCTTCCTGAGACCACCCCCAAGAAGAAGAAGACAACGTCAGGCTCAGCCCCTCAGGAGGCAGGCCCTTCAAGGCCTGCGTTTGCCCAGGGGGACCCTCCTTCAATCGCATAGGAAAGCGCACTCGGCGCCCTCCTCAGGCAGGGCTCGGGGGCTCTCACCTCAAGGGCCACCGACCTCGCCAAGGTCACGAGGGAGGCGCTGGGGCACCATGTGCAGGCGTGTTTCGAAGCACGCTTCCCTCAAAAGGAAGCCAGGGAAAGAAGGTCAGACCAGCAGGAGTTTGTTAGCAAGGCCATTCAAGAACTACAGGAGTCAAGGATCATGAGAGGTTGCCGTCGCCCACCAGCTGTGGCTCCCCATCCAGGCGAGGATGGTGGGCTGCGCGTCTGCATCGATGTACCAGGGCTCAATCAGATCGCCACAACGGAGCGCCTCTGGCCCTCACAAGTGGGGCGCTGCGGAGGACCACCCCACAGCTATGTTCGCATGCCTTATGGCCTGCCGAGCATGGCTGCGGCATACCAGCGCATCATGAGGAGCGTCTTGGAGGCGCAAGAAGACAGGCGTTCCGCAGCCCTGGCGGAGATGGAGGCTGCTCACGAGGAGCCACCAGTGCCTCCGGAGCCTCCCGAGGCCCCTGGGCCTGGGGGCTCGTGAGGATCGGCTTCCGCAGCCCACCGAGTCTGCTGCACCAACGCCACTGCACTGAAGACATCTTCAGGTGACATCTTTCAAGTTTCATTCTCAGCTGGGAGCGCCCTCCCAGGGTTGCGTCATTCCCAGGCCGCGTGGGTCCGTCCCTGTGGCATGTATCCCTTTTTATCTTCTCAGTCGCTAGCTTGCTTTGCTGGGGGCGCCCCTCGGGCTGCATCATCCCCAGGCCGCTCGGGTTAGACCCAGCGGCGTGTATCCCTTCCGCGTTTATTTCCAATTATGCATCATGCTTGATTACTCGATGCCGTCCGCGGCACCTATTCTTCTTCATGTCGACCACTTGCACGTTAAAGGGGGGGTGCCTGAGCATCGTGACTCAGGGCTCTTACTGGCTCTCCAGCCCTCACCCTCTGGCCTTGTCCACGGCATCGCGACCTGGCATACCAGCGACGGCTGAGACAAGCTCGAGGGCCTGGACCCGAGGACGTAGAGTGCCGGCATCTAACCAGATTTTGCAGGAACACATCTCAAGACACGGCCCAGCGCCAGGCGCAACCCGCCTAGAGGTAGGGCCTCATGAGTCCCGCGCTGGCTCATGAGTGCCCAGATACACCTCACCTAGCTCTACCGTGCCAGCCACGTGTCAGGGCGGGGCTGTACACGCCCCGGGGGCTCCTCCCGGAGGGGAGCCCCCTCCCACGTACCAATGGAAGCACCATGCTCCGCGCTGGCTGACGACACTGCCGAGGAGCGGCTATGCCCGTACACATACGGAAGCGCTATGCTCCGCGCTGGTGATAAACAACTGAGGGTGGCCTCCGGGCCGCGTTAACCTCAGGGAGCCCCGAGCTCAGTGGTCGGCCTCATCGCAACGCCTCCCCCCGGGAGTGCCGCGCGAGGGGGCTGGGCACGGGGGCTACGACTGGGTCACGCCCAGCTGTACGCCCCAGCCAGGCCCCTCGAGCCTGGTTCGTCGCGCGTCTCTCCCCGAGCGGAGCCAAGGTATGAAGGCCATTTGCGCGTCAAGGGGGACTCCTGAACATCGCGACTCAGGAGCCTAACTGACTCCGTAGCCCCTCACTCCTTAGTTCCGAAAGGCTATGCTGGGTGAGGTACGCGCGGAGTCGGGCTCTGCAGACGTAGAACGGTAGCCCCGCCCGCATTTCATCTCGTCACCTGCTGTTCGCGCGTCAAGGGGGACTCCTGAGCATCGCGACTCAGGAGCCTAACTGGCTCCGTAGCCCCTCACTCCTTAGTTCCGAAAGGCTATGCTGGGTGAGGTACGCGCGGGGTCGGGCTCTGCAGACGTAGAACGGAAACGCACCTACATCGCGCTTCCCTACTTGTTGTTCGTGCGCCAAGGGGGACTCCTGAACATCGCGACTCAGGAGCCTAACTTGTCACGTGGCCCCTCATTCCTTTGGTCCCGTCCTGGTTTCCGGTCGGGGCTGATGCTGGGTGAGGCATGCGCGTGGCCGGGCTCTGCTGGCGTAGAACATAAGCAAGTAGGAAAGAGGAACATAAAATTCAAGGAACTTAAAAGTGAATATTACAACCCATAATGTCGCCTTGGTACCAAACGCAAATTTAAATGCCTCCTCGAGGCGTCGTACATGTGCAGGAATCGAAAGAAGAACAGGAACGATAGCGGAGTCACTTGTCGGCAGCGGAGTCGCGTGGAGTGGCTTCACCTTGTGGGGTAGTAGAGCCGGCAGCGCCTCGCTTCGGCTTGGTGCTGAAGGCCCGGAACTTCCCTAGCAGCGCCTCTGCGGGGCCCTTCACGGCCTCGACAGCAGCAGCGGCGCCCTCGCCGCTCACCGGCTCCAGCAGGCTGTCAAGGTCGACGCTGGGGTCGCGGAGGTAGACATGGGCGAAGACCCGCGTCAGCGCGGCGGAAGACAGGACACGCGCCTCGGCTTCGACCGTGGGGACGAGTCCGAGGGCGACATCTCCAAGAGCCTTCACCAAGAAGGGAAGCAGTTTGGCGGGGCCGTCCCGGTAACCAGCCAGCGGGCAATCCAGGCCACTCTCGTAAAGCGTCTTCAGTGAAGCGCGGGCATCCTTCTCCATGTCCGCGAAAGCCACGCGATCCTCGGCAAGGACCCGGGCCTTGGCGTCCAGCTCGGCCTTCGTCGTCTCCAGCTCCTTCTTCAACGCACCTAGGTGGTTGCGGCGCTTCTTGAGCTTCGCCTCCTGGTCCTCGAGCGCCGCCTCGCGATCCTTTACCCCCTTCTCCTGCTCTTGGCGAAGGCGGGTCTCCTCTGCGAGCTGATCACTCAGGCCTTGCAACTCGTCCTCCAGCTCCTTGCAGCGGCGGCGGATGCCAACCGCCTCTCCCAGGGCCGCGTCACGGGCAGCCTTTGCCTCGAGGGTAGCCTCCTTCTCCTCGTCACAGGCCGTCGAGGCCTAAACCAGCGCTGCCCGGATCGAGACGTCAGAGCGAATCCACCCCGAGGCCAGCTCCAGGCGCCCGGCCACCAGGCGAGGGTCGGCGCCTAGAAGATCCTGCCGCAGCCGGTCCAGTCCAGCAACAGCTCGCTCCAGGATGGAAGAAGAAGGCGGGGAAGCATCAGTGCGCTTCGGGGCAGCAGGAGGAGTCCCGGAACCAGCAGCCGGCGGAACGGGAGGAGAAGGTAGCGGTGGCGAGGCTGCAGTATCCCGAGGCGGAGTCTGCTGCGCCTCCCCAGCCGTAGCAGCAGCACCAGGCAAGGGCACCTCTGGGGTCGACCGAGCCATGGGGGCTGCGGCCCTAGCCAGATCAGCCAAGCCCCGCAAGGGCGAGTGGGCAGGAGGAGCCTGTGCGTCGCGGTCGCCCTCCCCTGCAGGTGGAGGTGTCGTCGCGGCTGGGGCCTCAGGAGCCCCTTCAACATCTTCGCCGCGGGCGCTAGCCTGCTCAGGAGAAATAATCGTCAAGCCTCGTCAGCGGAACAAGAAACCAGGAATCAAGGATCAGGCACTTACAGGTCATCGGCAGAAAGCTCCAGTGGTCTCCTGCCAAACTTGAAGCCGGAGAGCCGGTCGGAGGGGTCAACCTCGGAAGCAGAAGGCGCGTCAGCGGTTCGTCCCAGAGTCCGGGCCGACCCGAGGGGAATCAACCCGGTCCTGCCCTTCTTCGGGACCGGGGGCGAGCTCCCGCTGCCCAGCACGTCGTCATCATCATCATCATCACTCAGCGAAAGGCGGAGAGCACGGGGCTTGCGCTAGAGCGAGGGAGCCCTGGACTCTCCGTCAGTCGCCTCGGAGTCAGGTCCTGCCTCCTGCCCCTCCTCGCCCCCGTCTCCGCTGGAGTCGCCGAAAGACAGATTCACCAGATCCTCGGGAGCCACCACGGGCACGAGCCCGTCCCCGTTGAAGACAGGCATGGACTCCACCGCTTGCTCCCAATCGTCGTGCAGGAACAGGGGCGAAGGCGCGCCCTCCGGCCTTGCTGCCTCGCCCCCGACCAGGGACTGGAGAACCGCGGTCACGTCCTCTTCGCCCACGGCTGCAGGGCTCGGGTGAGGCCTCCACATCGGGGGAGAGTACTGCCGAAGCGGAGCCAGCTGGTGCTCCAGGAACTCCCTCAGCAATGACACCCCGGTCAGCTTCGCCTTCGCCAGATTGGCCAGCTTCAGATCGGCGTCCATCTTCGCCAGCATCGACTTCGCGCGGGGATCCGTGAGCTCCGCCCGGCACCAGTCTTCCGAGCTCACGGCCGGCTCCGTGGGAAGGGCCAACCGAGGGTCGACGCGCCCGGCGTCAACCAATACCCACTTGCTCCGGAAGCCCTCGATCCTCTTCCCTGGATTAGAGATGGCCATGGATCTGCCGCACGCGACGAAGCCCACGCACGCAGAAGGAAAACCCTTGGAGGTCCGGAGGTAGAAGTAGTGGCGCAGCAAGGCCATTGAAGGCTGCACCCCCACATGTGCCTCGCAGTAGTAGGCGAAGATCGCTAGGAGAAGGACGGAGTTGGGGTGGAGATGCAAAGCTTGCAAGTTGTAATGGCGGAGGACGGCGAGGAAGAACTCAGAAAAAGGAGGCACCAGGCCCGCTGCAATGGAGCTCACGAAGAAAGGATAGAAGGTGCTCCCTTGGCCTTCAGGGGCATCGGAGCCGACCTTGAACATCTGCGCCCCGTCAATGCCCTGCGCCGCAGCCATCCGGTGCAGTAGGGCGAGGCTCGCCTTCGACACGTTGGGCGAATCCAAAGCAGGTGAGAACCAAGCTTCGGCCGGGGTCCGGCGAGGCGCCATGACTACCTGGGTCGAGCGGGTGGAGCAGATCTGGAAGCTTGGAGGAAGGGAGAAGAAGCGCAAGGAAGGGGATCTGAGCAGCGGATGAAGAAGGAGAGGAACAAAACCCGAGCAGATGCCACGCCTTTAGTATCCTGCGCAGTTGCAAAAGCACCCAGGTCCAATCAACCGCCATGCAGCGCCCGAGGCCGCAGGCTGTTAGGGCCCGCGGCGCTTCGCCCTTGCCCTTTCGCCTCTCGGCACGGCCAAGTCCGTGCGTACCTTGGGCCCGGGGGCTACTGTCGGCGTTCTGGGAATGGGGGTCCCCAGACTTGCCTGCCTGCGGCCTGCGGCGTGGCTCGAGTGGGGGCCCAACATGGCCCATCTTCATCAACACAAGGCTCAAGACCCTCGCGAGGGGCCAAGCCTCGCGAGGCGGATGACACGGCGCTTCCTCAAGCACGGCCTCCTCAGGCTGGCTCGCGAGGAGGCGGAGAGATCAAGGCGGGTACCTCATGAGGTGCCCATGACGCAAGCCATGACGATCAAGGATGCCAGGCGGACGCCAGCCCGCGCAGCGTCTCCCTTTCCTCTTTGGTGTAAAAGGGGCAAGCGCAGGCGAGAGGATCAAGCAAAGGCACCCATTTCGGTTCAACGGGACCAAGACCAGCTCCGCGACAAGGAAGAAGTCACTGTGGAGCCCAGGACGGCGTCACCACAGAGCCTTTGGCAGGCAAAGACCAACTTTAGTCAGGATAAGTGTACCAGATGTTCCCCTTCAAATTAGCCAATTGTTGGCGCCCTTTCCGCTCAATATTTGGGAAGAGGCCCAGGGCCTTTCCCTATAAATAGGGCAAGCCACCCCCAGGGTAGAGGGGGGATCTAAAATCCGATCCGGTCGAGTACCAAGGAACCAGTAGAAGCAAGTAGAGAGAGAGAGAAGGGCGATCGAACTCCCCCTAGCAGTTCATCCCCTAGCCAAGAACAGGCCCTCGCGAGGCCGTTCCCCCTTGTACTGTTCTTCCTCATCAGCCCAAGAGGTAATCCACCCACCACACTAGAGTAGGGTATTACACCACAATGGTGGCCCGAACCAGTATAAACCATGTTTCTCTTGTGTTGTTCTTGCAGTAGTTTAGATCCTTACGAGACGGAGAGGTAGAGGGCTCGATCTCCGCGCGCACCCCAGAGTTCGAACCTTAAGGGTCTGCCGGAACCCCAGAATCCGACACGGCATGCTGACCCCTCTGTTGTGCCTAGGTGAGGCTGCGACGTGTTGATCTTCCGCGGTCGGGCATGACCCCGAAAAGTGTGTCCGACCAAATGGGATCAAGTGTGTTGGGTTATGTGGTGCACCCTTGTAGGGAAGATAATCTATTCGAATAGCCGTGATCTTCGGTAACAGGACGACTTGGAGTTGTACCTTAACCTTATGACAACTAGAACCGGATACTTAATAAAACACACCCTTCCAAGTGCCAGATACAACCCGGTGATCGCTCTCTAACAGGGCATCGAGGAGGGGATCGCCGGGTAGGATTATGCTATGCGATGCTACTTGGAGGACTTCAGTCTACTCTCTTCTATATGCTGCAAGACGGAGGCTGCCAGAAGCGTAGTATTCGACAGGATTAGCTATCCCCCTCTTATTCTGGCATTCTACAGTTCAGTCCACTGATATGGCCCTTTACACATATATCCATGCATATGTACTGTAGCTCCTTGCTTGCGAGTACTTTGGATGAGTACTCACGGTTGCCTTGTTTCCCCTTTTCTCCATTTCTATACCTGATTGCTGCGACCAGACGATGGAGTCCAGGAGCCAGACGCCACTGTCGGCGATGACTCCTACTACACCGGAGGTGCCTACTACTACGTGCAGGCCGCTGACAACAACCAGGAGTAGTTTAGGAGGATCCCAGGCAGGAGGCATGCGCCTCTTTTGATCTGTATCCCAGTTTGTGCTAGCCTTCTTAAGGCAAACTTGTTTAACTTATGTCTGTACTAAGTTATTGTTGCTTCCACTGACTCGTCTACTATCGATCACTTGTATTCGAGCCCTCGAGGCCCCTGGCTTGTATTATGATGCTTGTATGACTTATTTATGTTTTAGAGTTGTGTTGTGATATCTTCCCGTGAGTACCTGATCTTGATCATACATGTTTGCGTGCATGATTAGTGTACGATTGAATCAGGGGTGTCACACCCCCCCCCAGCAACGCTCACTGTTCATCCAGAGGAGCATCGATCGGCTTCAGTTAGCAGCAGTAGCGAAGGAATCGCTCGATCGGGTTCAGTTAACACCCATCGATCGATCGATCGGGTTCAGTAACGCGTAGCCTGCAGTGCAATCGCTCAGGTTCAGTAAGAGCCCAACGCCTCGCTCGGGTTTAGTTAGAGCCCAACGCCTCGCACCCACGCGCATGCGTGTACGAGAGAAATGCGCATCGCTCGGCCCCGGCCACCCACCGTAACCGCGAACACCCCGATATCTTCCTCGCCCTCACTTCTACCATGTTTTTTTTCGTCATGGACGGCCCAAAGAATGTCATGCAGCTGTGTCTCCAGCCCGCCCAGGACGAAAAGCCCATTTTCTGTCATGATTTTTAGTCATAGAAGTAGGAGCCCACCACATCTATGATGATACCGGGTTTTGTCACAATTATCGTCATAGAAGTGTCATAAGTATGACATAAAAAATTCGTTCGGCCCAAAATGTCACGGATGTGTCTTTTTTTGTAGTGTGAGCAAACCACCACGGGGGACAACATGGTGCTACCCCCTAGTCCAGGACACCGTCAGCGGGCACTTGAAGCATCTCATCGCACGGTGCCCTAGCGGTGCACAGATCACCGAGCAAGTAAGTTGATCACTAGCCGAATATGCTTTAGTTTTGTTGATCACTAACCAGATATGCTCTAGTTTTGTTGATCACTAGCTGGATATGCACTAGTTTTGTTGATCACTAGTCGGATATGCTTTAGTTTTGTTGAGCACTAACCAGACATGTATTGTTTTGTTGCTCATTAGAAGAATATGTTCACTTTATTAGCCTTCTCGTGCTTGTGTGGTGTACAAGAAGTTGGAGAAAAAGTCCTTCACCGTCATGCATTATTGGTTGAATTTGAATGGGCAGCTGAAGTGGAACCTTTTCATTGCCAAGACCGCCATCCAATCCAACGAGGAAGAAATCAGTGACCCTACCGACCCAGCCCAAGAACCACCAAAGGAGGTTAGAAGAAATCTTCGGAGCAAGAAGTGGGAGGAGGAGAGGGCAAAGCGAGAAGGTGCGGCGGCCAAGCTGACGGAGAGGTTCAAGGAGATCTTGGCGAAGAAGGAAGAGGCATGCGTGAGGCGCTCGAACATAAAGGAGGAGCGGAAGGCAGAGAGGTTCAAGCAGTTGATGGATGCGACAGAGAACAAGATCAAGCTCGAAGAGAGGAGGACTATGATCGAGGATAGGAAGGCGATGCTTGAGGAGAAGAAGGCCACGCTCGAGGAAAAGAGGGTGAAGATCGCCGCAAATGCGGAGGACGCCAAGACGGACCTTGAATATCGACTCTTTGGATGCTGGCATTAAAATTATCATGCAATCCATCCGCTACCAGATGCTAGAGCGGCAGAGAGATCAGTTGGCAGCGAAGGCGGAGGTGGACTTGGACGCGAAGGCTGTCTACGCAGCATCGACGACACCTCCTTGATTGGGAAGCATCTTGCCGGGATGGCCGGTCCGGTAGGGCAGAAATGCACAGACTGTCGGACTGATGTTCTTTTGAATTTGAGCATGTAAAAACTAAGCATATTTGCCTCCTTTTAGTTATTTCTTCTAGAAGAACAGGGAGGCCTCTTCCCGATTTCATTACTTGAATGAAATCACACAGTAGTATCTTACAGCAAGTTCAGCATACTTAGGAGTGTTGCAGACAACTAGGGGGGGTGAGAACCACCACAACAACCTGTGGGGTCTCGGCAAACTAAACATAGATAAGTTTTTTCTTAGCAATCGAGCATGAAAACCATAGCCCACACCCACACACTAAATTGCAAGAGTCATAGCGTCCTGTCCAGGGTTTCCCGATTTCCTGAATTTGAAGGGAGGCGCCAGGGCAGCTTGTGGTGACCAGCATGGCGTGAGTGTCGACACAGGGCTGCACATGGTGCTTTTGCTCGACGGGTCCCTTTTCTTGGAAGGGGATTGGAAACTGGCACCCTCCTCCGTGATTTTGAGCTTTCTCCAGCGCGCTCCAACATCATCTTTCTCCATCAGCCACTCCGGATTCTCAGAGGTTGCTGAGCTAAACTTGTCAGTGAGCTCAGGAACTCTCCAGTTTTGCTCTCTCTGCTTCTAGTGACAGAATGGACCAGAATTTGAGCATTCTGATCAACAAGCCCCAAACCTGAGAAATGGAAGTCCAAATGGTGTTGTTAAAAATTATAGAGTTCCCATATTTCCACAAACACCATAGGACTGTAGAAGTAACAATATTCAAAGCCGGATTCTTCTTATTAGTAACCCAGAGGCGTGCAACAGACTCAAAGTTCACGCCTATCTGAATTTTGAAGAAATCTTCAATGAAAGGCCAAATGTTCTTAGCTACTACACAATCAAAAAACAAATGGAGGTTGGTTTCATTCTCAGCACAGAACACACAATCCAAGGGTTTGATGATGTGCCTTTTCCTAAGGTTATCCCTAGTCATCAACTTATTATGAGAAAACAACCAAAGGAAGACATGGATTTTTGGAGGTACAACCAATTTCCACACAGCAGGGATAAATAGTGGTTGCACTCCTCTGAAATTAATAACATGGTAAAGGGAACTGGTAGAATAGACACCCTTATTGTCTAGTTGCCAAATGAGAGCATCTGGATCCTCATCAAAGACAATCCCTTTAGCAATTTCCACTATCTGATACCATTGCTCCATGAGCTTAGCATCAAAGTTCCTTCTAGATGTAAGCATGAGGTTTTCCCCATCCCACACTTCTCTAATGCTTTTAGATTGCTCATTACAAACCGTATAAACCGACCAAAATTGAACCGCGAGAGGAGAAGTACCAAACCAGGCATCTTCCCAAAATCTGATTTGGGTCCCCCTACCCACTTTCCATCTATAACCAAACTTTAGAGCTTGAATTATGGATCTAATGCCTTTCCAGAATCTGGAGACATTCAAGCTCTGACCAACTGCAAATAAATTGGGTTTCCCCCTCACATACTTCTGATCTACAGTCTTTTTCCAGGGTTTACCCTCTCCCTCATAGTACCTCTTAACCCAAGAGCCTAGTAAACAAAGGTTAATGTCCTGGAGGTTTGGTATTCCCAATCCCCCAAACTCTTTTTTCATGCAAATAAATCTCCATTAGCAAGATGAGGTTTCCTATGCCCATCAAAGTCATTTCGCAGGCAGTTTGCCATTTGGGAATTGATCAGGTCAATGGCCCATTTGGGGAATTTGAAAAAGGAAAGGAGGTAAACAGGGATACTGGCAAGGCATGCTTGGATGAGGACCAGCCTGCCTTTGTAGGAGAGCAATTTTCCTCTCCAACCAGCAATCCTTTTCATTATCTTATCAATCAGGGGTTGGATGTCCTCCCTTCTCAGTTTGTCATAATGGAGAGGGATTCCTAGGTACTTGATGGGAAAGGAGCCTCCAACACATCCTAAAACCTCCTTAAAGAGGCTAAAACTACCATCATCTATGTTAATGGGGATGAGTTCACTCTTCCCATAATTGATTCTCATTCTAGAGACCTGCTCAAAACAACTAAGGACCATCTTGAGGTTTTTTGCGTGCTTGATATTGTTGCCCAGGAACAAGATAGTATCATCTGCATATTGAAGGCAGATGATACCTCCAGGGCACACCTCAGGGCACAATCCTTCAATCAAGTGATGGTTTGTTGCCTTGATCAACATCCTAGTAAGAGCATCATCCACTAGATTAAAGATGAGTGGGGAGATGGGGTCTCCCTATCTAAGGCCTTTACCAGTCAGGAAAAAGTCACTTTCCAAATTATTAAGCTTCACACCTACAGAGTCTCCATGAGTAATTTGTTTGATCCAGTGGATCCAAGTATCACCATCATTATAGCTATTCTCCCTAGGGGCTTGCCCCATCCCTGAATCCCAGAGGATGGGAGCATGATCACTACCACACCTGGGTAGAGCTCTACAGGCAGCTAAAGGAAATAATTTGTCCAGCTCAGTATTACAGAAGATCCTATCTATTATGGACATGATCAGGTCAGCCTGATTGTTAGCCCATGTAAATTTCCTGCTAGAAAGCTTGATCTTTAGTAGACTCCAAATTTCAATCCAGGCATTGAAACTGTCACACCACTTATGTTAATGATGCCATTACTTTTCTCCTTGGCATACCTCACTAAATTGAAATCCCCACCTATCAGTGTGGGGAAAGGGTTTTCCATAAAAAGAGAATGAAGCTCTGAAATGAAGCTCTCTTTGCCCTCTTCATAGGGGGGCCCATACACAGTAACTACTCTAAAAATGGTATCCACATTTTTAAGTTTCAAGACACAGCTAACAGAAAAATCTAAGTTAGACCAAGAGATAATATCAAAAGATCTACATCCACTCCCATAAGGATGCCACCAGCAGAGCCTTTAGCTGGGAGATGGTTCCAAGAGAAATTCCTACTCCCTAATAGGGATTTTAGGTAAGAGTCAGAAAAGTTCTCCTTCTTAGTTTCTTGGAAGCCCAGAATAGAAGGGTGGGTTTTGTTGATAGTGTCTACAATAAGAGTTTTCCTCCCAGGGGCAGTTATCCCTCTAACATTCCCAAAGATGCTATTCATGGGATTTTCTTGGTCTTAGGGTGCTTGCATGTTTATTTTTACAGACTAATAACCATAAATTCTCAGAATTAAGGTTGTGCTCACCATCATTTACTAATCTAGGGAGAGTGAAGAGAACTGACTCAGAACCAATAGTTCTGTCAGCACACAGGGTATTCTCCAAGGGAGGGCTACCCAGATCATTACTTCTAAAATCTACATCTACACCTATTCTAGCAGCTACAGAAACAAACTCAGGGTTGTTGAACAGGGAAAAAAGGGGGAATGCATACCTTGATTCTTCTGAGTTTTCATATCTTGTGCTTCTTTGAGCTGTTGAGCCTTTTGAAGGATGGTCCTTGTGTCTCCAGCCAGTCTGGCACATGCTCTAGGGGCTTGGATGGGCCCCCAGCTCTTATTGGTGCCTTTTTTTGTAGGAGAGGAAATTCAGCTTCATATTGCTCTTCAGGTATGGGTTGAACTTCAGACATGCTTTGCTCATCAGAAGTGCTGTGTTGCAAGTCTTTTTGCATTCATTCCCAATCTTCCACAGTATCAACATCATCCTCATCCCAATCTTCCATTTCTCTCAGTAACCCAAATCTATCCTCAATATTTGTGTCCTTCCCCAACCAGGAGTCCAGGATATTCTCCCTGACCTGTTGTAGATTTTCAAGAGCTTGGGTTTTCAGGAGAGATGTAGGGGTTGGAGGTTTCCTTAGTTTCATTGTTCAGGTTCTGGGTAGAGTTTTTGGGAATACTCCCTCCAGAGCCAGAGCCAGCATTGGATCCTTTGTCAGAACCACTTTTTGAACCTTTTTGTGACCCAGCATCTCTTGATGGTCCATTGTCTTCTTTTTCTTTGGATCTAGGGCCCTGTGTGTTGGTGGTTTGTGGTTTTTGTATCTCCACAGCCTCATCAGCCAGTGGTGGTTCAACCTCTACCAGGATCCTGTAAAGCTTCCCTTCAATGCCAAACACCCTTTCATGTGGGATCCTTCTGAAGTCTTTGCAAGAAATTTTGACCCTAACTGTCTCATAAAAGCTCTGAAAGTTGTGCTGCCAGTCTACATCAAGCAGCACCCCAAAGGTTGAGGTAATCTAATCCAGCAGAGTCCACTCACACCATTTTGGATTAAGCTTCCTTAGTTTTATCCAGATCTCTTGTAGATCCTCTTTAGATGTCACATCTCCTAGCCAAGTTTCCACATTGACTATAGTGTTCTCCTTGGAAAGGACAAAACATGGATAACCAGCAACTCGATCTACATCAATCTCTGGGGGGAACTTAACTAAATAAGTCCAATCATCCAGAGTGTTGATCGGCCAAGGCCAGTTTGTCTTGTAGATGCTAGCAAACTCCTTAGCCAATTCCTCTTTTGAGACCTCTCCTTGTTCCACAAACAATATTCCTACATTTTTCAGACCTCCCAAGTGTTGGGCATTCACATCTGGGACATCTAGGTGGTAGAATCCTAGGCCCTGAGCAGCACTTCCCACAAACTTAGCAGAAGAATGTGGCTTCCTCCTTACTAGGCAATCTCCAACTTTGTGGTTGACCATCTTACATATGAAACAGCACTGAGGCTTGGTGCATTTGTCCTTGTGGTGGCCTGGCTCCCCACAATTGAAGCAAATTACAGATGCATAAGACATCAAACCAGAATTCACCTGGGGTTTCATCCCCTCCTGCTTCTTCTTTTGTTGATTCCTCCCCTGAGACTTGGATTGCTATAGGTTACCACCTCTGCTTTCCCCAGTTTCACTAGCACCTCCTCTGACTTGCCCTTGCGGAGGTGGAGGGGGGAGGGAACCACTGCTCTTGCCCCCCAATGTTCCACTGCTGGGGAAAATTGCCAGGGAATTGGCCGGGGAAAGGCCATGGCGGTGGTGGCCCCTAGAACCCATAGCCAAAGAACGATGGCTGCTGTGGCGGCCCCATCCCAGGGTGCATCATCTGCTCTTGAGGCCAGCTGCTCCAGCCCGAGTTGTCTCCCCTTCCTCCTTTGCCCTTACCACGGTCACGCCTGTGTCCGCCATCCGCCATGGTGGCGAGGACAGAGTCGTTCTCAGCAAGATCGGGGTGGCTGGCGGCGGAAGTGGGAAACCTAGCTTCTTCTCCTCCGGGGGTGGGATTTATACCCACCCACAGCTGACTGTACCTAGCACTACAAAAAATACACTTCTGTGATGATACGTGTTTGTCACAGTAGGTCGCGTTTTTTTGTCATGCATGTACATCCATGACAAATTTATGACAGAATCAAGATAGTCATACATGTGCTGTCGTAGAAGTGTTCCATGACATTACCAAAATTATCATCACGGAAGTGTCCACTTCCATGATGATAAATCGTGCGTCACAGAAGTGCTTTCGTCAAGGGTGACTGACACGTGGCATCCACCGTAACGGAACGCCGTTAAGCTATCGGGTTGGGTTTTGGATCCGATAACCCGTTAACAGCCCCGACCAATGGGAAATTTCCACGTGTAAAATTCTTATTGGCCAAACGAAACACGTGTCAGCTCGTCAGTGGGTCAGATAGGCGCCTATGATATGTCGACACGTGGCACGGCCCAACAGTGGCCCATTTAGCTTACAAAGTCAGCCCGTTTGACTTGGTCAAAAGTTAACGGGCTGGCCCATGAAAAGCCTGTTAACGGTTTCTTCGCAAATAGCCCATTTTACGGCCCGTTAACTCACGGCCCGTTAGGCCCTAAAGGAAATTGGCCCAACAACGTCATGTGGGCCGTCGAATATAATACCAGCCCATTTCACTTTCGGCCCATGTATGGCCCACGACGTCTTTCGGCCCATATGAGGCCTTCATATCTTTCGGCCCATTACAGGCCCACGGTGACTCTAGCCCATAATGAACAGTAATTTTCTTTATACCCGTTAACGGCCTGTGATTTACATGGGCCGTTTCCAGCCCGTGTTAGCTTTCGGCCTATTGACGGCCCATACATTCTTGGGCTCCTTTTCGGCCCTCGATTACTTCCGGCCCGTTACTGGCATGTTCCCCTAATGGGCCAAATTCGGCCCATGGCAAGATTCGGCCCATTACTGGCATGTTCCACTAATGGGCCAAATTCGTCCCATGGTAAGAGTCGGCCCGTTACTGGCTTGTTACCCTAATGGGCCAAATTCGGCCCATGGCAAGAGTCGGCCCGTTTCTGGCCTGTTAACCAGTTGCGCCGTTTCCATCCCATCCTATATTCTGGCCCATTAACGACCCGTTATGCCTGTGACAGAATTAAGCCTTTGCTGTCCTACGGCCTGTTAACGGCCTGTTACCATGCTGGGCTGATGCCAATTACGCCCGATTATGGCCCATGTAGACCCATTTATCCGACGGCACGAGGCCCACCGATTACAGGCCCATCTATGACGGCCCGTAGGAGACCCATGGATCCTACGACCCGTATATGGCCCATGGTAGTTGCGGCCACTAGCAAACCAGGGAAAAAGAAGACTAGGAAATAAATAAGGCCAAAACTAACGCTAGGCTATTAAGGCGATTGCACAGATTACATCCACTCGGCATCAAAGATCGTCGCCAGTGCAAATATAGGGAACACCCTACACTATACAAAAATTGCTTGCTGTTTTCTTCAGGCGGTGGCTGCACGTTAAGAATAAATTTTGTATCGCACCAAAACAAATTACAACTATATAACAAAAGGAAGGTTGGCCTAAAACTTAACAGTCTAGCATATAAATGCACCAGCAGAAGTTCAGAAGCTCGGTTCATTTGACCTGACTGTTACGTTTTCATGTTGTATTATCCGATGGAGCACCATAACCCTCGCCTTCATTTCCCCTAGGCTCCTGAACAACATAGCAAATGTCTGATAGTCTGGTTTCAAAACCATGCATATCTTGACGACATTGAGCAATGTTTCTCCTTGTTTCACAAAGGGTCTCTGTTAGGGAATGGACTTGTGTCTGGAGCGCAGATACAACATTGCTTTGAGCTTGCATATCTTGATCATGAGGCAGTTTGGACGATATTGCCTTAACAACCAACCTAGTATTACGCAGGAACGTGCTTTTGGCACTGTTAGTGGACAGGTACTGACCCACTGCAGCAAGAGCTGACATTGCGGTTATAGTTGCCTCGCCACCTTCAGAAGGTGGCGGTTCCACCATTTTTCCATAGCTCGCTGAAAAGTTGAGGTTTTACATTAGTAGAACCAGAACAGAAGATATTATGGAGGCAGCAAAACCAAACAAAATAGCTTTGGTCTATTTACAGAACTTATTCTGGTGAACCCATGTAAAATATTAGTTGTATTTTATTGCAAAGTACATAATAAAACCATGTTCCAAACATATGACCATGTACCATCGCTAATGTATTGTCTATTTCTTCACATTGTATTGAGGGCTAAGGATAAAGAGACGAAGTTTATAATACGGTAAGCATAGTATGACGTCATTCATATCACAAAACAACTGAGAACAGACAAACAGGCAATTGTAACATTGTGTGGGCAAGTCCAGCACGGAACTAGATTACGGGTCAAGATCAAAGGAACATCACTCCTCTCTTTTAAACCTTGTAAGGTGCAATGATACGCTAAGACAATTGTGTATAAAATTGAAAAGAGTAATAGACATTTGTTGCAAACCATGCAGTTCAAGGCACAAGTCAGAGTAAGTAGTAGTTAAAAGGCATGAGGATTAAGGACTTACAACAGCGGCTTTGACTGGTGTAGTCATGCCCTTCTTCTTGCTGGTGTGACAGTCCTTGAAGATTTCCACAGCATTTGGTTTAGGTACTTTTTGGTCCTTGCGGGCTTTCCTCTGCATTTGGAACAAGTCAATATAGATCTGATAATATGGTATAGTGATAAGAGTGAAATAGCAGCTAATTACAAGAGCCTCACAGTGTGCAATATAGCTACGAGATATTGTCGTCTGTTGGAATTTCACTTTCATACGGTTGGCCTTGTTCTTTGAACAGTTCACCTACAAGAAGATAGATTTGTGTGGCACATGCGTAAATAGGACTTCAACATGTGATCTGATGACAAATATATAATGTACCTGATACTTCGGATCGGACCAGTGTTTAACGAGGCCTCTCCAGTCTTCATCAGATATATTTTCCACTGGAGATGTTTGGGCAAGTTCACTGTTAGCCTTGCCTTCAAAGTGAGTTTTCCTCAAGTTATATCGATATTGTCGTAGAGCAGACTTGAAAACATGGGTGCAAGCTTGTCTGGTTGCATCATCTTGGCTATCCAACTTGAACCTCATCTGTTGAAAATTATGGGAGTCACATTATCAGCAACCTAGAAAGTATTGGACAGAGCAAGACGATATTACTAGTTTCCATACATAACCATACTTACAGATAAATGGTCGAGGAAGATGTTGAACTGGGTTTCATCTTTGTCATTCCTGTACTGAATCCATGTTGGGAGGATACGTACATGACACCTAACAGCAACCGCTGCCACTGATACTAACTTGGCTGACTTTGTAGCATCATGTGGCCTTTCTAAACCTGCCTCAAAACGGATCTCCATTCTTCCTCCTCTAGATTTAGTTAACCTATCGAGCATTATCCCTGATGTTTGTTTCCTCTTGCGCCTAGGTGCTAGTCCAACAACAAACATAGGAAGTGTTAGTGTACATCAAACTATGAGACTACATATAAAGAAGCATGCAACTGTAACTTGACTCCAGCAACTACCTTCTTGTTGTTGAAGCTCACAAGGTTCATCTGATATTGCCAACTCGTCTTGTGTCAAGAGTGCTTGGGAAGTAGTATCAGGTGGCAAGGGAGCTTGGGAACGTGCTGCTAGCTCAGTTGACGCACGAGTACATCGTGCAGCTGGTAATACTGTGGTAGGTGCTGCAAGAACTAGGGTGTAATGCCCTCGATGCGGCTATAGCTCCCACGTGTCGAGGCACGACTTAGAGGCATAACCGCATTGAAAGCAATGTCGCAAGTGAGGTAATCTTCACACAACCCATGTAATACATAAGGGAAAGAGATACATAGTTGGCTTACAGTCGCCACTTCACACAATACATAAATAAACATTCATCATCCAGATTACACTCAAGGTCCGACTACGGAACCAAAATGAAAGAAGACTACCCCAAATGCTACACAGATCCCCGATCACCCCGACTGGGCTCCACTACTGATCATCAGGAAAAGACACATAATAACGACCACGTTCCTCGTCGAACTCCCACGTGAGCTCGGTTGCATCATCTGCACTGGCATCGTTGGTACCTGCAACTGTTTTGGTAGAATCTGTGAGTCACGGGGACTCAGCAATCTCACACCTGCGAGATCAAGACTATTTAAGCTTATAGGTAGGATGGGGTTGTGAGGTGGAGCTGCAGCAAGCGACTAGCATATATGGTGGCTAACAACGCAAAAGAGAGCGAGAAGAGAAGCAAAGCACGGTCGTGAAGCTAGAAATGATCAAGAAGTGATCCTAGAACAACCTACGTCAAACATAACTCCAACACCGTGTTCACTTCCCGGACCCCGCCGAGAAGACACCATCACGGTTACACACGCGGTTGATGTGTTTTAACTAAGGTCAACTTCGGGTTTTCTACAACCGGACATTAACAAATTCCCATCTGCCTCATAACCGCGGGCACGGCTTTCGAAAGATAATACCCTGCAGGGGTGTCCCAACTTATCCCATTATAAGCTCTCACGGTCAACGAAGGATATTCCTTCTATCGGGAAGACCCGATCAGTCTCGGAATCCCGGACTACAAGACATCTCGGCAGTAATAAAACAAGTCCAGCAAAGCCGCCCGATTGTGCCGACAAATCCTGATAGGAGCTGCACATATCTCGGTCTCAGGGCACATCCGGATAAGTCAAGCTACGAGTAAAACCGGGCCTCGAGTTTTCACAAGGGGGCCCCGCAGGCTGCTCGGTTCGGACCAACGCTCGAAGGAGCACTGGCCCGGGGGGGCTAAAATAAAGATGACCCTCGGGCTCGCGAAAACCCGGGGGAAAAGGTGTAGGTGGCAAATGGTAAAACCAATGTTGGGCCTTGCTGGAAGAGTCTTATTGAAAGCGAACTGTCAAGGGGGTCCCATAAATCACCCAACCGTGTAAGGAACGCAAAATCAAGGAACATAACACCGGTATGACGGAAACTAGGGTGGCAAGAGTGGAACAAAACACCAGGCATAAGGCCGAGCCTTCCACCCTTTACCAAGTATATAGATGCATTAATTAAATAAGAGGTATTGTGATATCCCAACAAGAAAACATGTTCCAACAAGGAACAACAAGTCCATGTTCCAACAAGGAACAAACTTCATCTTCACCTGCAACTAGCAACGCTATAAGAGGGGCTGAGCAGAGCGGTAACATAGCCAATGAACGGTTTGCTAGGACATGGATGGTTAGGGGCTGACATGGCAATATGGGTGGCATGATATAGCAAGTGGTAGGTATCGCAGCATAGGCATAGCAAAAGAGCGAGCAACTAGCAAGCAAAGATAGAAGTGATATCGAGGGTATGGTCATCTTGCCTGCAAGGTTCTCAGAGTTGTCGAGAGCTTGGTCCTCGTAAGCGTTCTCAACAGGTTCCTCATTCACGTACTCGTCTCCCGGCTCTACCCAAGACAAGAGAACAAGCAAAGGAACAACTATCAACCACGATGCAATGCACAAAGAATATGATGCAAAACATGGCATGATATGCGAGATGTGATATGCAATGCATATGCATGCTCCGGAAGGAAAAGGATGAACAAGGCATAATCTTGGCAAACCAAGTATGCCGCTGGAAAGATGAGGTGATTTCGGTTGAAATCGATATAAGGATCACCGGAATAGGATGCACGGTTTGCAAATGACAAGCAAAACAAGAATGACAAGATTCTGCCATTAACAGCATGATGCTACTTAGCAAGCAACAAGAAATTAAGCTACTGCACCCAAACATATCAACAAAGCATATGACAGTAATCTACTCAAGATGCTTGACAAAATATGAACACTGAGCTACGGCTAAATCACATCATTACAGGTTCAAACAAGCATGGCAAAAGTGCAAAAGATAACAGGTTCACAGACTTGGTGAAAATAACATGCCAGAAATTAACATCAGGATGACATGTTTAGAGCAAGCAAACAACATGCTACAGGAACAGGACATAGCAAAACAAGGCACTGCATGAGTCTACTCAAAGCACTTAACAAAAGTCCCTTACTGACCATAAGCCAAAAGGGATCAGAAAATATAATTACACCCATGTCAATTAAGCACGTTTCGTTACAGGTTTCAGACTTAGCAGAAAACTGGACATGTCAAAAACAGATCACAAGTGGGCATGTTCGTGAGCTTGATGCACTCACTACAGAGCATTGCATGATAAACTAAGAATACATCCATCAAGAAGACATGGCATAGAGGCTAGACATGGCAAGAATAACATCATAGCATGCAAGGATCAACTACACCAAGCTTGGCAAAATCGAATAACATGTAAACAATCTGCCAGCAACATTTTATAGCAAAAGTAGAGCTCGATTGACTCAAGCTATGGCACTCCATAATTACAAACAAAAGCATGGATGGATAGAGCAAAACCATATGCTCAAAAGACTCTTACTGATCATGCTCAAAAGAAGCATAGATCTCTCGGAAACAACATGAACACATGGCATAAAAATAACAGCAGAACAAGACTTGGTGAAAATACTAAGTCTCTGAAATCAGCAACATTATGTACCCTAGTTTGCATGCTTGTGCTAGTCACCACAGAGGTCACACAAATACATGGCATAAATCTCTCGAAAGATGGCATGGCATATTACAAAACACATGTAGGACTCAACTTCATAGGGTGCACACATCAATCATGGCAAAAATGACAAAAGTGCATCTACTGAAACAGATCAGAAACTAACATCACATAGCCCTCTTCCAACAGCATTTCGGGCATCAAGATGAACTCAAATGAAAATGTTGCAATGAGATGAAATGATTTTGTGATGCCCCCGATTCAATCGTACACTAATCATGCATGCAAATGTGTACGATCAAGATCAGGGACTCACGGGAAGATATCACAACACAACTCTACAAATAAAAAAAAAGTCATACAAGCATCATAATACAAGCCAGAGGGCTCGAATACAAGTGCTCGATCATAGACGAGTCAGCGGAAGCAACAATATCTGAGTACAGACATAAACTAAACAAGTTTGCCTTAAGAAGGCTAGCACAAACTGGGATACAGATCGAACGAGGCGCGGGCCTCCTGCCTGGGATCCTCCTAACTACTCCTGGTCGTCGTCAGCGGGCTGCACGTAGTAGTAGGCACCTCGAGAGTAGTAGGAGTCGTCGTCGACGGTGGCGTCTGGATCCTGGGCTCCAGCATCTGGTTGCGGCAACCGGGTAGAAGGGAAAGGGGAAAAGGGGGAGAAAAGCAATCGTGAGTACTCATCCAAAGTACTCGCAAGCAAGGAGCTACACTACATATGCATGGGTATATGTGAAAAGGGCCATATCAGTGGACTGAACTGCAGAATGCCAGAATAAGAGGGGGATATCTAGTCTTATCGAAGACTACGCTTCTGGTCGCCGCCGTCTTGCAGCATATAGAAGAGAGTAGACTGAAGTCCTCCAAGTAGCATCGCATAGCATAATCCTACCCGGCGATCCCCTCCTCGATGCCTTGTTAGAGAGCGATCACCGGGTTGTATCTGGCACTTGGAAGGGTGTGTTTTATTAAGTATCCGGTTCTAGTTGTCATAAGGTCAAGGTACAACTCCGGGTCGTCCTTTTACCGAGGGACACGGCTATTCGAATAGATAAACTTCCCTGCAGGGGTGCACCACATAGCCCAACACGCTTGATCCCATTTGGCCGGACACACTTTCCTGGGTCATGCCCGGCCTCGGAAGATCAACACGTCGCAGCCCCACCTAGGCACAACAGAGCGGTCAGCACGCCGGTCTAAACCTATGCGCGCAGGGGTCTGGGCCCATCGCCCTGAGCACACCTGCATGTTGCGTACGCGGCCGGAAGCAGATCTAGCCCCCTTAATACAAGTGCGAGCTTACGATCCAATGCGGCGCGCGCCACTCAGTCGCTGACGTCAAAAAGTGCTTCGGCTGATACCACGACGCCGAGTGCCCATATCTTTCCCGCGTACTTGGTTAGTGCGTATAGACCAAATGGCCAGACTCAGATCAAATACCCAGATCTTGTTAAGCGTGTTAAGTATCCGCGAACGCCAACAGGGCCAGGCTCACCTCACACCCAGGTAGCCCCGAACTGCCCTGCCGCTCCGCCTCAAAGATCCACTCGCGGGTACTCCTCGAGCCAACCCGACTTTGGTCACCACATGTATCATGTATATAGTATAATATATATCCATGACCACCTCCCGAGGTGATCACAGCCTAGTAGTATAGCATGGCAGACAGACAGGAGTGTAGGGCCACTGATGGAACACTAGCATCCTATACTAAGCAAGTAGGATTGCAGGTAAAGGTATCAACAGCGGTATCAAAGACAGGCTATGCATCAGGATGGGAATAACGAAAGCAGTAACATGCTACACTACTCTAATGCAAGCAGTATAGAGGAGAGTAGGCGATATCTGGTAATCAAGGGGGGGCTTGCCTGGTTGCTCTGGCAAGAGAGAGGGATCGTCAACTCCGTAGTCGAACGGGGCAGCAGCAGCGTCGGTCTCAGTGTCTATCGAGAGAAGAGGGGGGAGAAACAATAAATATTTAAGCAAGCAGATGCATAGTGATGCATGACATGACAAGTAACGGCGTTAGAGTTGCCCTAACACGGTATGCGGTGATACCGGTGAAGGGGGAAAACATCCGGGAAAGTATTCCCGATGTTTCGCATTTTCGGGCAGAGGAGCCGGAGGGAGAAAGTTGCGAGTTTGATATGTTAGGAATGTGTGGCGGACGAACGGGATGCGTATCCGGGCTCGTCTCGTCGTTCTGAGCAACTATCATGTTGAAAATATTTTAATCCGAGTTACGGATTAAAAGATATGATTTTATAAGGGTTTTATTAATTTCAGGAATTTAATTAATTATTTAAATTAAATTCGAAATTATATTAATGACATCAGCATGATGTCATGCTGACGTCAGCAGTCAACAGAGTTGACTGGTCAACCTGACCAGTGGATCCCACTGGTCAGGGACACATTTTAATTAAACAGATTAATTAAGCTAATCAAAATTAATTAAGGGGGGGTGGGCCCCACTGTCATACTAACTAATTAGCCAATTAACAGTAGTTAATTAAATTAATTAATCCTTAGGTTAATTAATCTTAATTGGTAATTTAATCAAAATTAATTAAGTTAATTAATTAATTATTTATTTTCATTATTTATTATTATTATCATTATTATTATTATTATTTTTAATTCCTTTTTTTATTATTAAAACATTCTCTGGGGCTGGGGCCCCCTAGTCAGTGGCCCATAGAGGCCACAACGGGCGACGGGTGAGGGCGCACGCGCGCGGGCGTGCGTGCCCGAGGCCACCCGGGGCGGGGAGCACACAGGCGCCCAGGAGGGCGGGCGCCGGCGGCCACGGCGCGGCCGGCCGGAGCCGCGAGGGCTAGGGCGGCGACCACGAGGGGGCGCGGGTACGGGGCGCCGAGTGCGGGCGTTTGGGCGCCAACGCCGGGCAGTCGCCGGAGTGGGCGCGGGGCATGGCGGAGGACAGCGAGGGCGGTGGCGCGATGACCGCGGGGCTACGGGCACGGGGCGGCCGGCGTGCAGCAGGCGATGCGGGGCGCGAGCTATGGCGACGGTGAGCGGGCGGTGGCGAACAGGGGTGAGTTCGGGGCGTGAGGAGGCAGGGCGCGGCCCTGGGTGGCCGCGTACGGCGAGGCGACGGCAGGGGACGGCTGCCGGCGCGCGTGGCGCGGCGACGGGCGCGGGTCAGCGTGCAACAGAGGAGAGGAGGGGATCAGGCCGGAGCCTCACCGCGGGCCGTAGGGTCTAGGAAATGGGCGCGGTGGAGGTCGGGGAGGTCCGGCGAGGGAGAGGTCGAGGCGGCGGCAGTCCGGTGAGGGAGGTCCGGCGACGGGCGGCGTGCAGCGTCGGGGCGGCACGGCGCCAGATCGGGACGAGGCGGCGGCTTCCGAGGCGTCGCGGCGAGGAGGCTTAGGGAGGAGGGCGAGGAGAACGGCGACGAGGTGGCGCGGGCTCCTGGCGGCGGCGTCCAACGGCGAGGGGCGAGTGGCGGGGTCTGGGCGTCGCCCGATCCAGATCCCGAATCGAGGGGAGGAGAGGAGCGAGGGGAGTGGGAGAGTGGGGCGTGGGGAATCAGGGCGGCCTAGGGTTTGCCCTATAGGCCAGAGGGAGGGGCCGGCTGGGCCAAATGGGTCGGCCAGCTGGGCCGTCTAGCCCAGTTGGGGGGGTCTGTTTTTTTTGTGTGTTCCTTTTGTTTTGAGCTTTTTCCTTTTATCTATTTTTCCTTTCTAAATTAGTTTCAATTTATTTTTAGTTTTATTAAATATACCACTAGCCCCTAAATTAGTATTTATAAATACTCTATTGCCACATGAATTTCTCATACCTAATAAAATACTTTAATGTTTTAATATTTATAAAATGCATTTAATTATATATTTAAGTCACTGTTTTATTTAGTTTAGTGCTTTTAATTATTTTATAAAAATGTGATCCTCCACCGTAATTACCTAAGCATTATTTGCCACCTCTAGAACATTTTAAATTTTAATGTTTGAACACTTTACCGTTTGACTTGATTTTAAATTTTGAATTCGAATGGGATTGAATCATCGTGAGATTTACAACAGTAAGAGTGGTGACGTGGCATCATTAGCAGAGGTTACTGTAGCTTGATTATCCGGGCGTCACAATTCTCCTCCACTACAAGAAATCTCGTCCCGAGATTTAAGCGGTGGAGTAAAGGGGGGGGAAGGTGTTGGTAGCGAAAACCCAACGAGCCTTCTCGGTCTCGGCTGCCCTTTCGAAGGGGTTGATCCCTTTCGTTGATGTCTTCATTCCTCTGTTTCAGGTCCTCATGATGAAGTCGGCTCTTTTCTTCGGGAACTCCATCGTATTTACGAATAGGTAACGGGGCAGTTCGGCAACGACAGAATGTTATAAGGGTTATAATCTGGGATTAACCCATGAATGAGCATATGAGTACCTCTCGAGTTGAACATTTAGAAGACATCGAGAGTAAAGTTGGGAGGTATAATAAGAAGTTTCAAGTAGCCAGGCAACCGTTCAATGCCTAGCTAGAAGGTGAAAGTGGTTTCAGAGCAACGGGATAATTATTGTGTCCGATGCCAGAATTGATGATCTCATCTTAAAGGTGGCTCATGAATTACATACGAGTCTACGCGGGAGGAATAACTTTGGAAACTAGGGTGTGCAGGAGAGTCAGGTTTCGATCCTATGGAACTGTGGGTTATGGGCCCACCATGTGGGTTAAAAGTAGAAGGAGCGGTGACATCTTGCCCGGTCATGATAGCAAGGCATGTCAGAGAGTAGCCTGTCAGTTACGTCGACAACAACATCGATACCAAGGGCGAGGGACGAAGAGAACCACTTTCCTGCTCGTTGAACGAGGCGGACCAATAGGCAGAGTTCTCGTCCATCGGTGGCTACCGAAATGTCATCAACAATAGTAACAGGTTCTTGCTGACAGAATTGCACACCGAGGAGTTTACATCAGCAGTAGAATATTGCTGCTTAGATCATATAGATCACAAGAAAGGTTCAAACAACCAATGGAAAGTAAAATATGATTATCATATTAGACAGAACAATGGAAAGGAAAATGTGTTTAAACACATATTTCATGGATATATCCTTCCCAAGGATAAGCAGAGCATGATATCCATGACAGGTTATAATGCAGAAAACTCTTTAGGTAGGGGAGAGAATTTTCATGACATTATCCATACAACGGTGTTTGGATAATAGAGCAGGAAACATTTAGCATTGGGCTTCAAATGTTCTTGTTGAAAATCAGAGTACCATAGACATGCTTCAAGATAGCATTGACATGGTCATCCTGTGAAGATCAGACTTTGGAAACACCAAGGATCCATCAGGAATAACTTGTAGAATAAGTATTACAATTTCTTAATGGAAGAATGGTTAACCTTGTTAAAAAGGAAAACTATCATGATAGGTCCTCCAGCCGGGGGGGGGGGGTGCTAGGCATGACATCATGTTACCGGGTCATCACAGGACCAACATCATAACTCTCGGAAAGATGTCTCAACCATCATATCTGATCGAGATTCAGATCCAATTGGTGTCATGATACCCCAGACTCAGGATGCCTGAGAAGAAAAGGTGCGACACAAATTGACGAGATGACATTGTAAGATTCTCAAGAAATGAACTATGGGGGCGAGTCCAAAACAAGAGTTCGCCCTTAAACCGAGGAGAGGATGGGGAGGTGGCTGACGGTCTCAGCGACACTTCATCGAGATTTCCAACAAGATGGATTTCCACAATTATGTGAACATGGGGATAACATTTGTCATATCAAATGATATAATGAGGTATGCTCGAGGAAAACATACACAATTAAACATTGGTTGAAAGGTGCGCCCGAAATATGGGTCGGGTTTGCACGACCAATGTCAGAATGGTGATTCAATTATCGGAAGACTTAGAGTGAAACTGTCAACCATTAACTTCAAGCAATAGGGTTGCTAGAAGTTTTGGAATTACACATTACAGTCCATTTGTCGGTGGTTAGAAACAACACGGTGACCAGGAAAAGAATGGTGATGGTGATAAGTATCATCATGCCGAGAATTTGTAAGAGGTGGAGCAATCCTAAAAACATTCTTGACATAATAGACAGTAATACTTGAAGGCAGAACACAACACTAGCTGGAGAGCAAGTTGCATTCATTATGTGGACAAGTTCGCGATGAAAGGAAGTCAAGGGTGTTGTCGATGATAATAAAAATCATCGAGGGCAAGGAGAGTATTTCTCATCATGAACACAGTTGACGTCTTGGAAGAAGTCAAAGTGTTGAAGGTGATCCGACACATTTGTCGGGAGGTTTCAAGAAGGTGCAATCAAATAACAACGGCAACAAGCAAGGAAATGACGAAGTGGAAAGTTATAGGATCAATATATAAGAGGCAAGCTCGGAACCAAAGTTGCCTTTCAAGGCAAGCAACAAGATGTTGAAAGCTTGACGTAAGTCGTGCTCACACACTGAAGAATACGTGCACCAGAGAAGGACAAGGTAGCACAGTCAAAGGTAGCAAGACCAGGATGCAACCGATAGTCTAGGAATGACCAGATTGAGTTCAGAAGTTCCTAGTAAAATACTAGGGGTATTTGATTTGTAGTGCGAAATAACTTCACTAGCCGGAGTCCTCGATTGATAACAACCCAGAACCCGTAGAGTGATTACAAGGAAAGACATTACTTCAACAAAGTTAGTAAGTTGTGGTGCAATGGCAAGACATCTCCGAGATACCAGGAGGTAATACTCAAAGGTAGAACGTGATAGAAGTAGAACCGGTTCATTGACCTATGACAGTCGATACTTCAACCTCGCCAAAAATAAACGAGGCACTGGAATGAATTCCCACAAGATATATCATATCAGAACAGCATGGTCGGAACCATAACTGTAAGGAATCAATTTCGAGAATACCGAACGAATCAAAGCTGGATAATCATTTTGCAAGAAGCTTCCGAGATGGTCTACATCATTTTCATGGGCATGAACACAAAGTTCAAGGTCGACTCCCACTTCTTTAATGCAGAACCTTACATTCACTTCTCGTTTTGATAATGGCATTAGTGTTGAATATTTTACCTGGTGCAATACCAAATAACTATGCCCTATGAAATCTTTCGGGTTTGCACAGATTAGGGAAGGCATTGGTTAAACCCATAGGGGCTTCTTAGGAACATATACCCCAAGCTTCAAGAGTAGATATCACCAGCTCGAAAACAGAGCATGGTTGGCCAAGTGGATGATACAATTTACCAAGGGCATTATGTATCAGGTAAAGAACTCACAAGAGTTTTTGGTTGTGAAGGACATTGTCGGATAATAACCCGGCAATGGGTACGGCGGTCCACAACGGGGCTGATGTGAGTATCGGTACTCAATCTAAGGAAGAAGGAATGCCAAGGCATCGGATTATGGAAACAACTGACTAATTCAAAGCTTAATGCTAAGAAATTTTATGATTTCCAAATCAAGGGATCAGAAGCAATCGTTCTGATCGAGAACGAATAAGTTCAATAGGCTTGGAAACACAAACGATCAAGGCATTGATTGGTCAAGATCCAGCTCATATCCAAATGACATCTGGGCCGGAAGGATGAATCCTAGGATTCGACTGAGGAATGCGAGCATCCTCAACATATGGAATCAACGGACTTAAAATGATGAAGGCAAGGGAGGCCAATAAGATTACGAAACTTATGGGATTATCCATAATGCAAGCAAGCGAGAATTTCAAGAGCAATAGGCTGCTCGGGATTTTCGGAAGATCGAATGATATTTTGAAGTCTTTGGCGTAACACATGATCAACGGGGAATGAGCGGATACTCGATAAGTGCAAGAATTATCCGTAGGGTTATTCAGGTGGCAAAGAACTGCAAGGCAGTAGGCACAACATATTCTCGGATCATTAGAGAGAATTTTGGAGTATCTTGTAATAACAAGATCCACTGGGAATAAAATTCAGCACGATAGGTGTAAGTATTTATCCATAAGGATATTTCGGTGGTATGGAATTGCAAAAGCAACGGGCACAAGGTCTCGAGAGAATATCGGAGAGTATCTTCGAATATTCTGGTGCAGCCGGCGATCATCTTGACTGAAGGGGCCCTCCGGGAGAAAGTGTTTTCGAGAACCTAAAGTTAGATTTTAGAAAATCATTTAACCCGAATAGAAGAGAGTTCAGAGTCCCAGAGTAAAGGTTGAGGAGTAAAAGATCCTAATACCACCCAATGGCGACGTGGGCCCGTAAGGCACACAGCCAAGTTAGTAAAAGTTTTTGTAATGTCTAGACTCGACTTCGGCCAAGGAGTGTGGAAGGGGGATTCCTACAGGCAGTCGGCTCTGATACCAACTTGTGACGCCCCCGATTCAATCATACGCTAATCATGCACGCAAATGTGTACGATCAAGATCAGGGACTCACGGGAAGATATCACAACACAACTCTACAAATAAAAAAAAGTCATACAAGCATCATAATACAAGCCAGGGGCCTCGAGGGCTCGAATACAAGTGCTCGATCATAGACGAGTCAGCGGAAGCAACAATATCTGAGTACAGACATAAACTAAACAAGTTTGCCTTAAGAAGGCTAGCACAAACTGGGATACAGATCGAACGAGGCGCGGGCCTCCTGCCTGGGATCCTCCTAACTACTCCTGGTCGTCGTCAGCGGGCTGCACGTAGTAGTAGGCACCTCCAGAGTAGTAGGAGTCGTCGTCGACGGTGGCGTCTGGATCCTGGGCTCCAGCATCTGGTTGCAGCAACCGGGTAGAAGGGAAAGGGGAAAGGGGGAGAAAAGCAATCGTGAGTACTCATCCAAAGTACTCGCAAGCAAGGAGCTACACTACGTATGCATGGGTATATGTGAAAAGGGCCATATCAGTGGACTGAACTGCAGAATGCCAGAATAAGAGGGGGATATCTAGTCTTATCGAAGACTACGCTTCTGGTCGCCGCCGTCTTGCAGCATATAGAAGAGAGTAGACTGAAGTCCTCCAAGTAGCATCGCATAGCATAATCCTACCCGGCGATCCCCTCCTCGATGCCCTGTTAGAGAGCGATCACCGGGTTGTATCTGGCACTTGGAAGGGTGTGTTTTATTAAGTATCCGGTTCTAGTTGTCATAAGGTCAAGGTACAACTCCGGGTCGTCCTTTTACCGAGGGACACGGCTATTCGAATAGATAAACTTCCCTGCAGGGGTGCACCACATAGCCCAACATGCTTGATCCCATTTGGCCGGACACACTTTCCTGGGTCATGCCCGGCCTCGGAAGATCAACACGTCGCAGCCCCACCTAGGCACAACAGAGCGGTCAGCACGCCGGTCTAAACCTATGCGCGCAGGGGTCTGGGCCCATCGCCCTGAGCACACCTGCACGTTGCGTACGCGGCCGGAAGCAGATCTAGCCCCCTTAATACAAGTGCGAGCTTACGATCCAATGCGGCGCGCGCCACTCAGTCGCTGACGTCAAAAAGTGCTTCGGCTGATACCACGACGCCGAGTGCCCATATCTTTCCCGCGTAGTTGGTTAGTGCGTATAGACCAAATGGCCAGACTCAGATCAAATACCCAGATCTCGTTAAGCGTGTTAAGTATCCGCGAACGCCAACAGGGCCAGGCTCACCTCACACCCAGGTAGCCCCGAACTGCCCTGTCGCTCCGCCTCAAAGATCCACTCACGGGTACTCCTCGAGCCAACCCGACTTTGGTCACCACATGTATCATGTATATAGTATAATATATATCCATGACCACCTCCCGAGGTGATCACAGCCCAGTAGTATAGCATGGCAGACAGACAGGAGTGTAGGGCCACTGATGGAACACTAGCATCCTATACTAAGCAAGTAGGATTGCAGGTAAAGGTATCAACAGCGGTATCAAAGACAGGCTATGCATCAGGATGGGAATAACGAAAGCAGTAACATGCTACACTACTCTAATGCAAGCAGTATAGAGGAGAGTAGGCGATATCTGGTGATCAAGGGGGGGCTTGCCTGGTTGCTCTGGCAAGAGAGAGGGATCGTCAACTCCGTAGTCGAACGGGGCAGCAGCAACGTCGGTCTCGGTGTCTATCGAGAGAAGAGGGGGGAGAAACAATAAATATTTAAGCAAGCAGATGCATAGTGATGCATGACATGACAAGTAACGGCGTTAGAGGTGCCCTAACGCGGTATGCGGTGATACCGGTGAAGGGGGAAAACATCCGGGAAAGTATTCCCGGTGTTTCGCGTTTTCGGGTAGAGGAGCCGGAGGGAGAAAGTTGCGAGTTTGATATGTTAGGAATGTGTGGCGGACGAACGGGCTGCGTATCCGGGTTCGTCTCGTCGTTCTGAGCAACTATCATGTTGAAAATATTTTAATCCGAGTTACGGATTAAAAGATATGATTTTATAAGGGTTTTATTAATTTCAGGAATTTAATTAATTATTTAAATTAAATTCGAAATTATATTAATGACATCAGCATGATGTCATGCTGACGTCAGCAGTCAACAGAGTTGACTGGTCAACCTGACCAGTGGATCCCACTGGTCAGGGACACATTTTAATTAAACAGATTAATTAAGCTAATCAAAATTAATTAAGGGGGGGTGGGCCCCACTGTCATACTAACTAATTAGCCAATTAACAGTAGTTAATTAAATTAATTAATCCTTAGGTTAATTAATCTTAATTGGTAATTTAATCAAAATTAATTAAGTTGATTAATTAATTAATTATTTTCATTATTTATTGTTATTATCATTATTATTATTATTATTTTTAATTCCTTTTTTTATTATTAAAACATTCTCTGGGGCTGGGGCCCCCTAGTCAGTGGCCCATAGAGGCCACAACGGGCGACGGGTGCGGGCGCACGGGCGCGGGCGTGCGTGCCCGAGGCCACCCGGGGCGGGGAGCACACAGGCGCCCAGGAGGGCGGGCGCCGGCGGCCACGGCGCGGTCGGCCGGAGCCGCGAGGGCTAGGGCGGCGACCACGAGGGGGCCGCGGGTACGGGGCGCCGAGTGCGGGCGTTTGGGCGCCAACGCCGGGCAGTCGCCGGAGTGGGCGCGGGGCATGGCGGAGGACAGCGAGGGCGGTGGCGCGATGACCGCGGGGCTACGGGCACGGGGCGGCCGGCGTGCAGCAGGCGATGCGGGGCGCGAGCTATGGCGACGGTGAGCGGGCGGTGGCGAACGGGGGTGAGTTCGGGGCGTGAGGAGGCAGGGCGCGGTCCTGGGTGGCCGCGTACGACGAGGCGACGGCGGGGGACGGCTGCCGGCGCGCGTGGCGCGGCGACGGGCGCGGGTCAGCGTGCAATCGAGGAGAGGAGGGGATCAGGCCGGAGCCTCACCGCGGGCCGTAGGGTCTAGGAAATGGGCGCGGTGGAGGTCGGGGAGGTCCGGCGAGGGAGAGGTCGAGGCGGCGGCAGTCCGGTGAGGGAGGTCCGGCGACGGGCGGCGTGCAGCGTCGGGGCGGCGCGGCGCCAGATCGGGACGAGGCGGCGGCTTCCGAGGCGTCGCGGCGAGGAGGCTTCGAGAGGAGGGCGAGGAGAACGGCGACGAGGTGGCGCGGGCTCCTGGCGGCGGCGTCCAACGGCGAGGGGCGAGTGGCGGGGTCGGGGCGTCGCCCGATCCAGATCCTGAATCGGGGGGAGGAGAGGAGCGAGGGGAGTGGGAGAGTGGGGCGTGGGGAATCAGGGCGGCCTAGGGTTTGCCCTATAGGCCAGAGGGAGGGGCCGGCTGGGCCAAATGGGTCGGCCAGCTGGGCCGTCTGGCCCAGTTGGGGGGGTCTGTTTTTTTTGTGTGTTCCTTTTGTTTTGAGCTTTTTCCTTTTATCTATTTTTCCTTTCTAAATTAGTTTCAATTTATTTTTAGTTTTATTAAATATACCACTAGCCCCTAAATTAGTATTTATAAATACTCTATTGCCACATGAATTTCTCATACCTAATAAAATAGTTTAATGTTTTAATATTTATAAAATGCATTTAATTATATATTTAAGCCACTGTTTTATTTAGTTTAGTGCTTTTAATTATTTTATAAAAATGTGATCCTCCACCATAATTACCTAAGCATTATTTGCCACCTCTAGAACATTTTAAATTTTAATGTTTGAACACTTTACCATTTGACTTGATTTTAAATTTTGAATTCGAACGGGATTGAATCATCGTGAGATTTACAACAGTAAGAGTGGTGACGTGGCATCATTAGCAGAGGTTATTGTAGCTTGATTATCCGGGCGTCACAGATTTACTCTTCGAGGCAAACAATTTGACATATTATACGCACGAAACGGAGCTACGGATGCAGAGATATGATGCGATGAACATGAGACAATACTGCAATAATTAAGGGACTTAGAAGAAAACGGGGGAGGGAAAAAGTCAACCGCACGCGGACTCAGATCGGATTGGGGGCGAGCTCGCCGGAGCTCGTCACCGGAGAGGAAGGGCCGGCGAGGGGGGCGGCGGATCCGGCCTCTCCACGGCCGGATCTGGCCGGGGCGGCGCTGCAGGGGCGCGGGAAGCGCGGCGGCGAGGCGCGGGCCGCGGGGGACGGCGGCACGGTGATGGGGAGGCGGCGGGCGGCAGCGAAGGACGCCAGGAGGCCGCGGGCTCGGGAGGAGGGCGCGGGCGCGGGGGAGCCTCGCGGGCCGCAGGGGCCGGCGACGGGCTTCGGCGGGCCCAGGGGGCAGCGCGGTACGGGCGGTGGCGACGCCACGTGGCGCCCCGTGATTGGCGCGGGCGGCGGCGGAGAAACATCCGGTGGCGGCACACGCGTCCGGGCGCGGAGAGGGAGCGGGACTAGGGTTAGGGTGGTATTGGACCCGAAAATGGAGGAGGGGGAGGTGTTCTTATAGGTAGAAGGAGCTAGGAAGCTCCAAATGGAGAGCGGTTTGCGGCCACACGATCGTGATCGAACGGCGATGGACATGGGAGTGTCTCAGATGGGTTATTGGGCTGATTTGGAGGGGTTTTGGGCTGCAACCCAAAAGAGGCTTTCGCGGTTACCCGGTTAACCGTTGGAGTATCAAACGACCTCCGAATGACCCGAAACTTGACAGGCGGTCTACCGGTGTTATACCAAGGCCGCTTGACAAACCTCGGTCCATTCTGAGAAGGTTTAATACCCGCTCACGGAAAATGGTAAAAGAGGACGCCGGGGAACATAGGAGCGCCGGATTGCGAAACGGACAACGGGGAAAATGCTCGGATTTATGAGACGAACACGTATGCAAATGCGATGCACATGATGACATGATATGAAATTCATGACATGAACAAAATGCAAAAAGAAGGAAAACCCAACCACGGAGGAAATATTATATCACAATGCCAAAAATGGCAAGAGTTGGATTACAAATATGGCAAGTTACATCCGGGGTTTTACATAGGGCTGTCTCTGCTTGTTTGGTGGCAGCTATTTGTTTCTGTTTGTCTTTTTTTGCAACTCGTGTAGCATGGGATGCCGTGTTTTTAGAATTTTATGCTAGACTTTGACCTTCTATTGCACCATCAGTACCAGCAGAATCTGCAGGATTCATTCGCTTCTCATTCCCTGCCATTCTGTGTTTCTTCCTCTTTCTCTGTGCCATGTTAAGTCAAGCCGACAAGAAAAACGAATAGCAATTTAGTTCTTCAAAAAAATTGATGCGTGATGCAGACGAACTGAACTTTGATGTTAGACAACCACATGATAGGAGGATGTAATATGTATGAAAAACAGGACGGAAGAGATAACCAGAACTATGATGTGTAAACTAAGAAGAAGACATTTCACCAAATTAGAAGCAATGCAATGGAAGGTAGACACCATATGAAAGATGCTACAAATATCGCTCTGCCAAGTTAACAGTGTCTCATCATAAATGGCGTTTAAACAAAGGTGAAGCAGTACAAGAAATAAATCATATGCAAGATGCAAACAACATCACACTACCATGTTAGAGGTCTCTCGTCATTAGTGCCATTGCATATTCACAGCATTGCATATTCATAGCTTATGATGTGTAAACTAAGGAGAAGGCATTTCAACAAATTAGAAGCAATGAAGCTAGACACCATATGAAAGATGCAACAAATATCACTCTGCCAAGTTAAAACTGTCTCGTCATAAGTGCCATTTCAACAAATTAGTAGTACAAGCTAGAAAAGAATGTGAGATGTAACCTATATCACACTCCGAAGTCAAACGTGTCTTATGATAAGTGATTGTTGCAGGTTACACAACAGTAGTAATTTGATGTAAGAACATGGTGTGATAGTCAGATATTGTATGTTCTAGAAACAGGAACACGTGTCTAATTCAAGTATAATGTGTAAAGTAAGCAGATGGAATTCAACAAAATTAGAAGCAATACAAGCTAGACATCACACATAACATGCAACCACATATAACAGTTCCAAGTTAGAGGGAGCACCGGTGATGCTGCACTAGGGGAGACGTGCTCATCATAAACACAGCTTTGTTGAGTGTCTATGCATGTGTTGTCTTGGAAATCATCTTGGGGGTGTGGAGGAGTAGAAACTGTAGAGGCCCTCCGTTCGGAAGGAGCACCTTTATCCGCTGCCTTGCTAACTTCCTTCCGCTTTATTGATTTTGAATTGTCAAGTAAAACCGACAAGAAAAAGCAATAAAATTCTCTCTTCAGAACTCATTCATGCATGATACTGACAATCACTACTTTGATGTAAGGCAAACACATGATACCAGGATGGAATATGTACGAAAAACAGGACGGCATGGCATGTTCACAACTGTTTGTGTAAACTAAGCAGAAACCATTCTAGCAAATAAGAAGCAATGCAAGCTAGACACCACATGAAAGATGCAACCAATATGACTCTGCCAAGTTAAAAATGTCCCATCATAAATGGAATTTCAACAAATTAGAAGCAGCGCATGCTATAAATCATATGAAAGATGCAACTAATATCGCACTACATATACTAAAGGTCTCTCGTCATGTTGATTTATGCGGGACACAAAAAAACAATAGTTTTATGTAAGGACATGCTTAATAGACAGATGTACTATGTACTAAATACAGGAAGGCATGTCACATTAACAGGTATAACGTATAAGCTAAGCAGACTAGCACATGCAGTTTAACCAGATTGGAAGAATTACAATCTAGACACCAAATGCAACATGCAACCACATATCATGCTGCCAAGTTAGAGCAAGCACCTGCGATGCTAGTGTAGGGGAAATGCTGTAATCAACTACAGAGCTACGTTCACTATCTTCATCTAGCATTTCTGTTTCTTGAGAATCATGTCGGGAGGCTAACGCTGCATTCTTTAAATAAGGAGTAGTCCCCTTGCCTGCCTGCCTCATCATAAGTGATTGATGAGGGATACACAAGAACATTAGTTTGATGTAAGAACATGGTTAATACATAGATGTACTAGTATGTACCAAAAACAAAAAGGCATGTCATATTCAAAGGTATAATGTGTAAGCTAAGCAGATGCAATTTAACCAAATTGGAACCAATACAAGCTAGACATCCGGCTGGAGTGGTGAGCATGATCATCTAGGACCTGAGAGCCTGGTGGGAGGCGGGCTGCTTCGCCACCATCGCAGCTTTTTTAGTTGGCTTCCAGGTGATGCCTATCTTTGCTGGGCTTGTCACTGGCTCGGCCAGTGCCCTGACTAACTATTTGTCTTCTGGTGCTCACGGGATGGTGGTTCATGTAAAAAAATATCTTTCCTTATATTACCGACTTCGGCCTTTCGAATACAAGCTAGACACCATATGGAACATGCAACCACATATGACACCGCGAAGTTAAAGCAAGCACTTGGGATGGTGGTTCATTGCGAGCGAGGTCATCAACTCCAGAGCTACGTTCCCCGTCTCCATCTGCTGACACTACATCCTTTAAAGCGTTGAAACGTGTCTTGCCTAGCCGCACACCAAACTGGAGCGACTTCTCTCTTTTGTTTTTGGCTTCTCTCATGGCAGCAGAGTCTGAAATACCCTTGCATAAAAACACAACAGTGAGAGTAAGGGTGAAGTGTGTGCAGAACTAGTGCACTGTAAAAGTAGCAGATAGCAGGTGGCTGAAAAATAAATGACAGGAGACATATGATAGCTCTACAACATTGCATGGCAAACAAAATTAGATTCTACTCCGTATGATTTTGTAATATATGAGCACAGGAAATGCAGGTACTCCTCCAGCACACCACCACATGTGGTCATATCTAAGATACCAGTCGACTGAAAATAAATAGGTCAGCCGATTTTTTTAATGAATCGTCCGATCTATAAGGAACGGGCAGATGCCCTTCGTCTACCTCCCGCCAGTCACTATTGACGATCTTTCTCGAACCGCCAGCGACCATCGGCCCAGACCCCTGCCTCCGCCGCCCCGCCCTCCCATCGACCTCACACCACTGCCGTGCTTGGTAGCGCCCCCAGGCCATCCCTTTAATCCTGGCCGACCTCCAGATCGGGCGCCAGTAGCTCTAGGCCGCACACGCCCCTAAGATAAACACCAAGGCGCTGCTTCCCCGGCATAATAGGCGTACTAGCGCCTGTTACGCCGGGGAATGCCTCCGTTAATTGGGAATCAAGTGGCCAGAAATTGAAATTCAGGGAGGCGACGAACCTCTAGCTAAGGTGAAATAGTATATGAGGAGAAACCTTGTGCATCGCGAGTTACTAGGAACATCTAGTATCAAGAAGAAGTGGTCAACTAGTGTCTTCTGTGGGATGAATACCGTGCAAGCAGAGGCGTAAGATTTGCACGAATAAGGGAAGAGGAGTACCTTTTTCGGTTGCCGGTGTGGTCACCTCCGCATGTCGCGCTGATTTTCTTCTTTTTACCGGGGAAATCGATGTTCTGGAGGGTGCAGGCTTGGACGAACCCATGGCCAAATTGTTGACTGTGTTGCCGCGGCCGTATGTCGGCGGAGGGGAAGCAGATCCGAGGCGGCGAAGGACGGCGTAGCAGGAACAGCTCCGGTGCGGTGGAGGGTGGTGAAGTTGGAGCGGCAGCGATGAGGCGCCGGACGGCGTGGTTGAACTGGCTCGGGTATGGACGGGTCGGCCTCGGCTTCAACTACTAGCCGTGGAGGGCGTTGCAGTTGAGGTTGCGGTGGACGACGACGTCGTGGTATCGGCTCTGGCGTGATGGAGGAGGGCGGCGGTTGATGGGTGGGATGGGGTGGCGGACGGAGGACGCCGGGGTTTCTCGGCTGGTGGAGAGGTAGTTTTGGCGCCCACGGAGTACGAATGGGGAAGCGGACGGGTGGGGGAACCATGTTTCGGTCTGGGACGCGCTTGTTTTTTACTTTTTTTAACAGAAGATGGGACGCGCTTGTTTGAAATTTGGGGAAAGTATAAACTTTGCCCCCCTCTTAAATTTCGGACCTACTACGGGTCGGGGGTAGGATGGTAATCCCAGGTGTCCCAAATAGTGGGCGGGAGCGAGTTCGGCCGCGCGCATGTGTGCTTAGGCAGCCATTGTGTATGAATGTTTTTCGGATGCGGTTGCGTGGCGTCTAGATGAAGCTACAAACCTACCCCCGTTTAGACCTTTGGACGTCGGGCCGGTAGGTTTCACGGGTCGGAGTTATTAGAAAAGTAATTTCCTTGGACTACCAAACATTGGTCTCACGCGGTTTCGGGTGAGTAGAGGCTCTTTTGGCGCTTCGTTCGAAATTTTGAAACACAAGCATTCACGTTTAAAGTACTCTTGAAATATGAGGATTGACCTAAATATACAATGTTATATTTGACCTTGCATGTTTGAAAACCTCATTAAATTATCCGCTTCTTTTTGAAATTTTGACACTTGAAAATCCTAAAACTACGATTATTTTGGAATGTAGGAGCTAAATTTGAATCTATTTTGTACACGACTACATATGTTGTTATGTACAAAATCAGAGCAAAGATTGGTGCCCCCATAATTTAGGTATGGTTTACAAATGCCATGATATCAAATTCAAATAATTGAATGGACTTCATGTTGAATTCGATTTTTCAAACCACCTTAAGTTGAATTCAAATGTATGCTAGTTCATAGGTAGTAGCTATTTACAATGTCCATTGTGTAACTTTCGTATGTATAATGTGCTTTACACACACAACATGAACTATACTCACGTTTATATTCGATTGCTAAAGCGATGCATTGTCTGGAGTTCAAAATACTAACTATGTGGATCAATTGTGTCGAATAATAACATAGACATGCTCAAATTCGATAGAATCTAGATGTCTGATGGATCAATGACCGCTCCTTACGCGAATTGCAAATATAATGATCCCATCCTAATATTTGGATACAATTTATATCTTTAATCAATGTGTAGAGCAGTCTTTTACGTGTAGTTTCACTCTCCATCGGTGGTCTCTCACACATGCTCACACACTCTCTCCCGAGGTGTCTTTCTTGCACACATGCTCTAGATATAACCCTCCCTCCCTCTCGTAACCATTTACAATTGTTTTCACTAACCTTTATCACAATCACTCTTCCTCTCGCAAACATACACACGCACAATCCTCATCGACCCTTTCTATATACATGGACCTGCCTACGTGTCTCCTGTACGCACATTATCTTTACGCCTGTCTCTCACGCATTGTCTCACACCTCTCTTCCTAATCGACGAGTATGATTCTAGCAGAGCATTCTGTAGGATGCCCCTTAAAGTTAGGTTGGATGAATAGTAATATCAGAGATAAAGGGGTTACCTTAGTCCGAGAACCTAGGGTTACAAATCATAGCCAGCTTTGTCAGTGGACACAGAGTCCTTCACAATTTTGCTATCTTTGTTTTGTACGACTAGTCATCCATGGGTCTTCCTAAATGCGTCACGGGCCGACCAATGTGGCGCAGGACGGAATAGAACGAAGGGCCTCACCTCGACCCACCGGACCTCACGCGGTGACACACCCTCTGCCCCTACGTCTCATTATCTTCTCACACCCACACATACCAACACAAACACCACACACACAGAAAATTTCTCCTAGTGCCTCTATTCCCTCCCCCCTTGCATATACACACTCAAGGGAATGGAATCTCTTGTCGTGACGTCATATTTGTCTCTCTCTCTCTAGACCACTCTCATTTCTCGTGCTATCTCTCCCACGCCCCCCCCCCCCCCCGTCGTCCCCTCTATCCATGCCTCTCTCGAATACGCAATACACACACATACCTCTCTAGGCCCCGCTGCATCAACTACACATTCACACATGTTACATCACATACCCCATTGATCTAAAAAGCCCTCTCTTCACGTTTATTTCGCATACAACATTCCTTTTGAAAAAAGTGTGGCCAAAAAAATATTTTAGAGTTTCTAAATATATACAACATTACAAAGTTATATGGAGGAGTACGAACACTAATTTGCATTGCATGGTGCCCACAATGATATTTATTCCGCACTGTGAATTTGTATATTTTTATACTATATACAAAGTTAGTCATAATAAAGAGAAACGAAGAGCATCTCTCTCTCCATCGCATACCCCCCCCCCCTGTACGCCCCTTTCACGTATGCACACAAAACTATCTCCAGGTCCTCTAAAAGTAAGCCCCAAGAAAACTCACGCATGTTTCATCTTTCTCTCGCAATATATGCAATGACGATCATTGTATTTGAAGCGAAAGCACAATACGTACATTGGACTTCAGAATCCACTCATTACGGTCACCATTTATGTTTAGTGGTTATTATGCAGTCACGGGCTCACCGTACAACTCTGTATTTGCTCATGACATGACTAGTTGACCAGTTAAACGCTCCACGTGGCACCTCTAGTGTTGCATCACATTATCTCACTACCATCGTGCCCACCTGTCGACTTGTATCTACTCTACATCTACACTCTTATAAAATACATAAAATACACTCTTATAAAAAACAGAGTTGGTGATGATGGTGTGCCTGCCATCCTGCAATGTAGGCCGTCCGATTTATATCTGACGGATAGGGAAGAAACTATGGCAATTTTGCAAAAAGGTACCCACACACCTCTCCACATTTGCAAATAAGGCCTTCCCTCGTTCATCCTTTTCTCTCACAAGATAAACAAGTCATACAAATGCATCTTGATGTTACGTGCAACGCACGGGCATCTTGCTAGTAAGAATGAAAACAAACGACAAAAAAATATTTGGACGGTGGTTCGAAGTCATGACCGCAGGCACAGCGGACAAGGTGGCCTTGTATTGGTATGTTCAGCCGTCTGTTTTAACACACAGGAGCTGGTGTGGTGATTATACACACACACACGCATGCACACGAACTGCATCCACGCAACACTCACACAAACACATGCACGCACGCAACACTCACACGTACACACGCAGCCATGCACGCACGCAACACTCACACGCACGCACGCACGCATGCATGCACACACCAGTACACCACACGACCAACACACACTCTCACGCTCAAGTGCTCAACCTACACGTGCATGCGCACACATCAGGCCCTGACAGACACATACACAACCAGGTGATTCCCGCGCATGGGTTGGAGCCTTGTCGGGCCTTCGTAAATTTGTGTTTATCTGACCTTTTTCCTATGCGAACTGACAGGTGGGACCCACAACAAACATGGTCAATTTAACTAGTCAACATGGCGCCACGCAGACTATTTGGCCGGTCAACAGAGTGCAATCCGATGCTGAGCTGTGAGCAAGTGACCGTATAATCACCACAAAACGTATATAGTGACCATAATTAGCTTATTCTGAAGTTCGGTGACCGTATTACGCTTTTCTCTCTGTAGGCCCTCCAAAACTACATCTCTACACGTTCTCGCATGTTACATCTAACAACTATGCAATACAGCACTACTACTACACTCTAACACAATAAATCATATGTGTTTTTAGTTTTACTAGATATCATATTGTTACTTATAATTATTCAGTTTGCATACATTAAAATTGCATCTGAAATGTATGGCCAGTATCATCTACTGCGCGGGAAAAATCCCACCCTTTCCTGTTTAATCAGGTTTGTATCGATGGATCGTGCGAAACAGCAAAACTATAGTACTATATAGTACAAGTGATAGTTCACTGGGCCGTCGTGTCGTCTACTCCTCCGTCGTAAGAGTGGAGCGCTCGCTTTCATAGATCTTCTAGTCCCTTTCGCCGACATGTGGGACATCAAACTATTGGGTCCACGTGCCATACCGGAATACAGTGCAGAGCAGCCGGGGTGAAGCACCCCAGTCATGGCGCCGGCGTAGTAATGAGCAATGAGGCGTCAAATCACAAAGTTGCACCTTTCCCACATTTAAGTTGGAGGGACGAAGCAACCATCATTTCACTCGTTGCTGAATCTGCCTCTCCCTCATCTTCTTCAACTTAACCACGTGTTGCTTTTGCCGTTGTTCTGCCTCATGTGGGACGCGGATCGGCTTGGTAAAGCACTGACACGTGGGACCGCATGCTAGCAAACCACCAGGACAACGTCCTCCGAAAATAAGAAGCCTAATCCTAGACTTACAAAGGGCTACATAGCTGCTACATATACTTTCCATCTAATCTATATATGCCCCCCTGATTTTCAGGTGGGGTGGGCCTAATCATCTCCTTTAATCCAATCAAATAGTCCCACATCACATCAGTTCGTAACTTTACGTAAACCATTACATGGATGTAGCATTGCTCAAATAAGAAACCTCCCCCGCCATCCGCGCGGCAAAATCACCTCCTTTCTACTAATCTCGATTCTATAATTTTTTAGATCAATATAATTGAGATTTGTATAGATAGCACACAGGAACAAAACCAAGTGGTACGGTTAAGGGCATCCACAATGTGTAGCCAAATGTGAAAATAGCTTTTGGCATCGTGGGAACCATTGTGGACGGTGTTGCCAAAGCCAAAAAGATGGAACCGAAGCTCCCTGATTGATTGATTGAAGGAATAGAAAAATGCAACATCTGTCCTCTTTCTCCCATGCTTGGACGCATGTAGTACAGTATAGAGCACAGAGTCTACTCCCCTGTCCCTTCTATCACAAATCACAAAGCAGTGAGGCGTCAAATCACAAAAGCACGGATGAAGCAACCATCACGCTTCTCCATCGTCTTCTTCGAGAAGCCATCTCACCGCATTAGTTACTCCTAGTAGTACTAGTAAAGGACTTCCTGGATGCAAATAAGGCGGTTGTCTCGGCTTGCAGGCGGCACTTGTGAACGACTTACCGTGGTCTCCGTCAATGGTGTTCTCCGTCGAACGCACTTCGCCAAACCACCAAAAATAATAAAAATATCATCGACGTCACCGCAATGGGGAAGGAAGTCAAATAAAGTTACTACCTCCATTTTTTTGTACACAAGGCCAGAATATCAAAATTACAATTTGCAAAGGGACACTAACACTAATCGAGGTAAAATTGATGGGGTTAGCAACCAAGGACATTTATATCCCCTGCATGCATGCGGAAGTGAGAAGGTTGATTTGCATGGCGCTGCATTAATCAAGCGATGAGGAGTGAGATGGTTAGCTCTTTGGTCTTTCGAGAAAAAAATACGCATTAATTGACACGTGAAACAAGGATTTGTATCGATTAAATCTCGCGAAGGAAAACCCAGCCTTTCTTTTTTAACACTAGTACTCCTAGTACGTACATACTTATCCTGTTTGGGTCTAGGTCTTGCATTGCCAAACTTCGCCACACATTTTTGCCAAGCTTGCCTAAAGTTTTCAAAATGAGAAGGAGGTACACTTGCGCACGGCTATCGTGGTCGCACCGCACCCTCACACGGTCGCTCCTGCACGCCGCGGTCGCACCGCACCCTCACACAGTCGCTCCTGCACGCTGCAAACGCAACCAAGGGAACGCACCCTCACTTACACGTGTTGTCGCATGTAAACACACCAAACTCAGCCGTCCTATCGCTGACACATAATTTTCGTTCATAGAGTATGTTTATCCAACCGCATGTTGGGGAGTATCCGTACGGCCCGTGCGGTGGTCTGTTGGGGAAGAAGAAGAGGTGAGGAAGAAGGAAAGAAGGGTTAGGAGATGTAGAATATTCACCCAACCGCCTGGTATGGTAGACTGACCCAAGTCAGGTGACTTGCATAACAAATATATGTTTTTACACAGCAAAAGATCCATGAAAACAACAACATAAAGAAAAACTATCACTGCTCGCGGAAAGAGACGGCCTCGTCGTCTTTGGCTGCAGGCGCGAACCAGCCGTCGCTGCCAACGTGTGTCTCCGCACCGTGGTTGTCCTCGGCCTCCAGCTACTCGTTCAAGCGGAGCATGCGGGCGCTCTGCACGGACAAGAGCATAGCCCGGTTCAAGTCGAGGACGTCCGGTTCCGCCTGTAGGAGGGCCTCGATGGCAGCGGCATCCGCGCGCTCCACGTCGAGTCGAGCCTCCGCCGCCCGATTCAAGTCCAGGACGTCCGGTTCCGCCTGCAGGAGGGTGTCGATGAGAGCGGCATCCGCGCGCTCTGCATCGAGTCGAGCCTCTGCCGCACGGTTCAAGTACAGGACATCCGGTTCCGCCTGCAGGAGGGCCTCGATGGCAGCGGCATCCGCGCGCTCCACCTCAAGTTGAGCCTCCGACACCCGGTTCACATCCACGACATCCGGTTCCGCCTGCAGGAGAGCCTCGATGGCAGCGGCATGCGCGTGCTCCGCGTCGAGTTGAGCCTCTGCCTCCCGGTCCTCCTTTAGTATCGCCATGTTGAATCGCTGGTCCGCCTGCACCATGGGGGACTTGGACGCCGGCACGAAGTCGACGTCCATCGTCTCATACCCATCGGGGCCTTCTGCGCCGCGACCTCCGCCATGAACATTGGATCGGCTTCCTCCTCCTCACAGCTTGGCTCCAGAGAACTCGGGGATTGGCCCGCCGCAAAGCGAGCTTGGGAACAGAGGTCTGTGGCGCCGACCGCCGCCGCGATTTTTGCGCGGCGCTCCGGCGTCAGCATCTTGTAGTAAGTGATCTTGCGGAGCACCATTGCTTTCCGGCGAACTATGGGATGCTTGATGCGGGCTAGGGGACCGAAAGGTGGGGGAATGGGTCGGAGATTTGGTGTGGTTTTAGGGCAGTGGCTGGCGTAGGCCGAGCAGCGAAGGTTCTGGTGTGAATAGTGGTTCCGGTGACGACTGGTCAATCGGTTTTGACTGTACATCGCTCTTGTCGCGTTCGCGTTGCAGCCCGGCACGCTGGACCCTCCACGTCGCTCCCCGAATGGAACGCGCTTCGTCTTGCATTTTCGCTCGCTTGTGGGACCGCAGTTGAGAGAAAACCGACGTCCCTCCCCCTCCCCTGCCCGCGTCATTTATTATACCACCACTCCCTCTGTTTTATGCGGAGTAAATAAAAACAGAGGGAGTATACTACGGATGAGGATCCCCTGACGTGGCCGAACCCATTGAGTAACTAACATGCGGGGCCTAGCAAGCATGGGGTCCGCCAGTAAGTGACCAAAAGGGAGGGTAAGACAGGGATACCTACGTCAGAGGATCCACTTCCACTATACTACTTTGACCAAATGTTAGAGTAATAATATATGACATGCAACTTACACAAATGCTAGAGTAATAATATATGACATGCAACTTACACAAAGCATACAGGGTCTAATGCGTTTTTCGAGGCTAAGTTTGACCAAATGTTAGAGTAATAATATATGACATGCAACTTACACAAAGCATACGGTCAAATTCGTATGTGAAAGGAGTTTCCAATGATATAATTTTCACATTATACATCTCATGTACTATTAATCTTGTCAATAGTCAAATTGAAAACCATCTCGAGTACAAATCTAGGAGTACGTACGAATCTAACAATATTGATTGGGCGTTGTTGAATGTTGATACCTTTTTTATCAAAGTAGATATACTTTGACTACACATAAAACTTATATGTAAACTAGAAAGGATAGGAGGGAGTATATTGTACATTCAAAAACGAAACGAACATTGAATACCCTTTATATATGATTTGCGGATGTTATGATCACCGGTTCAAAATTTTGAATCCGCCTCAGGTATCACGTGCCCCCACTCGTTCCCTCTCGATTTCATCTCGGGGTCCGGAGATCTATTGAAACAGGACTAGGGTGGGTACATGCGAATGATACTCGGCGGAATGTTCAAATGAGGCGTGCGGGAGGATGGACTCAACTGGAGGGCGACATGATCGATGGAGAAGAGGGTTGGAGAGGAATGAGAAATAAGCAAACGCCGCATGATTATACTTGAACGGCTCAAATAAACAATAAGTTGTCTCGCTTGGCCTACATAGTGAAAGGCCTAATGCGCAACACGGAGCACTGACGCTCGAATATGGCCGGGAAAACAGGGAAACAGACATGTGGGGCACACCGTCGGGACGACGTAGCGCAGACTAGTCCAATGGAGGAGCTGGCCCACGACCTCCTCGCCACCGACAACCGTTCATGTGGGTCGTTGGGGCCAACAACGAGGCGCAGCTCCAGCACCGCCTCTGGACACGGCGACCACGGTGAGCGACACGCTCATATCGTCGCTAGACACGGTCGGTTTTAGTTTGCCGAGGGTGGCGTTAGTGCTGTGGCACGACCAACGGTATGTTTGGTTTGTGCCCAAGGTTGCCCCATCCAAGCATTGGGTAGCCAAAATTTTGGTTGAGGTATTGGTTGCCCATGATTTGGCCGACATTGGCAAGAAAAATGAACTTGAGTTGGCTAGAGTTCATTGGCATGCCAAAGAAATGGCCACCATCCAAACAAAGACCAATCTTTGGGTCATGACCAAAATTTTGGTTGAGGTATTGGTTGCAAATGATTTGGCCGACATTGGCAAGAAAAATGAACTAGAGTTGGCTAGAGTTCATTGGCATGCCAAAAAAATGTCAACCATCCAAACAAAGACCAATCTTTTGGTCATGACCAAAATTTTGGCAAGGTGCACTTTGGCCACAATCCAAACACACCCCAACACCCGGCTCGTTGAGGATGCACGGGGCACCGCGACGCGTCCGTGGAGTGGTGTAGCGCGGCCAACTGCATCCTCTGGACCTGAGACCATGTCTGGTCGTCTTGCTTTTTCAATGACATGCGGGGATCGCATGTGAGCAAAGGGCATCTCCAACGTTGCCACGACCGCAGCTGACTACCCTGGCACACCAAAACCCTCGTCCCTCGCGTCGTCGCGCGGTGCGTTCCCAGCCGGCGCCAGCTGCCCGCATTCATGCCGTCCGTTCGTATGTCGTCGTTAAGAGGCTCGGTGCCCGAGGAACCAACTTCGGCGACTTAATGACGCACCCGGACGCTTGGCCTCACCAGAATGCGCTACTTAAAGCGGCAACGCCCAGCTAACCTCCACACCATAGCGCATCGTCCTCCTACCTGGAACCACATCCGCCATGACCGCAAGCGCGAACGCTCTGCGGGAGAGCTTGTCTTCGGGGATGGAGCTCAAGGTCGCCGCCCTCGCTCAAGTCACCGCACAAGCAGTGGCCACGCTGGCGGCCGACGACGGGAGCACCGTCAGCCACGCGTCCTACTTGCCGCCGTCCAACGTCCGGCACCGCCGAGGTCGGGGACTCCTCCGAGGATGAGTAGGGCATGGGAGGCAGCAGGGCATGGTGTGCCAACTGGCCGATCCGTCTCTCGTGTTCTACTTTTCCTCATCGAGGACCGCACCTTCACTTCACGGGTCTTGAACCCCGCCCCCGTACATGGAGATCACAGATGGAGGACGTCGGTCGCCGCCGTAGAATAGGTTTAGGGTCGGGTTTCTTTTATTTTTTTGTCCTATAAAAGTTCGAAATGTAATGAAAATCTGCCGTGTTTGCATTAATCTCGGTCAGTGTATATGAACTTTCACAATAATATACATATTGTAGGAGTACTAGCAAGATGCCCGTGCGTTGCACGGAAGATCAAGATCTTGTGGGAGAAAAGGATGAACGAGGGAAAGCCTTGTCTGCAAACGTGGAGAGGAGTGTGGGTAAATTGTCATAGTTTCCTTCCTATCGGTTAGATATAGATCGTACGGCCTATATTGCAGGATCGAACACATCTTTCTACATCTACGGGAACCTACGAAAGGGTTAACGTAAATTGCCTCTCTCTCTCCCCTCCCCTAATTTTAATGGTGGTGGGCCCCTCCCTCCCCCCAATCTACAATCAACAGCTCACATGTTTCACATTACGTTAATTATGTAACTGGGATTACGTAGGTGTAGCATTACTCGTCCTAAAAAAACCCAACTAAGCCAACCTCCCAGCATATCGCGCGGGAAAAGACCTAGCCACGCCGTTTTAGTCGGGATTACCGGATTACTAGTAGTAGTATAGATGGATCGCGCGAAGCAACAGATTTTTTTAGGGGGCAAAGCACCTAGTTTAAAAGGAAAAAATGTGGTACACTCACAGCACTCATGTCACGGTCGCATTGCACCCCACACACGTTCAGTCCTGTACACGGCTCACGCAAACGGAATGCGCTTCGGCTTGCCTCTTCACTGACACATGGGACTGCACTTGGAGAAACCGACCATGCGCCAAACTCCCGCTGCCCACCGCGCGAAAATCCTCCCCCCCCACACACACACCCAAAAATTCCCCCCAAATCCGATTCAACCGCCCTTCGGCCAACTAGCCAATAATATTCCCCAAACCCCCTCCCCACTGTCCCCCTCCACTCCATTCGCTCCGCCAAAGCCGCCCTCCCTGCCGCGCTGATACGCCGGCGCCGCGGTTCGGCGATCCTCTCGCTACCACGGTACGCTCTCGTAGACTGCCGTCCTCTAGCCGCGCCGCCACCTCTGGCTACGTTCTTGTGGAGGCGCACGGCGGTCAGCGCCGCCACCGCTGGCGATGTTCGTGTGGAGACGCACGGCGGTCAACTTCTCCCACGGTACGCGCATTCTAGACTGAGGCCCTGTTCATGTCGGTGTAGCACTGAATGTTAGCTGATAGACGCTGTTAATCTCATTGTTTGCCGGAGTAGTTTATTGTCAATATGCTCTGCTTAAGAAGCTTCCTTGCCCTGTTCTGCACTCAATATGCTTAGCTGAGATGGCATGCCAAGGTAGATTAGTTGCTAAAATATGCTGCCATATATTTATTGTGACGTAGATTGCCATGGTCTAGTAGCCAATCTGTTAGGTGAAATAGCTCTACACCGTTTTATACTCGATCTTTGTTGCTGCGATGGCCTTCGATAGTTCGATGGTTGTGTGCTCAGCCTCATTGACTGCTGAAACAACATGCCATAATTTGGCACTCAAATCTGTTTGCTGAATTAGCTTTACATATATTTCGTTACTTAGATCTGGTCGTCCAAATATCTTGCCATAGCTTTAGACATCGACCTAGATATTTTTTTCTAGACTTCATAAAAAAGCATATATGTTTTTCCTGTAGTATCTAGTAGAAGAACTAATTGTATGTCTAACAGATGGATAGGACTTGGATAACTTCTGCTCGAAGATTCTCCACTACATATGTCGAGGGGGTTGAAAACTTCATGAACTTTATCAGAGCTGAGTACGGTGGTCCGAAATCAAATGTGCTCTGCCCGCGTAGCAGTTGTATGAATTCAGTTACAATACCCCAGTCAACTGTGCAAAATCATCTACACTTGTATGGGATGTCAGTCACATATACTAGGTGGGTTCATCATGGTGAAGCTGTGAACGTCAATGTTATTGACTACGTGGAAGCAGCAGATCACCATCTTGATCTGCCTGATGCTCAAGTGGAAGAGGAGGAGGAGGTGGTGGTGGCGGAGCCAGTGAGTTTGACCAACATTGAAACAATGCTACGAAATGCTCATGCATTTCGTGAACTTTCACCTGCAGAAGAAAAACGGTGGGCCCGCATGTTGGAACAATGCAACGTTGCTGTCACCCCAGGAAATAAGCTGTCAGTATTCTCAGCTATGGTCACCTTTCTTCAGGTGAAGACATCTGAGCGGAATACCAACAAATCATTCGATGCGATGTTGGCTGCTTTCCGTGAATCTTTCCCAGATGCGTCTGAGCTGCCACACACCTACAGTAAAATGAAGAATTTCCTTCGTGCAGTTGGAATTGGATATGATATGATCCATGTTTGTAAGAATAATTGTGTTCTATTCCAGAAGGATTATGCCAACTTAAGTGAATGCCCGAAATGCAAATCATCAAGATGGAAAGATGGCGATGCTGTGAAGAGGATTCCTCATAATGTTTGAGACATTTTCCAATTACACCAAGATTGCATAGGTTGTTTCATGATGCTGAAACAAGAGAGAATGTACTGTGGCATTCTAGGAACCAGGAGTACAGAGATCAGAATGTAATGAGCCATCCATCTCATGGTAGTGAGTGGAAAAGCTTCAATGATAAACACAAAGAGTTTGCTATTGACCCGAGAAACATTAGACTTGGCTTAGCTTCAGATGGATTTAACCCATTTGGCCACCAGAGCGCCACATATAGCATGTGGCCAGTGCTTGTTATCCCTTACAACATGCCTCCAAATGTCTGCACCAAAGAATCAAACTACATGATGGCCTTGCTCATCCCAGGTCCAAAAAGTCCTGGAAAGGATTTTGATTTGTTCATGGAGCCTCTTGTGGAGGAACTTCAACAGCTATGGAAGGGTGTTCTCACTCGAGACCTATATAGCAGCCCACCAGCTGATTTCTTTCTATGTGCTGTTATAATTTGGTGCATCCATGATTATCCGGCTTTGGGCACTATGTCAGGGCGAACGACACATGGTTACAATGCATGTGTTCGCTGTGATAGGAATCCCCTGTCATACGCAATACTTAACAAGATCTGTTACATTGGACACCGTCGTTTCCTTGCCAAGGACAAGCCGCATCCTAGAAAATACCGAAGACATGTGTTCAATGCAAAGCATGAAAATTGTGATGTGCCAGGCTCACCGCCGATGAGTTGCAAGTGGAATTAGAGAAGGTCAGGCATATTACACCAGGAAACCATCCTGGTACTGGGAGCGGGAAAAGGAAGCATGGCAGGGTAGAAGAGATATTATTGCTTACCCGCAGGTCCACTTGGTGGGACTTGGAGTATTGGAAAGATTTGGATCTGCGGCATAATCTTGATGTGATGCACATCGAGAAAAATATATGTGACAGCATTGTCGGCACACTTCTTAATATTGAAGGCAAGACGAAAGATACCTTAAAATCTAGGATTGATTCGACACACCTGGGTATCAAAAAGGATTTGCAGGTGCAAGATGAAGGTAAACCACGGGATATGGAACCAGCTGTGTACGTCTTGGACAAGGTAAAAAGAAAAGAATTCTGTGAGGTCCTGTCACGTGTGAGATTCCCACATGGATTTGCTTCCAACCCTGAAAGGAGAGTCAGTGCAGATGGAAACAAGGTACAAGGGTTAAAAACTCATGACTGCCACGTCCTACTTCAAAGGGTTTTATAGTTGGGGAACATAGTAATTTCAAACATTTCCTACGCACGCGCAAGATCATGGTGATGCATAGCAACGAGAGGGGAGAGTGTTGTCCACGTACCCTCGTAGACCGAAAGCGGAAGCGTTAGCACAATGCGGTTGATGTAGTTGTACGTCTTCACGATCCAACCGATCAAGTACCAAACGCACGGCACCTCCGAGTTCAGCACACATTCAACCCGATGACGTCCCTCGAACTCCGATCCAGCCGAGTGTTGAGGGAGAGTTTTTTCAGCACGACGGCGTGGTGACGATGTTGATGTTCTACCGACGCAGGGCTTTGCCTAAGCACCGCTACAGTGTTATCGAGGTGGAATATGGTGGAGGGGGGCACCGCACACGGCTAAGAGATCAATGATCAATTGTTGTGTCTATGGGGTGCCCCCCTGCCCCCGTATATAAAGTTGCAAGGGGGAGGCGGCCGGCCTAGGAGGAGGGCGCATCAAGGGGGGAGTCCTACTCCCACCGGGAGTAGGACTCCTCCTTTCCTTGTTGGAGTAGGAGAGAAGGAAAGAGGAGGAGAGGAAGAATGAAAAGGGGCTGCACCCCTTGTCCAATTCGGACCAGAGGGGGGGCGCGTGCCTCCTTCCTTTTGGCCTCTCTCCTCTATTCCCGTATGGCCCAATAAGGCCCATATACTCCCCGGCGAATTCCCATAACTCTCCGGTACTCCGATAAATACCCGAATCACTCGGAACCTTTCCGATGTTCGAATATAGTCGTCCAATATATCGATCTTTACATCTCAACCATTTCGAGACTCCTCGTCATGTCCCCTATCTCATCTAGGACTCCGAACTCCTTCGGTACATCAAAACATATAAATTCATAATATCACTGTCATCGTAACGTTAAGCGTGCGGACCCTACGGGTTCGAGAACTATGTAGACATGACCGAGACACGTCTCCGGTCAATAACCAATAGCGGAACCTGGATGCTCATATTGGCTCCCACATATTCTACGAAGATCTTTATCGGTCAGACCGCATAACAACATACTTTGTTCCCTTTGTTAACGGTATGTTACTTGCCCGAGATTCGATCGTCGGTATCGCAATACCTAGTTCAATATCGTTACCGGCAAGTCTCTTTACTCGTTCTGTAATACATCATCCCGCAACTAACTCATTAGTTGCAATGCTTGCAAGGCTTAAGTGATGTGTATTACCGAGAGGGCCCAGAGATACCTCTCCAACAATCGGAGTGGCAAATCCTAATCTCGAAATACGCCAACCCAACATGTACCTTCAGAGACACCTGTAGAGCACCTTTATAATCACCCAGTTACGTTGTGACGTTTGGTAGCACACAAAGTGTTCCTCCGGTAAACGGGAGTTGCATAATCTCATAGTCATAGGAACATTTATAAGTCATGAAGAAAGCAATAGCAACATACTAAACAATCGTGTGCTAAGCTAACCGAATGGGTCAAGTCAATCACATCATTCTCCTAATGATGTGATCTCGTTAATCAAATGACAACTCATGTCTATGGTTAGGAAACATAACCATCTTTGATCAACGAGCTAGTCAAGTAGAGGCATACTAGTGACACTCTGTCTGTCTATGTATTCACACATGTATTATGTTTCCGGTTAATACAATTCTAGCATGAATGATAAACATTTATCATGATATAAGGAAATAAATAATAACTCTATTATTGCCTCTAGGGCATATTTCCTTCAGTCTCCCACTTGCACTAGAGTCAATAATTTAGTTCACATCGCCATGTGATTTAACACCAATAATTCACATCACCATGTGATTAGCAGCCATGGTTCACATCATCATGTGACCAACCCCCAAAGGGTTTACTAGAGTCAATAATCTAGTTCACATCGCTATGTGATTAACACGCAAAGAGTACTAAGGTGTGATCATGTTTTGCTTGTGAGATAATTTCAGTCAACGGGTCTGTCACATTCAGATCCGTAAGTATTTTGCAAATTCTATGTCTACAATGCTCTGCACGGAGCTACTCTAGCTAATAGCTCCCAGTTTCAATATGTATCTAGATCGAGACTTAGAGTCATCCAGATCGGTGTCAAAGCTTGCATCGAGGTAACTCTTTACGACGAACCTTTTGACACCTCCATAGTCGAGAAACATATCCTTGTTCCACTAAGGATAATTTTGACCGCTGTCCAGTGATCTACTCCTATATCACTATTGCACTCCCTTGTCAAAATCAGTGTAGGGTATACAATAGATCTGGCACACAGCATGGCATACTTAATAGAACCTATGGCTGAGGCATAGGGAATGACTTTCATTCTTTTTCTATCTTCTGTCGTGGTCGGGCTTTGAGTCTTACTCAATTTCACACCATGTAACACAGGCAAAAACTCTTTCTTTGACTGTTCCATTTTGAACTACTTCAAAATCTTGTCAAGGTATGTGCTCATTGAAAAGCCTCTTATCAAGCGTCTTGATCTATCTCTATAGATCTTTATGCTCAATATGTAAGAAGCTTCAGTGAGGTCTTTCTTTGAAAAACTCCTCTCAAATACTCCTTTATGCTTTGCAGAATAATTCTAGATTATTTCTGGTCAACAATATGTCATTCACATATACTTATCAGAAATGTTGTAGTGCTCCCACTCACTTTCTTGTAAATACAGGCTTCACCATAAGTCTGTATAAAACTATATGCTTTGATCAACTCATCAAAGCTTATATTCCAACTCCGAGATGCTTGCACCAGTCCATAGATGGATCGCTGGAGTTTGCATATTTTGTTAGCACCATTAGGATTGACAAAACCTTCTGGTTGCATCATATACAACTCTTCTTTAATAAATCCATTAAGGAATGTAGTTTTGTTTATCCATCTGCCAGATTTCAAAAAATGCGGCAATTGCCAACATGATTCGGACAGACTTAAGCATAGATACGAGTGAGAAACTCTCATCGTAGTCAACACCTTGAACTTATCGAAAACCTTTTGCGACAATTCTAGCTTTGTAGATAGTAACACTACTATCAACGTTCGTCTTCCTCTTGAAGATCCATTTAATCTCAATGGCTTGTCGATCATTGGGCAAGTCGATCAAAGTCCATACTTTGTTCTCATACATGGATCTCATCTCAGATTTCGTGGCCTCAAGCCATTTCACGGAATTTGGGCTCATCATCGCTTCCTCATAGTTCGTAGGTTCATCATGGTCAAGTAACATGACCTCCAGAATAGGATTACCATACCACTCTGATGCGGATCTTACTCTGGTTTACCTACGAGGTTTGGTAGTAACTTGATCTGAAGTTACATGATCATCATCATTAGCTTCCTCACTAATTGGTGTAGGAGTCACAGGAACAGATTTCTGTGATGAACTACTTTCCAATAAGGGAGTAGGTATAGTTACCTCATCAAGTTCCACTTTCCTCCCACTCACTTCTTTCGAGAGAAACTCCTTCTCTAGAAAGGATCCATTCTCAACAACGAATTTGCATTTGGATCTGTGATAGAAGGTGTACCCAACAATTTCGTTTGGGTATCCTATGAAGACACAATTCTTCGATTTGGGTTTGAGCTTATCAGGATGAAACTTTTTCACATAAGCATCACAACCCCAAACTTTAAGAAACGACAACTTTGGTTTCTTGCCAAACCACAGTTCATACAGTGTCGTCTCAACAGATTTAGATGGGGCCCTTTTTAACGTGAATGCAGCTGTCTCTAATGCATAACCCCAAAATGATAGCGGTAAATCAGTAAGAGACATCATAGATTACGCCATATCTAGTATAGCGCGATTACGACGTTCGGACACACCATTACGCTATGGTGTTCCAGGTGGCCTAAGTTGCGAAACTATTCCGCATTGTTTCAAATGAAGACCAAACTCATAACTCAAATATTCTCTTCCACGATCAGATCGTAGAAACTTTATTTTCTTGTTACGATGATTTTCCACTTCACTCTGAAATTATTTGAACTTTTCAAATGTTTCAGATTTATGTTTCATCAAGTAGATATACCCATATCTACTCAAATCATCTATGAAGGTGAGAAAATAACGATACCCGCCGCGAGCCTCAACACTCATCGGATCGCATACATCAGTATGTATTATTTCCAATAAGTCAGTTGCTCGCTCCATTGTTCCAGAGAACGGTGTCTTAGTCATCTTGCCCATAAGGCATGGTTCACAAGCATCAAGTGATTCATAATCAAGTGATTCCAAAACCCCATCAGCATGGAGTTTCTTCATGCTCTTTACACCAATATGACCTAAACGGCAGTGCCACAAATAAGTTGCACTATCATTATTAACTTTGCATCTTTTGGCTTCAATATTATGAATATGTGTATCACTACGATCGAGATCCAACAAACCATTTTATTGGGTGTATGACCATAGAAGGTTTTATTCATGTAAACATAACAACAATTATTCTCTAATTTAAATGAATAACCTATTGCAACAAACATGATCAAATCATATTCATGCTCAACGCGAACACCAAATAACACTTATTTAGTTTCAACACTAATCCCAAAAGTATAGGGAGTGTGCGATGATGATCATATCAATCTTGGAACTACTTCCAACACACATCGTCACCTCGCCCTTTACTAGTTTCTGTTTATTCTGCAACTCCCATTTCGAGTTACTAATCATAGCAACTGAACTAGTATCAAATACTTAGGGGTTGCTATAAACACTAGTAAAGTACACATCAATAACATGTATATCAAATATACCTTTGTTCACTTTTCCATCCTTCTTATCCGCCAAATAGTTGGGGCAGTTCCGCTTCCAGTGACCAGTTCCTTTGCAGTAGAAGCACTCAGTCCCAGGCTTAGGTCCAGACTTGGGCTTCTTCACTTGAGCAGCAACTCGCTTGCCATTCTTCTTGAAGTTCCCCTTCTTCCCTTTGCCCTTTTCTTGAAACTAGTGGTCTTGTCAACCATCAACACTTGATGTTTTTCTTGATTTCTACCTTCGTCGATTTCAACATCAAGAAGAGCTTGGGAATCGCTTCCGTTATCCCTTGCATATTATAGTTCATCATGAAGTTCTACTAACTTGGTGATGGTGACTAGAGAATTCTGTCAATCACTATTTTATCTGGAAGATTAACTCCCACTTGATTCAAGTGATTGTAGTATGTCGGCGTTCTAGGAACGGGGGTCCCAGACTTGCCTGCTTGCGGCCTGCGCGTAGCTCAAAGGGGGCCCAGCACGGCCCATCTTCATCAACACAGACCCAAGACCCTCGCGAGGGGCCAAGCCTCGCGGGGCGGACGACACGGAGCTTCCTCAGGCGCGGCCTCATCAGGCTGGTCGCGAGGAGGCGGAGAGATCAAGGCGGGGTACCTCACGAGGTGTCCATGACGCAAGCCATGACGACCAAGGGCGCCAGGCGGGCGCCAGCCACGCAGTGTCCTCCCTTTCCTCTTTGGTGCAAAGGGAGCAAGCGCGGGCGGGAGGATCAAGCAAAGGCACCCGTTTCGGTGCAACGAGACCAAGACCAGTCCAACGGAAGGAAGGAAGTCATTGTGGAGCCCAAGACAGCATCACCACCAGAGCCTTTGGCAGGCGAGGACCAACTTTAGTCAGGATAAGTGTACCAGATGTTCCCCTTCAAAATGGCCAATTGTTGGCGCCCTTCCCGCTCAATATTTGGGAATAGGCCCGGGGCCTTTGCCTATAAATAGGACAAACCACCCCCAGGGTAGAGGCATCGAGAAATCTAATTAGCTAGGATCCATAGAGAAGGGCGACTAAACCCCTCCTAGCACTTCATCGCCCCAGCCAAGAATAGACCCTCGCGAGGATGTTCTTCCTTGTATTGTTCATCATCAGCCCAAGAGGCAATCCACCACACCACCACATTGGAGTAGGGTATTACACCACATCGGTGGCCCGAACCAGTATAAACCCTGTGTCTCTTGTGTTGTTCTTCTCGTAGCTTAGATCCTTGCGAGGCGGAGGGGTACAGGTAGGTAGGAAGCGTAATCTCCGCGCGCACCCCAGAGTTCGAACCTCAAGGGTCTACTGGAACCTGAAATCTGACATTTAGAGCGCCAGGTAGGGGTGCGCCGGAATTCGTCTTCCACCGCCCGTTTCTCCTCCGACCATCGCGTCCATGTCTGACGCTCGTCGGGCCCGCGCCGAGCGCCGAGCCGCTCTTGCTTCCCGCGTCGCCCAGACGGCCCCTGTCGGTGTGCGTCCCCGCCGTTCCCTGTCGCCTGCCATCAACGCCGCCACCGGCCTGGCGGGGAACGAGCAGCAAGCATCGTCTCAGCATCCTTCCGTGCGGCAAGACGGTCGCACCGCTACTCCCTCGCTCACCCCAGCTAGCTCTTCGTCCCGCGCGCTGCGCGCACCCATGGAGGCTCGAGCTGCGCTCATCGCGGCAAACGAGCTCCTGCGCTACCGTCCCATCGACGACGTCTATGAAGAGTGCCTCGACCGCGTCGCCGAGCTCGTCCGCGCCGTGGGGGGCTCTCCTGTGTCGTCCGTCCCGCTGCACCGCACCCTGCCCCGCGCGGGCGACGAACCTCCGGGGGCGCCCCAGCCGCCTCCTCACCAAGAAGACGCCCCGGCCGCAAGGCGCGTGGCCCCTGGCTGGAACCTGCTCCGCCAGGCACCAGCGCGGCAAGAGCAGAGCTGCCAAGAAGTCCCTCGCCCGCAAGAAGCCGCCTGGGCGCTCCATGCTCCGGCACGTCGCGGCCACGCTCCTGCTCCCGCACGTCAAGACCCCGCGCTGCTCCCAGCTACAGCGCGCGGGGACCTGCAAGACCAAGCTCTCCGTCACCCAAGGCCTCCCGTGGCCACGGCGGGCTGCCGCACCTTCACCACCGAGCTACGCAGCGTCGCGTGGCCCGGCAAGTTCAAGCCAGACTTGCCTCCTTGCTACAACGGCACGGCCGACCCTGCGGAGTTCCTCCAGCTCTATGAGCTGGGCATCGAAGCTGCCAACGGAGATGAGAAGGTCATGGCGAACTGGTTTCCCATGGCGCTCAAGGACGGAGCCTGCACCTGGCTTCTGAACCTGGCCCTAGGCACAATCTCCTCCTGGGACGAGATGCGCACCCGCTTCATCGCCAACTTCCAAGGTACTCGCGACCGGCCACCCGCCGTGAGCGACATGCGCCGCATTAAGCAGCAGCCCGGAGAGACCCTGCAAAAGTACATCCGGCGCTTCAACAACGCACGCCTCAAGATTCCCAGGGTGTCCAAGGAGGCCATCATCTCAGCCTTGTCCGACGGCGTGCGCGACGTCAAGATGAAGGAGGAGCTGGCGATGCATGAAGACCTGTGCACTTCCTTGGAGTTGTTCAACTTGGCGACCAAGTGCGCCAGGGCTGAGGAAGGGCGTCTCTCCCTCCTCGATCTGCCTACCGCAGACCCAGAAGAAAAGAAGTCCAAGGCCAAGGATGTGAAGCGCAAGGGGGCGGCCGTGTTCGCGGCAGAACCGGACACCAAGCGGTGCAGAGATCACCCCGAGTCTTCCAAGGGCAGTCGGTACTGTGTGTACCACGACCTCCACACCCACAACACCAACGAATGCCAAGAGCTCCGAGCCATGCGGGAAGGAAGGATCAGCCATCGCCCCGATCGTGCCGACCGGGGCTACGGTCGAGGAGGAGGAAGGAACGCAGGACGCTGGGAAGACCGCGGCCCACGCCAAGGGTGGCGCGATCGACCTCGTGAGGACCGCTGGCAAGACCCGCCTCGCGAGGGAGACTGGAGGGATCAGCCTCGCGAGGATCGCCCGCAGGGTAATGCAGGCCTCCCTCCGCTGCCGCCGCATCCAAGAAGAAACGAAGACCGCCACCAGGACGAGGGGGCTGGGGGCTTCCAGGAGCCATGCGCAATCGCCTGCATCCTGGGCGGAGCTCAAGCCCCAGCCTCTCAGCGCATCTTCAAGCAGTTCGCCCACGAAGTGAATGCAGTCCTCCCCAAGCTCGAAGCCACACATCCTCTCAGGTGGTCATCGTGCGCCATCATGTTCAGCTCAGTGGATCGGCTCAAGTGTGCAGCCACAGCCGGAGTCCTCCCGATGCTTTGTTCCCCAATCATCAGTAACATGGTGGTCACCAGGACCCTCATCGATGGCGGGGCAGGGCTCAATGTCCTGTCCGTGGAAACATTCAACAATCTCCAAGTGCCCTACAATCAACTTCAGCCAACCAAGCCTTTCTCCGGAGTCACTGACGGCTCCACGGTCCCGATCGGGCAGGTCTGCCTCCCTGTCACCTTTGGAGCACGCGGCAACTACCGCACCGAGATCATCGACTTCGACGTCGCTCACATTCGCCTGCCGTACAACGCCATCCTTGGGTACCTGGCGCTGGCCAAGTTCATGTACGTGACTCACCACGGCTACAACGTCCTCAAGATGCCAGGGAGTGGCGTGCCCTGTGAAGAGAAAGACGCGGTGTGTTCCCTGGAACGAGCTTTTCAGGCCGCATCGTTGGAAGACCCGGATCGTGGAAGCAGGAGGCTCTCCGAGACCACCCCCAAGAAGAAGAAGACGTCATCTGGCCCGGTCCCTCAGGAGGCAGGCCCCTCAAGGCCCGTGCCTGCCCAAGGGGAACCTCCTTCCATCGCATAGGAAAGCGCGCCCGGCGCCCTCCTCAGGCAGGGCTCGGGGGCTCTCCCCTAGAAGGCCACCGACCTGGCTAAGGTCACGAGGGAGGCGCTTGGGCACCACATGGAGGCGTGTTTCGAAGCATGTTTCCCTCAAGAAGGAGTAAGGCAAGGGGGGCCAGACCCTCAGGAGTTCGTCAGCAAGGCCGTTCAAGAGCTACAGGAGTCAAGAGTCATGAGAGGCGGCCGCCGCCTACCAGCTGTGGCTCCCCATCCAGGCAAGGATGGTGGGCTGTGCGTCTGCGTCGACGTACCAGGGCTCAACCGAGTCGCCTCTCTGGAGCACCTCTAGCCCTCGCGAGTGGGGCGCTGCGAAGGTCCACCCCGCAGCTACGTTCGCATGCCTTACGGCTTGCCGAACGCGGCTGCCACGTACCAGCGCCTCATGAGGGGCATCATGGAAGCTCAAGAGGCCAGGCGTTCCGCAGCCCTGGCAGAGATGGAGATGGCCCGCGAGGAGCCACCAGCGCCTCCGGAGCCTCCCGAGGCCCCAGGGCCTGGGGGCTCGTGAGGATCGGCTTCTGCAGCCCACCGAGTCTGCTGCACCAACACTGCTTTGTCCTCAACATCATCAGGTGACATCTTTCAAGTTTCATTTCCAGCTGCGAGCGCCCCACAGGGCTGCATTATTCCCAGGCCGCGTGGGTCCGTCCCTGCGGCATGTATCCCTCTTATTTCCATGTCGTTAGTTTACTTTGTTGGGGGCGCCCCACGGGCTGCATCATCCCCAGGTCGCTCAGGCCTGACCCAGTGACGCCTGCCTTCCTAGCATCCATTTGAATGAATCCACTCCTTCGCGGCTAATGTGTTTGACCTAGTTGCCCATTCAACCGACGCCAACTGACGCAGCTGCTCCCAAAACGGCACGACGCTTGCGCATGGGTCCGTCCCTGCAACGCCGACAAACTTGAGTGGCTGAGCTCTGGCCGCGGCAGCCCCGCACTGCGCCACCTCATCAAGCCTTCAGTGCCTCACCACCCCTCGGAAGCAACCAACGGCTGACTGAATTGCCATGGCAACCCCTCGCTCTTTCTATGATGGTCTGCAGGATCCCCTAAAGGAGCTGCGTCAGGCGAGGCCCTTGCGGAGCCCCCTTCACTCTCAGCCGCGCATACCGCTTGCACGTTAAAGGGGGTGCCTGAGCATCGCGACTTAGGGCTCCTACTGGCTCTCCAGCCCTCACCCTCTGGCCTTGACCACGGCATCGCGACCTGGCATACCAGCGACGGCTGAGACTCGCTCGAGGGTTGGGACCCGAGGACGTAGAGCAGAAATGGGAGCAAAGGCGAGAGGGGAGGGACACGCGAGGACCTCGCCGAGCAACCTCACGCCTGCCAATGCACGGACCCGGCGACACACCAGGGAGCGGCCCCTGATTCTCGAGATAAGTCACTACCCGGAAGTACCAACTACCATGGCACTGTCCCCGCACCTAATGCAATCCCGTGTTAGCGACGCCGCTCTCCTTTCTCACCGGATGATGGCTGAATGAGCGCCAAGGGGTACCTCCTGAGCATCGCGACTCAGGGGCTCTTACCGGACCTCGGGTCGCTCACCTCCTGGCCTTGACCACTGCATCGCGACCTGGCATACCAGCGACGGCTGAAGCCGCCTTGGGACTAGGACCTGTTGACGCAAAGCACCAAGCCCTCGTGAGGTTCGAAAGGAAGGACTGAGCTAAGACGGAATGAGCGACTCGCACAATTCTACGACAGGATCACAGACACCTTACAAGCCCCCCGGGGCGCGACTTTGATTCCTCGCAGGGAACGGATCCTAGAGGGACGCTAACTACACGCGCCCCTGCAAAAGACGCCATCATCAACAGTGGGCCATCAAGCACTAGCGCCAACCCCATCCAGATCAGAGTCGGCGACAACCAGATGAGCCCGCCCTGCTCCAGGAGCGGCGCCGGCTCGGGGGCTCGTAGCTGTCGCCGCTCGTCTCCGGGGTCACGAAGAGTTCGCCGGAGTCGCTGGATCCTCCGACGCCTCCGTCGCCTGAGGAGCCGCCAAGGGGGCGGTCGGTGGGCCCGGTCCTCGCCGTGGCAGGGTCCCGACCACCTCTCCCGGGGAAGCACTCCAGCCGGCGCCCGTTCGCGTCAAAGACCTTGAAGAACATCACCGAGGCACCGTCGTACTCCAAGTGGATCACGAGGGCGCCTCTCGTCCTGCAAACCCGGGCGACTTCGCCCCAGCCTCGAGTCATGAAGACCTCGCCCGGGGCAACGACTGCGACCTCCGCGTCGGTCGCAAGGGTGTTGCAGCCGGCGTGCTGCAGCCACAGTTCCAAGAGTTCTCCCTGCGGGATGATGGAGGCGAAGAAGGGAGGAAGGCGAATCCAAGACTGAGGAGGCATGGCGGCGTGGAGCACGAACTCTCGGGAGGAGCCCTCGGAGTGGATCCCAGGGGGGACGACCCACACCTTCGTGACCCATCAGCGCCGACGACGGCGCCGCCCGTGGCGATCGGCATCCACCCCATCAGAGCCCTCGATGTGGGCATACAAGGGGAGCGGGAACCCCGGCGGTGCCCGCTCGCCCCAGGGCCTCGACACCACCTGAAGAGTCCCCTCGTCCCGACGGCGGAGGGCGAGCCGTTTCTTCGACGGGAGCGGGTCTGGTTCCTCTTGGGGGGCCTTTCCCTTCTCTGCCGCCGAGAACCGACGGATCGGAGCCATCGCAGCAAGACGGAGCAAGGATCGAGAAGAAGGAGAAGGAAGGAGGGATGGACTGGAAGGGCGCATGCCGTTCCGTACTTATAGCCGGCGAAGGCCAACCGTCGGCCTCCACGATCTCAGGTAATCATGACCCGTTTTGCATGCAGGGACTTGTCCAATCCGTGCAGATGCCGAGGCGTCGTGGGGGAGCGGAGACGCCCATGTCCAATCAACCGCCACGCGGCGCCCAAGGCCGCAGGATGTTAGGGCCCGCGGCGCTTCGCCCTTGCCCTTTCGCCTCCCTGCACGGCCAAGCCCGGGCGCGCCTTGGGCCCGGGGGCTACTGTCGGTGTTCTGGGAACGGGGGTCCCCAGACTTGCCTGCCTGCGGCGTAGCTCAAAGGGGGCCCAGCACGGCCCATCTTCATCAACACAGACCCAAGACCCTCGCGAGGGGCCAAGCCTCGCGGGGCGGATGACATGGAGCTTCCTCAGGCGCGGCCTCATCAGGCTGGCTCGCGAGGAGGCGGAGAGATCAAGGCGGGGTACCTCACAAGGTGTCCATGACGCAAGCCATGACGACCAAGGGCGCCAAGCGGGCGCCAGCCGCACGGTGTCCTCCCTTTCCTCTTTGGTGCAAAGGGAGCAAGTGCAGGCGGGAGGATCAAGCAAAGGCACCCGTTTTGGTGCAATGAGACCAAGACCAGTCCAATGGAAGGAAGGAAGTCATTGTGGAGCCCAAGACAGCGTCACCACCAGAGCCTTTGGCAGGCGAGGACCAACTTTAGTCAGGATAAGTGTACCAGATGTTCCCCTTCAAAATGGCCAACTGTTGGCGCCCTTCTCGCTCAATATTTGGGAATAGGCCCGGGGCCTTTGCCTATAAATAGGACTAGCCACCCCCAGGGTAGAGGCATCGAGAAATCTAATCAGCTAGGATCCATAGAGAAGGGCGACTGAACCCCTCCTAGCAGTTCATTGCCCCAGCCAAGAACAGACCCTCGCGAGGCTGTTCTTCCTTGTATTATTCATCATCAGCCCAAGAGGCAATCCACCACACCACCACACTGGAGTAGGGTATTACACCACATCGGTGGCCCGAACCAGTATAAACCTTGTGTCTCTTGTGTTGTTCTTCTCGTAGCTTAGATCCTTGCGAGGCGGAGGGGTACATGTAGGTAGGAGGCGTAATCTCCACGCGCACCCCAGAGTTCGAACCTCAAGGGTCTGCCGGAACCCGAAATCCGACATAGTACCCAGACAAACTGAGCACATGCTCACTGCTTGAGCTATTCTCTTCCATCTTTTAGCAATAGAACTTGTTGGAGACTTCATATCTCTCAACTCGGGTATTTGCTTGAAATATTAACTTCAACTCCTGGAACATCTCATATGGTCCATGACGTTCAAAACGTCTTTGAAGTCCCGATTCTAAGCCGTTAAGCATGGTGCACTAAATTATCAAGTAGTCATCATACCGAGTTTTTGTCAAAAACGTTCATAATGTCTGCATCTTCTCCTGCAATAGGTCTGTCACCTAGCGGTGCATCAAGGACATAATTCTTCTGTGCAGCAATGAGGATAAACTCAGATCACGGATCCAATCCGCATCATTGCTACTAACATCTTTCAACTTAATTTTCTCTAGGAACATATCAAAATTAAACGGGGAGCAGCATCGCGAGCTATTGATCTACAACATAGATATGCTAATACTACCAGGACTAAGTTCATGATAAATTACAGTTCAATTAATCATATTACTTAAGAACTCCCACTTAGATAGACATCCCTCTAATCATCTAAGTGATCACGTTATCCAAATCAACTAAACCATAACCGATCATCACGTGAAATGGAGTAGTTTTCAATGGTGAACATCACTATGTTGATCATATCTACTATATGATTCACGCTCGACCTTTCGGTCTCAGTGTTCCGAGGCCATATCTGCATATGCTAGGCTCGTCAAGTTTAACCTGAGTATTTTGCGTGTGCAAAACTGGCTTGCACCCGTTGTAGATGGACGTAGAGCTTATCACACCCGATCATCACGTGGTGTCTGGGCACGACGAACTTTGGCAACGGTGCATACTCAAGGAGAACACTTATACCTTGATAATTTAGTGAGAGATCATCTTATAAAGCTACCGCCGAACTAAACAAAATAAGATGTATAAAAGATAAACATCACATGCAATCAAAATATGTGACATGATATGGCTATCGTCATCTTGTGCCTTTGATCTCCATCTCCTAAGCATCGTCATGATCTCCGTTGTCATCGGCATGACACCATGATCTCCATCATCTTGATCTATATCAATGTGTCGTCACATGGTCGTCTCGCCAACTATTGCTATCGCATAGCGATAAAGTAAAGCAATTATTTGGCGCTTGCATCTTATGCAATAAAGAGACAACCATAAGGCTTCAGCCAGTTGCCGATAACTTCAACAAAACATGATCATCTCATACAACAACTTATATCTCATCACATCTTGACCATATCACATCACAACATGCCCTGCAAAAACAAGTTAGACGTCCTCTACTTGGTTGTTGCAAGTTTTACGTGGCTGCTACGGGCTGAACAAGAACCATTCTTACCTACGCATCAAAACCACAACGATAGTTTGTCAAGTTGGTGTTGTTTTAACCTTATCAAGGACCGGGCGTAGCCACACTCGGTTCAACTAAAGTTGGAGAAACTGACACCCGCCAGCCACCTGTGTGCAAAGCACGTCGGTAGAACCAGTCTCGCGTAAGCATACGTGTAATGTCGGTCCGGGCCGCTTCATCCAACAATACCGCGAACCAAAATATGATATGCTGGTAAGCAGTATGACTTGTATCGCCCACAACTCACTTGTGTTCTACTCGTGCATATAACATCTACGCATAAAACTTGGCTCGGATGCCACTGTTGGGGAACGTAGTAATTTCAAAAATTTCCTACGCACACGCAAGATCGTGGTGATGCATAGCAACGAGAGGGGAGAGTGTTGTCCACGTACCCTCGTAGACCGAAAGCGGAAGCGTTAGCACAACGCGGTTGATGTAGTCGTACGTCTTCACGATCCGACCGATCAAGTACCGAACGCACGTCACCTCCGAGTTCAGCACACGTTCAGCCCGAGGACGTCCCTCGAACTCCGATCCAGCCGAGTGCTGAGGGAGAGTTTCGTCTGCACGATGGCGTGGTGACGATGTTGATGTTCTACCGACGCAGGGCTTCGCCTAAGCACCGCTACAGTATTATCGAGGTGGAATATGGTGGAGGGGGGCACCGCACACGGCTAAGAGATCAATGATCAATCGTTGTGTCTATGGGGTGCCCCCTACCCCCGTATATAAATGAGCAAGGGGGGAGGCGGCTGGCCTAGGAGGAGGGCGCATCAAGGGGGAGTCCTACTCCCACCGGGAGTAGGACTCCTCCTTTCCTTGTTGGAGTAGGAGAGAAGGGAAGAGGAGGAGAGGAAGAACGAAAAGGGGGCTGCACCCCTTGTCCAATTCGTACCAGAGGGGGGCGCGTGCCTCCTTCCTTTTGGCCTCTTCCCTCTATTCCCGTATGGCCCAATAAGGCCCATATACTCCCCGGCGAATTCCCGTAACTCTCCGGTACTCCGATAAATATCTGAATCACTCGGAACCTTTCCGATGTCCGAATATAGTCGTCCAATATATCAACCTTTACGTCTCGACCATTTCGAGACTCCTCGTCATGTCCCCGATCTCATCTGGGACTCCGAACTCCTTCGGTACATCAAAACATATAAACTCTTAATATAATTGTCATCGTAACATTAAGCGTGCGGACCCTACGGGTTCGAGAACTATGTAGACATGACCGAGACACGTCTCTGGTCAATAACCAATAGCAGAACCTGGATGCTCATATTGGCTCCCACATATTCTACGAAGATCTTTATCGGTCAGACTGCATAACAACATATGTTGTTCCCTTTGTCAACGGTATGTTACTTGCCCGAGATTCGATCGTCGGTATCTCAATACCTAGTTCAATCTCGTTACCGGCAAGTCTCTTTACTCGTTCCGTAATACATCATCCCGCAACTAACTCATTAGTTGCAATGCTTGCAAGGCTTAAGTGATGTGTACTACCGAGAGGGCCTAGAGATACCTCTCCAACAATCGGAGTGACAAATCCTAATCTCAAAATACGCCAACCCAACATGTACCTTCGGAGACACCTGTAGAGCACCTTTATAATCACCCAGTTACGTTGTGACGTTTGGTAGCACACAAAGTGTTCCTCCGGTAAACGGGAGTTGCATAATCTCATAGTCAAAGGAACATGTATAAGTCATGAAGAAAGCAATAGCAACATACTAAACGATCGTGTGCTAAGCTAACGGAATGGGTCAAGTCAATCACATCATTCTCCTAATGATGTGATCCCATTAATCAAATGAAAACTCATGTCTATGGTTAGGAAACATAACCATCTTTGATCAACGAGCTAGTCAAGTAGAGGCATACTAGTGACACTCTGTTTGTCTATGTATTCACACAAGTATTATGTTTCCGGTTAATACAATTCTAGCATGAATAATAAACATTTATCATGATATAAGGAAATAAATAATAACTCTATTATTGCCTCTAGGGCATATTTCCTTCATTTACCTGTTATCCTTAGAGGATTGGGCTGCCTTGACTTATACAGAGCAGTTGCAGAGTTGGGACAATTCTACAGGGAACCCTGCAGTAGGAATATCAGGATAGATGCTTTGGAGCGTCTTAGAGACAAGATACCAACTATCCTATGTGACCTTGAGAAGATATATCCTCCAGCCTTCTTTGATGTGATGGTGCATTTGGCTGTTCATCTACCTAATGAGGCACTACTTAGAGGTCCAGTACAGTATGGCTGGATGTGCCCTATTGAAAGGCGGCTAGGCACTTTCAAGGGCTATGTTAGGAACAGAGCTAGACCCACGGGTTCCATTGCAGAGGCCTACATTGCTACAAAAGCGTTGACATTCTGCTCAAAATACATTGAAACAGCTGATCAGCTTAGCAAAGAGGTGGGTGAAGACAATCCCGGGCTCAACGTATTCGATTATTCTGTTCGAGTTACAGGGAAGAGTCGATAAGAGGACAAACCTAAAGATTTGGACAAAATGGTTTGGTATGTGTTGAATAACTGTCCTGAGATACTACCTTATATCAAGTAAGTGCAGTACTGCAGCTTATACATTGTAATCTACTAAACTTGCAGCACATTCTTATATATTTAGATGTTTGACGCGATCACTATGTTGTGCAGCATCTACAAAGAGGAGTTACTACCACAAAATCCAAGAAACATTGACAAACTGGTTATGGCAGGATTTGCGAAATGGTTCAAGAACCATGTAAGCTTTTGAAGTGCACTGTCAATTTTTTTAATATATTGAGTACATAAGATGATCAGCTTGTCTATTTTCTAAACATAGGTTAAGAAGATGCGGGAGGATGGGCAGGCAGTTGATGATGCCCTTTACTCACTAGCAATGGGTCCTGATACTCGGGTAAGACATTATGAATCTTGCGTTGTTGGAGATGTGCGCTACAACACCCTTGCACGAGGCGAAGGCAGGAAGACACAAAACAGTGCCATCATGAGCATGGATACGTATGACAAAGAGACAACTGAAATGTATGCTAACTAACAGACATTATTCAGTTGTAGTATATCTCCAGTTCGAGGATCATCGGTGTGTGGTTCTGTTGTGTTGTCGTTGGTATAACCTGTTTTCCAGGATCGCAAAACCCAGAGCTGATGATTATTTCAAATCCATCAATGTCAAGGTGGCGTACCAGACTAACGAGCCTTTTATTTTGGCAAATCAAGCAACACATATTTTTTTTCTTGGAAGACACATATGCACGTAGCGATGACTGGAGAGTATTGCAAAGGTTTGAGCAGAGGAATTCGTTTAATGAAGTTGCACAACAAGATGATGCTTACACTGCTCCTGATGTACAAGATAACACAGATGTTCCTAATATCTTTGAGAACCATCACGTCAATGACGCCGGCGAAAAGATTGCATGTCGTGCTGTGGACATACAAGAGTTGATTAAGAAGAAGCCAACGTTCGAGGACGTTGAGGACGAAGAAGAAGATGACACCATGGGGAATTACGATTCAGACTTATACACATGGCGAAGATGTTGACGCTGCTGCTGCGGATGATGATTACATTGCTTTTGTCGTATTTGCCCGTCAGAAGACGTTTTTTTATCTACTATGTGAAATTGTGTTTGCTATGACAACTGAAACCTGATGAACATGTTGTTTAGTATTTTGCTGTGAGAACATCACTTGTTATGTATGCTGATTTGTGTTTGGTGATTGTATGACAACTAAAACATGATGACATTGTTGTTTAGTTGTACTTGTATTTGGCTGTGAAACTTGAATTTGATGACATAGTTTGCTGTTGGACTGCAATTTGCTCGACGTCTTCGAATGAGAAGAAAGCTGGCCCGACAAGGCCTCTGCTATTTATTTATTTATATGAGCAAAAGGGGATACCCCCTGATTTCCGTTAATAGAAATCATCAGATGTTCACAACACTACGCCCAGCCTGCTACACGGGTTTCATTCATTACTAGTTTCAGCAAAGTGCTCATGTCGTAGCCACTGAATACATCACGAGTGCTACATACACTGCAAATAAAGAGACAATCATCCTACAGAGCACATCGATTTTGCCCATTATCTTCACAAGCTCTTTCATCTCCTCATTGTTGTCAAGGTCGTTCAGCAGCTGTTGCTTGGCCATGATCAGAGGAACTACATCTCTAACCTTCTGCTCTGCATCTTCCTCTTCTGTCGTTCCTTCAGTTACTTGTCCAACACCCAAACCTGCTGGTATTGGGATTCCTCGCCTAACCAAATAATCAGCGTAGTTGCATTCCCCCACATCAGCAACTTCCTAGAAATACAAATCACATGAATCCTCCCTTTTCTGCACGAATCAAATTGGTAGATCATCAACCAAACTATTAGAAAAATCAGCAACTGAAAGCAGCAGAACAACACTTAAACATATTATTACCCCATGATTTGGGCATTTGTAGAAGACTCGGCCAGGGTTGCGGATTGTGGTTGAGACGCGACAGATGACTCTGCGTGATTTGCGGCAGTGGCACCACACCAACGGCAGCGGGTTGCGATGAGCAATCGGCTGCGATGCGCGTGCCGGCGAGGGTGTGATGAGACCCACAGGCGATGGTACGGGTTGCGACTTGGCACATATCTGGTTGTTGCCTGCTGAAGAGCAGGTGGACGAGCAGCCAGCGGACATGGTTGCTGCGACCAGAGCTTCTGATGCTAGGCAGAGTAAGTAGAGAAGAGGAGAAGTGAACGTGGGATATGTCAGTTTCATTACTTGCAGAGTAGCATAGCACCATATATAGTAATAGTCTAGGTTTGGATTCGAACCAGCTACAGGAGCACGTCTTTCTTTTTTCTAAAACTCGGCAACGTCTTTTTACTGGTACACTAACTTGTTCTGTACGCCTTCCCAAGTCTTTGATTTTCTTTCCCTTTTTTTTGCTAGGAAGGAAGGAGGACAAAATAGAGAGTTCCTGGGACTCGAACCCAAGACCTCTCAGTTGAAAACCAAGGGTGCTAGTCACTAGGACGGTAGACGAACACATTTTCCTCGCAGTTTTCTTCCTATATATACCACTTGGTGTCTGCTTAGTCAACAAACGACTGTGCCAACCTTGACCGTTGGATTGACATTCAACGTCTGTCGCGTTTCTTCAGTCTCTTCTTCCTCGAGCCGCCAAAGCCAAACCAGCGCCGGCGGGACCGCCTGCTCCCGCCTCCCACGGCTGGCTGTGATCTGCCCAGGCTCCTGTTCGTTCCCGTCCGAGGCCTCACCATCGTCCTCCGCCTTGGTTCGCTTGTCGCGGCGCCGCCCTCCGGTGTTGTCAACATGGTCAACAACCGAGAGGAATAAGGAGATGACCGTACATGGTGAGGATGACAGTAGGGACCCAGCAGCGCGCGTAGTAATTTTGTTTTTTCGGGACGGAGAAGGGTATCAACTGGGTTGTGCAGGACCTGTGGCCCGTCTAGCCCAGGCTTTTATTTCATATGTTTAGCACATGACCAGCCCAGTTTGTTTTTTTCCTTTCTGAAAATTGCTAGCCAGCTATTTTGTTTTTTGCAGAATAACCAACGTAGGCCTACTTGCTTTTCTACGCCCTGCTGGGCCGGAAATCTTTCAAGACGAGGAGGGATGCATTTTGCCCATAAAATGGGCTATAAGTAATAAGAAATGGGCTATAAAATGAAAAAATACAGCAAACAGACAATTAGTTCCAAAATACTGTTTTCTTTCAGATTTTGATATTTTAAATTTCATTGTTTTTGTGCGGGTAAAATTTCATTGAATTTAAATTAAGGTATATTTAGATTTAAAATTAATTTGAATCTGGCTAGAAATTTTGGGTTGTATGCTGTTTGGGACAGATTTGGAGGCTGACTTGTGGGTCTACTAAGTTGACGTGTACTTTGGCTTTGCCAACTTAGTCCACAAACGATTCTAGCAGCAGTGACCGTTGGATGTTAATCCAACGGCCGTGCTGCTTCTTCAATATCTGATTTTCTTGCTCCAGCCGCCCAAACCAGCTCCGGTGGGACTGCCTGTTCCCTCCTCCCATGGCCGTCTGTGCTGCCGCACAGGCCGCACCGCCCCACCCTACTTCATTGCTGGCCAGGCCATTCCTCTACTCACCCACACCTCCTGTTATTTTCCAGCGACGACAGCCGGACCAGTAAACCCTCGTACTCCCCATCACGTGGGCAACCATTGCCGAGTCTTCCCCGGCTCTGTGTCGTTCCCTTCCTAGGCCTCACCGTCGTCCACCGCCATGGTGCTCTCGGCGCGGCCTGGTCAACTTGGTCAACGAATGACATCCATCGGCCGTGGACTATACGCGCAAAATAATGATTCCTCCACCTGACAGCTGGGACCCACCGGAAGGGCCTCTGTATTTCGCGAAAAAAACATTCCCCCCGCTGACATGTCGGACCCACCAGCTATATCTTCGCACGCAAGGAAGTGCCTCCTTATTACGCACAAAAAAATGAATACCCCCTGCTAGCTGGGACCCACCATAGTGGGAGGAGGACTTGTGGGCCAACAAAGTTGACGGGGACGGAGGGCGTTGTCAACTTAGTCAATATGAACGATTCTAGCTCTAGTGACCGTACGATGTCCATCCAACGGCCGTAGTGCTTCTTCAACCTCTGGTCTTCTTGCTCCAGCCGCCCAAAGCAGTGCCGGTCGTGCCGCATGCTCCTGCCTCCCGTGGCCGGTTGTGCTGCCATGGAGGCCTCACCGTCCCCTACTATTCCCACCGCTGGCCAGGCCCTGCGGCGACGGCAGCCTCACACCGCAGCCGAACCAGTGAATCCTCGTACTCCTCTCCGCACGGGCTTCCACTGCCGCGTCTTCCCCGGCTCCGCGTCGTCCCCTTCCTAGGCCTCGTCGTCTTCCACCGCCGTGGTGCTCTCCGCGCGGCGTGGTCAACATGGTCAAGGAACGACTTCCATCGGAAGAGTACTGTACGTGGAGAGGCTGACAGCTGGGTCCACGGCCACAGCCCAGTTTTTTTTGTGATTTGCCAAGTAAGTCGCTTTGTCAGGCTTGTTGGGCTGCAAATCTTTCAAGACGAGGAGAGCTTTCATTTGGCTGGCCGAGAAAATGGCCCATCAGAAATGAGAAATGGGTTGTGCATTTTTTAAACACATCAAACCGGCAATTAGTTTCAAATATCTTTTTTTCATTTCAAGATTTTAAATTACATTAATTTTATGCGCGGAGAATTTGTTGGATTTTATATTGATATACATTTATTTTTAAAATTAGTTTGAACGTGAGTCGAAATTTCAGGATTAAAAACAGTTCGGACCGCACCAAAATATGCAAAATTTTGTATAATTTTTTAACCGTGGCCACAATTTGGGTTGTAATGCTAACAAAAAGAATATGGGCTCCAAAAAAACCTTAAGAATTAGAAAATGGGCTGAAAATTATTAGAAATAATGGCAGATGGGTTGTATGTTGTTTTTCACAGATTTGAGGCTTTCCTAAAAAAAGGTTGACGCACAAGCAGTGACTGTTGGATGTCCATCCAACGGCCGTCGTGCTTCTTCAATCTCTGCTCTTCCTGCTCCAGCCGCTCAAACAAGTGCCGGCGGGACTGCCTGCTCCCTCCTCCCCGCGGTCGGCTGTGCCGCCGCACAGGCCTCACCGCCCCATCGTACTCCCATCGCTGGCCTAGCCATCCCTCTATTCACCCACACCTGCTGTTATTCTCCGGTGACGGCAGACGAACCAGTAAACCCTCGTACAGTCGTACTCCCCTTCGCGTGGGAAACAACTGTCGAGTCTTCCCTGCCTCCGTGTCGTTCCCTTCCTAGGCCTCGCCATCGTCCACCGCCCTGGTGCTCTCGGCGCGGCCTGGTCAACGTGGTCAACGACCGACATGCATCTGAAGTGGACTGTACATGGAGAGGCCGACAGCTGGGTCCATGACCGCACGCAAGGAAATGCCTCCTTATTACGCGCAAAATAATGATTCCTCCACCTGACATCAGGGATCGATCGAAAGGGCCTCTGTATTTCGCGAAAAAAACGTTACCGCCGCTGACAGCTCGGACCCACCAGCTATATCTTCGCACGCAAGGAAGTGCCCTCTTATTACGCACAAAAAAATGAATACTCCCCTGTTAGCTGGGACCCAGTATAGTGGCAGGCTGACTTGTGGGCCTACTAAGTTGACGGGGACGGAGGGCTTTGTCAACTTAGTCAATATGCACGATTCTAGGTCCAGTGACCCTACGATGTCCATCCAACGGCCGTAGTGCTTCTTCAACCTCTGGTCTTCTTGCTCCAGCCGCCCAAACCAACGCCGGTCGTGCCTCGTGCTCCTGCCTCCCGTGGTCGGCTGCGATGCGGTGGAGGCCTCACCGCCCCCTACTACTCCCACCGCTGGCCAGGCAAACCCTCTACCCACCCACACCCCCTATTACTCTACGGCGACGGCAGCCTCACACCGCAGCGAACCAGTGCCCTTGTACTCCTTTACGCGTGGGCATCCACTGTCGTGTCTTCCCCGGCTCCGCGTCGTCCCCTTCCTAGGCCTCGCCGTCATCCACCGCCCTGGTGCTCTCGGCGCGGCGTGGTCAACATGGTCAAGGAACGGCTTCCATCGGACGTGGACTGTACGTGGAGAGGCTGAGAGCTGGGTCCATGGCCGCAGCAAGGAAGTGCCTCCTTATTACGTGCAAAATAATTATTCCTTCACCTAACAGCGGGGACCCACCGGACGGGCCACCGTATTTCGCCCCCCCTGACTGCTGGGACCCACCAGCTACATCTTCGCAGGCAAGGAAGTGCCTGACAGTCGGGACCCACCTGGTCGAAGCGTACGTAGCATTGTCATTCTGGTCGCGAACGTGTACATACATACTGGTCGATGTAGAGGCGCGCACGTGTCGTAGTAGAGGCGCGCACATAGCATGTACACGTATGTACAGCGGCCAGGGTGCAAGAAAGAAAATACGGCCACGTATGTGTACATACGGGCGGGGTCTCGAATGCCTACTCGCGCATACGTATGGCCAGGGCTTGTGTACATGGCTGGGTCAGAACGGAGAAACAACGTCGTCATCGTGATCATGGGGAGGCAACGGAATGCGTCGTATTCATGGGGAGGCAACGGAATGCGTCGTGTTCATGGGAAGGCAATGGAATGCGTCGTGTTCATCGGGAGGGCTTGGACGGAACAGGCGATGGAAACGAGGCCTGGCGTACCGCAGAACGGAGGAAGCGGCCTTGTGTTCAACCGGCCACGTTCGAAACAGGATCCTGTTCATCGGGAGGGGTCTGGCGTACCGCAAAACGGAGGAAACGGACCTCCTACGGTCGAAACGGGGGTCCTGTTGATCGGGAAGGGTGTGGCGTACCGCAAAATGGACGAAACAGACTTGTCTTGGAGCGCTACGGTCGAAACGTGGGTCCTGTTCATCGGGAGGGGTGTGTCGTACCGCAAAACGGGACTCCACGGGATACTGTTCATCTCCACCGTCGACCTCCTCCAGCCTCCACGGGCTCCTGTTCATCCAGCCTCCACGGGCTCCTGTTCATCCAGCCTCCACCGCGTGCTACTCCACCGGCTACTGTTCAACCACCCCTTCACCGTCTACTGTTCATCCAGCCCTCCACACCACAGGGTCCTGTTCAACCACCCCTCCATGGGCACCCCTCCACCGTCTACTGTTCATCCAGCCCTCCACACCACGGGGTCCTGTTCAACCACCCCTCCACGTGAAGGAAATATGCCCTAGAGGCAATAATAAAGTTATTATTTATTTCCTTATATCATGATAAATGTTTATTATTCATGCTAGAATTGTATTAACCGGAAACATAATACATGTGTGAATACATAAACAAACAGAGTGTCACTAGTATGCCTCTACTTGACTAGCTCGTTAATCAAAGATGGTTATGTTTCCTAACCATAGACAAAGAGTTGTTATTTGATTAATGAGATCACATCATTAGGTGAATGATCTGATTGACTTAACCCATTTCGTTAGCTTAGCACTTGATATTTTAGTTTGTTGCTATTGCTTTCTTCATGACTTATACATGTTCCTATGACTATGAGATTATGCAACTCCCGTTTACCGGAGGAACACTTTGTGTGCTACCAAACGTCACAACGTAACTGGGTGATTATAAAGGTGCTCTATAGTTGTCTCCGAAGGTACTTGTTGGGTTGGCGTATTTCGAGATTAGGATTTGTCACTCCGAGTGTCGGAGAGGTATCTCTGGGCCCTCTCGGTAATGCACATCACTTAGGCCTTGCAAGCATTGCAGCTAATGAGTTAGTTGCGAGATGATGTATTACGGAACGAGTAAAGAGACTTGCCGGTAACGAGATTGAACTAGGTATTGGATACCGACGATCGAATCTCGGGCAAGTAACATACCGATGACAAAGGGAACAAATGTATGTTGTTATGCGGTCTGACCGATAAAGATCTTCGTAGAATATGTGGGAGCCAATATGAGCATCCATGTTCTGCTATTGGTTATTGACCGAGAATGGTTCTAGGTCATGTCTACATAGTTCTCAAACCTGTAGGGTCCGCACGCTTAACGTTACAATGACAGTTTTATTATGAGTTTATGTTTTGATGTACCGAAGGTTGTTCGGAGTCCCGGATGTGATCATGGACATGACGAGGAGTCTCGAAATGGTCGAGACATAAAGATCGATATATTGGAAGCCTATATTTGGACATCGGAATCGTTCCGGGTGAAATCGGGATTTACCGGAGTACCGGGGGTTACCGGAACCCCCCCGGGGGTTATTGGGCCTACATGGGCCTTAAGGGAGAAGAGGAGGGTCGGCCAGGGCAGGCCGCGCGCCCCCTCCCCCCTAGTCTGAATAGTACAAGGAAGGGGGGGCGGCGCCCCCCTTTCCTCTTCCACTTCCCCCTTTCCTTCTCCAACAAGGCAAGAGGGGGGAGTCCTACTCCCGGTGGGAGTAGGACTCCTCCAGGCGCACCCCAAAGGGGCCGGCCGCACCTCCCCCTCCCTCCTTTATATACGGGGGCAGGGGGCACCCTAGAACACACAAGTTGATCTTCGTGATCGTTCCTTAGCCGTGTGCGGTGCCCCCCTCCACCATATTCCACCTCGGTCATATCGTTGCGGTGCTTAGGCGAAGCCCTGCATCGGTAGAACATCATCATTGTCACCACGTCGTCATGCTGACGGAACTCATCCCCGACACCCTGCTGGATCGGAGTCCGGGGATCGTCATCGAGCTGAACGTGTGCTGAACTCGGAGGTGCCGTCCGTTCGGTGCTTGGATCGGTCGGATCGGGAACACGTACGATTACTTCCTCTACGTTGTGTCAATGCTTCCACGTCGGTCTACGAGGGTACGTAGACAACACTCTCCCCTCTTGTTGCTATGCATCACCATGATCTTGCGTGTGCGTAGGAATTTTTTTGAAATTACTATGTTCCCCAACAGTGGCATCTGAGCCTAGGTTTTATGGTTTGATGTTATATGCACGAGTAGAACACAAGTGAGTTTTGGGCAATATAAGTCATACTGCTTACCAGCATGCCATACTTTGGTTCGGCGGTATTGTTGGATGAAGCGGCCCGGACCGACATTACGCGTATGCTTACGCGAGACTGGTTCTACCGCCGTGCTTTGCACACAGGTGGCTAGCGGGTGTCAGTTTCTCCAACTTTAGTTGAACCGAGTGTGGCTACACCCGATCCTTGCGAAGGTTAAAACAGCACCAACTTGAGAAACTATCGTTGTGGTTTGATGCGTAGGTAAGATTGGTTCTTGCTAAGCCCGTGGTAGCCACGTAAAACTTGCAACAACAAAGTAGAGGATGTCTAACTTGTTTTTGCAGGGCATGTTGTGATGTGATATGGTCAAGACATGATGCTAAATTTTATTGTATGAGATGATCATGTTTGTGTAACTGAGTTATCGGCAACTGGCAGGAGCCATATGGTTGTCGCTTTATTGTATGCAATGCAATCGCCCTGTAATGCTTTACTTTATCACTAAGCGGTAGCGATAGTCGTAGAAGCATAAAGATTGGCGAGACGACAACGATGCTACGATGGAGATCAAGGTGTCGCGCCGGTGACGATGGCAATCATGGAGGTGCTTCGGAGATGGAGATCACAAGCACAAGATGATTATGGCCATATCATATCACTTATATTGATTGCATGTGATGTTTATCTTTTTATGCATCTTATCTTGCTTTGATTGACGGTAGCATTATAAGATGATATCTCACTAAATTTCAAGATAAAAGTGTTCTCCCTGAGTATGCACCGTTGCCAAAGATCGCCGTGCCCAGACACCACGTGATGATCGGGTGTGATAAGCTCTATGTCCATCTACAACGGGTGCAAGCCAGTTTTGCACACGCAGAATACTTGGGTTAAACTTGACGAGCCTAGCATATGCAGATATGGCCTCGGAACACGGAGACCGAAAGGTCGAGCGTGAATCATATAGTAGATATGATCAACATAGTGATGTTCACCATTGAAAGCTACTCCATTTCACGTGATGATCGGTTATGGTTTAGTTGATTTGGATCACGTGATCACTTAGAGGATTAGAGGGATGTCTATCTAAGTGGAGTTCTTAAGTAATATGATTAATTGAACTTAAATTTATCATGAACTTAGTACCTGATAGTATCTTGCTTGTCTATGTTGATTGTAGATAGATGGCCCGTGCTGTTGTTCCGTTGAATTTTAATGCGTTCCTTGAGAAAGCAAAGTTGAAAGATGATGGTAGCAATTACACGGACTGGGTCCGTAACTTGAGGATTATCCTCATTGCTGCACAGAAAAGTTACGTCCTGGAAGCACCGCTGGGTGCCAGGCTTGCTGCTGATGCAACTGACGACGTTAAGAACGTCTGGCAGAGCAAAGCTGATGACTACTCGATAGTTCAATGTGCCATGCTTTACGGCTTAGAACCGGGACTTCAACGACGTTTTGAACGTCATGGAGCATATGAGATGTTCCAGGAGTTGAAGTTAATATTCCAAAAGAATGCCCGGATTGAGAGATATGAAGTCTCCAATAAGTTCTATAGCTGCAAGATGGAGGAGAATAGTTCTGTCAGTGAGCATATACTCAAGATGTCTGGGTATTGTAATCACTTGATTCAACTGGGAGTTACTCTTCCGGATGATAGCGTCATTGACAGAATTCTCCAATCACTTCCACCTAGCTACAAGAGCTTCGTGATGAACTATAATATGCAAGGGATGGATAAGACAATTCCCGAGCTCTTCGCAATGCTAAAGGCTGCGGAGGTAGAAATCAAGAAGGAGCATCAAGTGTTGATGGTCAACAAGACCACTAGTTTCAAGAAAAAGGGCAAAGGGAAAAGAAAGGGGAACTTCAAGAAGAACAACAAGCAAGTTGCTGCTCAGGAGAAGAAACCCAAGTTTGGACCTAAGCCTGAAACTGAGTGCTTCTACTGCAAGCAGACTGGACACTGGAAGCGGAACTGCCCCAAGTATTTGGCGGATAAGAAGGATGGCAAGGTGAACAAAGGTATATGTGATATACATGTTATTGATGTGTACCTTACTAGAGCTCGCAGTAGCACCTGGGTATTTGATACTGGTTCTGTTGCTAATATTTGCAACTCGAAACAGGGACTACGGATTAAGCGAACACTAGCAAAGGACGAGGTGACGATGCGCGTGGGAAATGGTTCCAAAGTCGATGTGATCGCGGTCGGCACGCTACCTCTACATCTACCTTCGGGATTAGTATTAGACCTAAATAATTGTTATTTGGTGCCAGCGTTGAGCATGAACATTATATCTGGATCTTGTTTGATGCAAGACGGTTATTCATTTAAATCAGAAAATAATGGTTGTTCTATTTACATGAGTAATATCTTTTATGGTCATGCACCTTTGAAGAGTGGTCTATTTTTTATGAATCTCGATAGTAGTGATACACATATTCATAATGTTGAAGCCAAAAGATGCAGAGTTGATAATGATGGTGCAACTTATTTGTGGCACTGCCGTTTAGGTCATATCGGTGTAAAACGCATGAAGAAACTCCATACTGATGGACTTTTGGAACCGCTTGATTATGAATGACTCGGTACTTGCAAACCGTGCCTCATGGGCAAGATGACTAAAACACCGTTCTCCGGTACTATGGAGAGAGCAACAGATTTATTGGAAATCATACATACAGATGTATGTGGTCCGATGAATGTTGAGGCTCGTGGCGGATATCGTTATTTTCTCACCTTCACAGATGATTTAAGCAGATATGGGTATGTCTACTTAATAAAGCATAAATCTGAAACATTTGAAAGTTCAAAGAATTTCATAGTGAAGTGGAAAATCATCATAACAAGAAAATAAAGTTTCTGTGATCTGATCGTGGAGGAGAATATTTGAGTTACGAGTTTGGTCTACATTTGAAACAATGCAGAATAGTTTCGCAACTCACGCCACCCGGAACACCACAGCGTAATGGTGTGTCCGAACGTCGTAATCGTACTTTACTTGATATGGTGCTATCTATGATGTCTCTTACAGATTTACCGCTATCGTTTTGGGGTTATGCTTTAGAGACAGCCGCATTCACAATAAATAGGGCGCCATCAAAATCCGTTGAGACGACGCCTTATGAACTGTGGTTTGGCAAGAAACCAAAGTTGTCGTTTCTTAAAGTTTGGGGCTACGACGCTTATGTGAAAAAGCTTCAACCTGATAAGCTCGAACCCAAATCGGAGAAATGTGTCTTCATAGGATACCCAAAGGAGACTGTTGGGTACACCTTCTATCACAGATCCGAAGGCAAGACATTCGTTGCTAAGAATGGATCCTTTCTAGAGAAGGAGTTTCTCTCGAAAGAAGTGAGTGGGAGGAAAGTAGAACTTGATGAGGTAACTGTACCTGCTCCCTTATTGGAAAATAATACATCACAGGAACCGGTTTCTGTGACGTCAGAACCAATTAGTGAGGAAGTTAATGATGATGATCGTAGAACTTTAGATCAAGTTGCTACAGAACCTCGTAGATCAAACAGAGTAAGATCCGCACCAGAGTGGTACGACAATCCTATTCTAGAAGTCATGCTATTAGACCATGATGAACCTACGAACTATGAAGAAGCGATGGTGAGCCCATATTCCGCAAAATGGCTTGAAGCCATGAAATCTGAGATGGGATCCATGTATGAGAACAAAGTGTGGACTTTGGTTGACTTGCCCGATGATCGGCAAGCAATTGAGAATAAATGGATCTTCAAGAAGAAGACTGACGCTGACGATAATGTTACTGTCTACAAAGCTCGACTTGTTGCAAAAGGGTTTCGACAAGTTCAAGGGATTGACTATGATGAGACCTTCTCACCCGTAGCGATGCTTAAGTCTGTCCGAATCATGTTAGCAATTGCCGCATTTTATGACTATGAAATTTGGCAAATGGATGTCAAAACTGCTTTCCTGAATGGATTTCTGGAAGAAGAGTTGTATATGATGCAACCAGAAGGTTTTGTCGATCCAAAGGGAGCTAACAAAGTGTGCAAGCTCCAGCGATCCATTTATGGCTGGTGCAAGCCTCTCGGAGTTGGAATAAACGCTTTGATAGTGTGATCAAAGCATTTGGTTTTATACAGACTTTTGGAGAAGCCTGTATTTACAAGAAAGTGAGTGGGAGCTCTGTAGCATTTCTAATATTATATGTGGATGCCATATTACTGATTGGAAATGATATAGAATTTCTGGATAGCATAAAGGGATACTTGAATAAGAGTTTTTCAATGAAAGACCTCGGTGAAGCTGCTTACATTTTGGGCACTAAGATCTATAGAGATAGATCAAGACACTTAATTGGACTTTCACAGAGCACATACCTTGACAAAGTTTTGAAGAAGTTCAAAATGGATCAAGCAAAGAAAGGGTTCTTGCCTGTGTTACAAGGTGTGAAGTTGAGTAAGACTCAATGCCCGACCACTGCAGAAGATAGAGAGAAAATGAAAGATGTTCCCTATGCTTCAGCCATAGGCTCTATCATGTATGCAATGCTGTGTACCAGACCTGATGTGTGCCTTGCTATAAGTCTAGCAGGGAGGTACCAAAGTAATCCAGGAGTGGATCACTGGACAGCGGTCAAGAACATCCTGAAATACCTGAAAAGGACTAAGGATATGTTTCTCGTATATGGAGGTGACAAAGAGCTCATCGTAAATGGTTACGTTGATGCAAGCTTTGACACTTATCCGGACGATTCTAAATCGCAAACCGGATATGTGTTTACTTTAAACGGTGGAACTGTCAGTTGGTGCAGTTCTAAACAAAGCGTCGTGGCGGGATCTACGTCTGAAGCGGAATACATAGCTGCTTCGGAAGCAGCAAATGAAGGAGTCTGGATGAAGGAGTTCATATCCGATCTAGGTGTTATACCTAGTGCATCGGGTCCAATGAAAATCTTTTGTGACAATACTGAGCAATTGCCTTAGCGAAGGAATCCAGATTTCACAAGAGAACCAAGCACATCAAGAGACGCTTCAATTCCATCCGGGATCTAGTCTAGGTGGGAGACATAGAAATTTGCAAGATACATACGGATCTGAATGTTGCAGACCCGTTAACTAAGCCTCTTCCACGAGCAAAACATGATCAGCACCAAGACACCATGGGTGTTAGAATCATTACTGTGTAATCTAGATTATTGACTCTAGTGCAAGTGGGAGACTGAAGGAAATATGCCCTAGAGGCAATAATAAAGTTATTATTTATTTCCTTATATCATGATAAATGTTTATTATTCATGCTAGAATTGTATTAACCGGAAACATAATACATAATACGTGTGTGAATACATAAACAAACAGAGTGTCACTAGTATGCCTCTACTTGACTAGCTCGTTAATCAAAGATGGTTATGTTTCCTAACCATAGACAAAGAGTTGTTATTTGATTAATGAGATCACATCATTAGGTGAATGATCTGATTGACTTGACCCATTCTGTTAGCTTAGCACTTGATCGTTTAGTTTGTTGCTATTGCTTTCTTCATGACTTATACATGTTCCTATGACTATGAGATTATGCAACTCCCGTTTACCGGAGGAACACTTTGTGTGCTACCAAATGTCACAACGTAATTGGGTGATTATAAAGGTGCTCTACAGGTGTCTCCGAAGGTACTTGTTGGGTTGGCGTATTTCGAGATTAGGATTTGTCACTCCGAGTGTCGGAGAGGTATCTCTGGGCCCTCTCGGTAATGCACATCACTTAAGCCTTGCAAGCATTACAGCTAATGAGTTAGTTGCGAGATGATGTATTACGGAACGAGTAAAGAGACTTGCCGGTAACGAGATTGAACTAGGTATTGGATACCGACGATCGAATCTCGGACAAGTAACATACCGATGACAAAGGGAACAAGCGTATGTTGTTATGCGGTCTGACCGATAAAGATCTTCGTAGAATATGTGGGAGCCAATATGAGCATCCAGGTTCCGCTATTGGTTATTGACCGAGAATGGTTCTAGGTCATGTCTACATAGTTCTCGAACCCGTAGGGTCCGCACGCTTAACGTTACGATGACAGTTTTATTATGAGTTTACGTTTTGATGTACCGAAGGTTGTTCGGAGTCCCGGATGTGATCATGGACATGACGAGGAGTCTCGAAATGGTCAAGACATAAAGATCGATATATTGGAAGCCTATATTTGGACATCTGAATTGTTCCGGGTGAAATCGGGATTTACGGGAGTACCGGGGGGTTACCGGAACCCCCCCGGGGCTTATTGGGCCTACACGGGCCTTAAGGGAGAAGAGGAGGGCCGGCCAGGGCAGGCCGCGCACCCCCTCCCCCCTAGTCCGAATAGGACAAGGAAGGGGGGGGGGCGGCGCCCCCCTTTCCTCTTTCCCTTCCCCCTTTCCTTCTCCAACAAGGCAAGAGGGGGGAGTCCTACTCCCGGTGGGAGTAGGACTCCTCCAGGCGCACCCCAAAGGGGCCGGCCGCACCTCCCCTCCCTCCTTTATATACGGGGGCAGGGGGCACCCTAGAACACACAAGTTGATCTTCGTGATCGTTCCTTAGCCGTGTGCGGTGCCCCCCTCCACCATATTCCACCTCGGTCATATCGTTGCGGTGCTTAGGCGAAGCCCTGCGTCGGTAGAACATCATCATCGTCACCACGCCGTCGTGCTGATGAAACTCATCCCCGACACCCTACTGGATCGGAGTCTGGGGATCATCATCGAGCTGAACGTGTGCTGAACTCGGAGGTGCCGTCCGTTCGGTGCTTGGATCGGTCGGATCGGGAAGACGTACGACTACTTCCTCTACGTTGTGTCAATGCTTCCGCTTCGGTCTACGAGGGTACATAGACAACACTCTCCCCTCTCGTTGCTATGCATCACCATGATCTTGCGTGTGCGTAGGATTTTTTTTGAAATTACTACGTTCCCCAACACCACGGGCACCCCTCCACCGTCTACTGTTCATCCAACCCTCCACACCACGGGCTCCTGTTCATCCACCCCTCCACGGGCACCCCTCCACCCATTACTGTTCATCCAGCCCTCCACCACACCACGGGGGCCTGTTCATCCAGAGGCAACGCCACCGCTCACTGTTCATCCATCCCCCCCCCCCCCGCCGCAACGCTCACTGTTCATCCCATCGATCGGCTTCAGTTAGCAGTAGTAGCGAAGGAATCGCTCGATCGGGTTCAGTTAACAACCATCGATCGATCGCTCGGGTTCAGTAACGCGTAGCCTGCAGTGCAATCGCTCGGGTTCAGTTAGAGCCCAACGCCTCGCTCGGGTTCAGTTAGAGCCAACGCCTCGCACACACACGCGTACGTGTACGAGAGAAACATGCATCGCTCGGCCCCCGACCTCCCACCGTAACCGGGAACTCCCCAAAATTTTCCTCCCCCTCGCTTCTACCACGGTTTTTCCGTCATGGACGGCCCAAAGAATGTCATGCAGCTGCATCTCCGGCCCGCCCAAGACGAAAAGGCCATTTTCTGTCATGATTTTTTGTCATAGAAGTAGGAGCCCACCACATCTATGATGATACCGAGTTTTGTCACAATTATCGTCATAGAAGTGTCATATGTATGACAGAAATTTTTTTCGTTCGGCCCAAAATGTCACGGATGTGTCTTTTTTTGTAGTGTAGCTTCTGCCTCGTCACTGCTAACACCTGTCACACTTTTTTGCAGTCTGGTTGTCTTGTCATCCCCATTGGCGCTCTGGAGTTTGAAAGATCTCTTCCTCCGCATAAATCTGAAGCCGCCTGACATCTCCCAGAACATCAGGGCATCTCCCACCCTAGGCTTCATTCTCCCGGGCTGCCTCCCGCATCCTCCGACACCCTCAGCATCAGCGATTTGCTCTCCGGGGTTTGGAGCCTCCAGAATGCTTCCCAGCGCATCTTCCGTCCTGGATCCGCGACTCTCTCGCCGCCAATGCATGCCCAGGCGATCACTTCCCTCGGCTGGGTGGTGCGATTTGGGGCAATCAGCCTCACTTCGCGCTCTGATGCACAAACCATTATCCGTGTCACTATCTTCTGAATGGAATCCGAACCCCTTTTTGGGATTCTCATCTTCATCGACAGCTCCTGGACTTGCTCTCTGACCAGCCTCTCTTTGCTGCCCCTGCTCAAATTCCATTGCTCCATGCTCACATTCATGGTGGAGGTGGTACGTCGAGCTAGGTCCTGGGTGGGGTATCATGTCCCTCTCCTCCCAATCCCAGCTCAATCCAGCCCAGAATATGTAACCCGAAGCTTCACTGTTCAGCCGATGTCGTCTCCCCAACCCGTGACACCCTGTGTCAGACCAATGCTACAACCGAGTTTGTCTTCATCGCTCAAAACGACGAAAGAGTTGGGGAGAGATATGGCCATGGATCCACCTCCTCCGAATCCTCCGGCTCGCCTGTAGGCAGGCGCCCTAAGATGCATTCCCATCTCGCGCTGCGCCTTGGATCCCCACATCTGGCTTCCTGCTTCGCCCAATTGACATACGTATCTGGCGTTGTAGTTGGATGAGGCATCCGCCACTTCTCCTCCCAGGTTCCCTCAAAATAGATCCTGCGCGCCAGATTGAGGAGCTCGAGATCCGCCCTCACCTAGTAGGTTTGCACCCTCTGCAGGAGGAGCCCCTTCGCTGACGGATCTGGCTCTGCCGCCGCAGTCCGATCCATCTCCTTCAGCTCCTGCACACACATGATCCAGGAAAGCACATCGTCACGGATCCGCATCGCCCGCTCCCTTCACCTTTGAGCCCTGGTTGCCCGCAACGTCTCCGGCGACACCGAGGCAATCGGTCGAAGCATCTCTGGGAACGACCGGTAGATGGAGGGCAGAGGCATCCGCGGCACCGTCAAGCCCGGCGGGGCCGGCGAGCATGTGGATCTGGTGGCGCGAGGCATGGGGAGGGGAGCGATCTACTCCGGCGGCGACGACGGCGGCGGCGTGGTGGTGGCTAGCGGTGGTAGGTAGTCCATGGTTTGGCTCATGCGCTTCTCGAGGGTGAAGAGCTGCGGCACGACGGGCTCCCCTAGCACGGGCACGCCGGCGCCCGGGACGCGCAGCTTGCCGAGGAAGTTGCGGTCGTGGGGGCTGTTGCCGGAGGCAGAAGCGGCGCGGTCGTTGTAGACGCCGACGTCGATGGCGCGGTAGGGGAGGTCTTGGGGTTCGGCGACGGGGAAGACGAGGCGCTCGTTCCAAACGGGGTTGAGCTCCCAGGGCCACGGCCTGGTGCGGCGCTTCTGGTGCTCGAACTCCACCTCCACGTAGGCCTCCTTTTAGTTATGATTGGGGATGCGATCCGGCGCAGATGTGATCCGATGCATTGTGTGGATCAATGTAGATTTGAACTTGAATTTGCTGGCGGACAAAATGCGGCTATCGTTGGACGGCTGTCTCCATATCCGTGTGTGCAGACGGATGCAATAGGTTTTTTGGGTTGGCGATGGAGATGCCCTAAAGCTCTGTCGTTCACTCGAAAAAAAAATCTAAAATGTTGCCACGAGTAATTCCCGGGGAACTGTCTAGTTTTCACAAAAGACACTAGAACATGATGACGCGCGTTGCCGCGCCCGCCTTTGTAAAGAAGGAATAGCATAAATATTTGAAAAATTGTTGATATAACTTAAACAGTTATTTGTTTGGATGTTTGGACATATGTTCATAGTCTCACATGAAAATGCTTTGTTTGCACACAATATGTGTTTTTAGCAAGGATGTAACATAGGCACAATATTATAATCAATTTTAATACGAATGTGTAAGTATGTTCATAAATAAATGTTGACATGTATTTACTTTTTTAAAGTACGTAGATGATCATGTGCAACACAGTAAAAACTTTAGTAGAATAAGAATGTTTTGACACCTCAAACAGTAGGAGAGTCTCCTACTGCAAATTTAATTAAAGAATGCAAGTATGTTACATGAGATCATTTACAAATCATCCCCTTTGGGAATGAGGGGGGGGGACTTTTTACAGGGAGGTAATGAAGGATGAGAAAGGGTTTATGTTTATCTCCTACTCTATAAGTAAGGAGAAAAAGATCTTCCTTGAGCCTAGCAAGCCAGGAGGCTTGCGATGGGAGCACTCCTCTGAAGTGCTTATTATTTCGTTCCTTCCAGATGCTCCATGCAGCAAGCATAAAGATTTCCATGAACAATGGTTTATTCCAAGAGTTTTTAGCCTGCTCCACCCAATTTAGATGTGTGGAATAAGAATGTTGAAAGGGGGTGATCAAATTTGCAGTTCATTTAATGATTTTTTCGCAGACCTTAAAGCTCATTACTACGGAAATACATAAAATAAAGGCCTAATTCCCACAAACCGGTATCCATATGCAAGAACAACAATAGAGATCACATGATTGTATCAGAACTCACGCATTACATCAGTTACATCCTCGTGGCATAAAACTACTGTCACGGAAAAGTATACCTGAAATGCCATATGCAAGTTTCATGGAAAAAAAATCATATCACCATGCAATTTCTTGATATACTTTAGTTACAAGTTTATGGTCACCACATGATGGTGAATCAAACTTCACCTGCTCTAGCCCGTGACTTCTGAAATAGTAGATTGCCTAAATGTGATAGTAAACAAAATAATCGCCCAATAAAAAATGCCCCCTCTGTAAAGATAACCGTAGGAGAATAGCACTCAACACAAGGAGCATCCATCAAATAAGAATTGAGAGAGAGAAAACACCTAATCTTCGCCCTTGCTGTTGATTAGGGGTTGAAACTGCAGCAATACGCGGAACATGAAAATGACAGAACAAACTCGAATTGGTCTGTAAGAATTAGTAAACAAAATACCTTCACCAAATCGAAGAGAAGACTTCTACTCTGCATCATTCCTGTGGTGTAGTAACCACCTAGGAAAAACATGCACATACCCTTGATTGAAGTTGAGAAGAAGCAGAAGGAAGGGGAGAATGAGATCTGGGCGGATGGTTGTGGTGGGAAGGGCTACGAGACACAAATAGGTGGTGGTCGGCTGGTCGCACCCGCACAAGGGTCTCTCTTTCCATCCCTACCTTTTTCTCCGCGATCCGCAAGAAATCCACCGCCATGCTAGAGATCTCGCTTCCAAAGTCACTTGTAAGGATTGAATCCAATACGTGGAAGTAATTGACCGGAGGTGATGGCCAGAAGGCAGCCGCCACGGCGGCATCTCTCCTTGACAGACTATTCCCGCTACCGTCTGCCGCCGGGAACTTAACCGCTGTGGGATTGAGGGTGGATGAGATGCGACAGTCAGCACTATGGTTTTGGGACGTCGCCACCAGCTCCGCTTGCACGAAGGTTTTTTCTTTCCTTCTGAAATCGGAGAAAAGCGGACCACGTGTGATGCCCTAGACCCGCGCCGATCGCAACCATCAATTCAAGATCGAACGATAAGCCGGATCAGTGAATGAGAAGGAGTTCAGGTCGGTCGTCGGAGCAGCAGCCCCGTAACGTTGAATCCAATACGTGGAAGTAACTGACCGGAGGTGATGGCTAGAAGGCAGCCGCCACGGCGGCATCTCTCCTTGACAGACTATTCCCGCTACTGCCTGCCGCCGGGAACTTAACCGCTGTGGGATTGAGGGTGGATGAGATGCGGCAGTCAGCACTATGATTTTGGGACGTCGCCACCAGCTCCGCTTGCACGAAGGTTTTTTCTTTCCTTCTGAAATCGGAGAAAAGCGGACCACGTGTGATGCCCTAGACCCGCGCCGATCGCAACCATCGATTCAAGATCGAACGATAAGCCGGATCAGTGAATGAGAAGGAGTTCAGGTCGGTCGTCGGAGCAGCAGCCCCGTAACGTTGGGCCGGCCCGAGACACAATGGTTGAGAGGTAGAAAAGGCCTTGGATTGCCTAAAAAAAATGACCGAGAATGCCAGAATATTAGAAGCGTCAGCGTCAACAGAATCACACGGTTAAGAATGTCAAATCGCTGTGGTTGCCACTAGCTAGCTCGGTTTTATTGTTTAGTAATATAAATATCCACCGACCGGCTTCGCCCGACTCGACTCGACTCCCCGCTCCCCAGCCCCAGCCCCAACAGAAACCCCGTCCAGACTGCGCCGCTCCGGCCCCAGCTTCTCAATCGGACATTAGGAAAGATGGGGAGGCGCCGCCGGTTCACGCAGCAGCCCACCAGCGACGACGACGACGACGACGACAAAGCCGTCCCGCAGCCGCTCAGAACCACCAAGCCCACAGCCCCCCTCTCCTCGGGCGCCAAGAAGCAGCAGCGTCACCGTGCCGACGAGGACGACCTGGAACTCGAGGAAGAGGAAGAGGATGAGAAGGACCTGGCGGAGTTGAGGAAGAACGAGGAGGAGGAGAGGCGGGAGGAGACGCAGACCCGCCGCCGCAGGGGCCGCAAACCCAAGCGCCCCGCCGAGGAGAGCGACGAGGATCCGGAGGAGAAAAAGGCGGAATCAGAGGAGGAGGAGGAGGAGTCCCGCGAGGAGGATAGCACGGAGGCGGTACCCGTCGGGGAACCTTTGAAGGTGACCGGCAAGGGGAAGAAGCAGCGGAGGCATTACCTCTCCTTTGAGTACGAGGGCAACACCTTCGAGCTTGTAAGCGGCCGCCCTGCTTCTATTAAACAAATTTTTTTTTGTTCGATTTTATAGGGTTTTTGGAGGTTGTAAATTTTGTTATGGATTTGTGTAGGAGGACCCGGTGCTGCTCACGCCCGAGCAGCAGAAAGAGAAGCCCTATGTCGCCATCATCAAGGTCTGCAATTGGTGACACAATTTTGCGGAGATATTAGTACATTGACATGCATAGAATTCACATAGAGGATATGCTATTTTGTGCCATCTTTTTCCAGATAGTCACAGAAAATTTCTATGTTAGGTAGTTCATTTTTTGCTAAGATACGGAATTATTAGCTAGTTTTCGTAAATTTAACAATGTTTTCTTGCTCATATGCTTCACATTGCAGTCAATTGTTGAAAATGGACTTCATCGTTTAGGACTCCACATGTTCACTGTGCTCTCTGCTCTAGGCTTGGTTTTGGCTGCACTTTACCCTGTGTTTTTTTTCCATGGTTGAACAATGCTTTTATACCAGGCTTTAGGTAATGATCTATGTTGAGCGGTTTTTGTACGACCTAGCTTGCATTCTATGATTGGGGCTATTGGCTATTCTCAGTAGTTGTGGAGCCAAAATCCCTCATCTCTTTAGAGCTGCATGAATGTTCTATGAATGCAATTGTCCTTACTTCTGTTACCTCTTTCTGTTATCTATTCATCTCTGGTACAATTGGTTCTTAATGATGTATGCTCATTTATTTTATTTATCATCATGGAGCAGGATATAACAGAAAATGACGGGAGCTTATCGGTAACTGGTCAGTGGTTTTATAGGCCAGAAGAAGCTGACAAAAAGGGTGGTGGGAATTGGACAGCAAGTGACACAAGAGAGTTATTTTATAGTTTTCATATAGATGATGTGCCAGCGGAGTCAGTTATGCACAAATGTGTGGTCCATTTCATTCCACTGAACAAGCAGATTCCCAGTCGAAAGGAACACCCTGGATTCATTGTCCAAAAAGTTTACGACACAGTTGCGAAGAAATTGTGGAACTTAACAGATAAGGATTATGAGGATAACAAGCAACACGAAATCGATCTCCTTGTGAAGAAAACAGTGGACCGTATTGGACAGCTTCCTGACCGTGAACCTATAGATGTACCTGCTGACAGTACTGATCAGTTCTCAAATAAACGCGGTCTACGAAAGAGACCTCCGAACCCTTTAGACGTGTCGAGAGATACAACAGGCAAACCCGAGCAATTCATAAAAGCAGAGACACCTGGGAGTGATAATCTAAAGCATTATGCCATCCTCGCCAAATATAAAGCTGTCACTAACGCCACTTATCGCGATAAGTGGCTTGATAAACTAGTAGACACTATACCATTAACATCAAAAGAAGGTGCTGAGGCTTCTCATGCCGATGCTGGCAGTGTGGCCAAAATTTCAAATAGCTCTTCATCTGCAAGGGATCCTAGTTCAAGTGTAAGTTGCTCCTTTCTTGTAACGAGAATTGTTTACTATTGCACGTCAAATTCATAGTTAGTAGAAGTAGTAGGGATCTACTATGTAGGTATATTAGGACTAGAAAGTAGAACATGGTTTCTTAGAGTACATGGTTGGGGGTACAGAACATTTTCTCCGAAACTCGACAAAATTCCACTGTGAACATGAAACTCATATCCTAAAACGGTTTTTGAGGTCAGCAAATCCATACAAGATACATAGGTGTCCTACTGAACCTTGTGGGTTTATCATCTGTAATTCTTATTGTATATATACAATAGTAGGTAAAATTGTATGTATCAATGCTGTCTGGGGAACCCGTTAAGGCTTGTTGAGGTTTTAATGGTTTAGAAGTTCTCAAACAATATGAAACAAATACTGAAAAATCACACCTATAATATAAGATGATCCAACGGAGCGATTGGGAAAAATATGAGTTTATGTGCCCTTGGTAAAAATAACAATCATAAAGTTGTTATTTTTCATCTAGGGTACACAAAGTTGTATTTTCCCAATCATTCCGTTGGATCATCTTATATACCTGGATCAGACTATTCATCACCAAGGGTGAAGAATAACAATTCTTCACCCTTCTCTAATTACATCACTACCCTACATTTTATGTCTTGTAAATTTTGTCTTACATCGGATGTGAAAAGAGAAGGTCAGCAAACTTGTGTCGGTCGAAAGAGATATTTCACGTCATGAACGTAAAAATATAGTATAAAATATACATGTAAATGTAAATTTTGTGGTTTTATGACTCATATCTTCTCTTATATCGAATTTTGCGTAGTGAATCAATATGAACGTAATTATTCGTAAACAAATGTAAATTCTAAATGTAATGACGTAAAGAAAACCATGGGTGTAATGCTATTCATCACCCAGGGTGCAGAATAAGTTACTTTACACCCGAGTTTTTTTTTACGTCATTACATTCAGAATTTACGTTTGGTATACGAATAATACGTTCATATTCAGAATTTATGTTTGGTATACGAATAGTTACGTTCATATTGATTCACTACACAAAAATTGCTATAAGAAAAGTAAGATATGAGTCATAAAACAACAATAGTCACATTTATATGTAGTGTGATAACGTTATTGGATTGTTGGCCATTGTATGACTTAATCCAGTTAGGTATCTGCCATATATTGTTTCACTAGCTAATTTCATTGTGCCTGTTGTCTGCTAAACTGATTCTTCTACTTCCTACATATTAAAAGTTTTAGTTATAATTATATTTTGTTATTTAGATATTGTTGGCATGTCTCGGTTATTTTTTTTATTCACATATTGTTGGCCTAATTCTTCTACTTCCTCTACAATTATTTCCAATTTTTAGCTAAAAATATATTATTATCAGCCAACAATGTGAACTGTGCATGCTTTTCCTATGGCTAATTTCGGCATGCTAAACTAAGGTCCATCCTTTTGTCCTACGTTTACTTGTTAACAAAATAGTGCATGCATCTACAATTATTTGCTGAAACTCCTTTTCTAGTTTTAGGCTCGATTTTTGCGGTTGCTGAACCATGTTGTGCTGAACTTACTTTATATTCTGCTGTGAAAAATAACACAAAGGTAGAAAAAGTAGGTGAGCCAAACAGAAAATACTTAAAAGCTTAGGAAAGCTAGATTATCATAATCCATGTCAGTGCCAGACACAGCCTTAAAATAAGTTCTGGTTCTGTTCTGTTTTCATGCTGGTTTGCTGTATTCTCTTATTGTTGCATTTCATAGAAGATCTAGATGAGCCTTCTACTTGTTTCTTGGATCCCTGTTTTTTCATCCTTTTATCTTTCCTCCTTGGATGGTTGGTAATGATCTTCTATTTTCAGGATAATGAAAATTCATATCCACCAGATGTGGTTGTTTCAATAATGGCCTCCTTAGAAAGGTCTACATATGACGCTCTTCATGCTGACTTCCAGAAGTATAATCAGAAAATGAGAAAATTAGAATTCAACATCAAGGTACATAACTATCCAGACCTTCGTTTTGGCCTATGTTTCTTGGGAACATCTATTTTCAACCTTAAATGCCAAAGTTGATACGATTATGTCCATGCTATATGCTAGTACTGAATAACTGTAACGCTAGCTACTTAGGACTGGAGCTTCAAGAGTTCGCCATCATTCCCTCAAGATCGATAGTTTATTACTGTGGGTATGCATGTCTATGTCGATGGGCATCATATGTCTGCTCAACTAGCTAATTAGGAGGACTGGAGCTTCAAGAGTTAGCCATCATTCCCTCAAGATCGATAGTTTATTACTGTGGGTATGCATGTCTATGTCGATGGGCATCATATGTCTGCTCAAGCATTTCACATGCTTCCACATATATTCATCTTACCTGGCATGGATCTTAAATATTGGGAAAACTAATTATTTCAGATTGTTCCCTATGAGTAAAAGTGTAAACTTAACACATACAATCATGCGCAGTAAGATCCCAGCAGTTAGGAAAGTTAGGATTAGTTCCTTCCATAGGAGCCAAGTTATCCAGCTTCATATGACGGGGGACATGTATCAATGCCAATCAAGATCAAAATAGTTGTTTTATTTCCTACCAATGCTTAGTCTAACTTATCCCTGAACTATCCAAGGATAATCCCAGATACATCATATTTCTTTGAAGGAACTATTTGGAAAATTCTATCGTTATTTTCATTTCTATGGTTGCTGTAATTACCATGCTACTATTTCATACCAATTAATGATATGCTCCTTGACAATTTATCATGGGATTTTTTGTCATATAGATTTTTAACTCATACTTTTTATTTTGGATCCGCAGAATAGCCCTGTACTGCGCAGGCGACTGATGAACAAGGAGCTTGACCCTCCAGTTCTTTTAACCATGTCTCCAGATGAACTAAAGGTCTAGTAATTTGTTTCACGTGCTTTACATTTTGTCCTTATAATAACCAAATTAACCATTTTCTCTATCTCCTTCACGACAATAATTATATTTTGCTTGCTAGTGTTAAGGAGTATTAGTATTGGTCTAGGAGTCCGTATTAGTCTATATTTCCTTCCTTGTACCCTAAGTCTTGTGTACTATATATTTGCTCTCCAACCATAACATGTATCTTGAGCCTAGGTTTAGGATATTTTCTCCGGACGCTGCAACTCGCCCGCCAGGTCGAGTTCCTCTCCTGGTCTCTCTCCGTCGATCCCGTTCTCAGATCGATTCCACCCAATCGATTTTTTTTTTCTGGATGAAGTGGCACCAAGCTTCTGGCGTTTTCTGTGACAAGAGGCGTAGGCCTCCAGAAGATCCAGTGCATAGTGGATGGCTAAAGCGTGTTGAGAATGTCAAGAGAGGTCGGGGTAGACCAAACTTGACATGGGAGGAGTCCATAAAGAGAGATCTGAAGGACTGGAATATCACCAGAGAACTAGCCATGGACAGGTGTGCGTGGAAGCTAGCTATCCATGTGCCAGAACCATGAGGTTGTTGCAAGATCTTATGGGTTTCAACTCTAGCCTACCCCAACTGTTTGGGACTAAAGGCTTTGGTGTTGTTATCGTCTATTTATAGGCCTTCGTTGATCTGCCACTTTGGGACTCTGCCTCCCTGGTCAGGCCGCCTCCTAGGTCTCCGCCGAACCCCTCGGCATGGGCCCACCATCTCCTGCACGCCCAGTCGCCGTCGCCATCCTGCGTGTCAGCATGCTCCCGCAAGCTCGTTCCGCTCCATTCCTGATCCAGGCCCCGTGCCTTCGACCGAGCAAATCATCCGCGATTGGCACCTGTACGAAGCACATCCCCATGCCCATGCAGCATGCCGCCCAGATTACTGTACCCGCTGGAATCTCGCGCCCCCTCGTCCTCCGCCTCGCAGGCTGCTCCCGCCCACCGTCCTGTTGCCGGTGGACAATATTAGGAAGTATTAGTATTGGTCTAGGAGTCCTTATCAGACCATGTTTCCTTTCCTTGCACCTCAAGTCTTATGTACTATATATATGCCCCTTGGGCCTTGTAATAAAGAGAAGTTGCCTTCATAACATGGTATCAGAGCCTAGGTTTAGGTCTCCCTTGATCGATTCTTGATCTCGTTCCTGCCGTTCTTGTTCCAATCCGCCTCCTCTCTATCGATTTGAGCTTCCAGCTTGATTTAATGTTGCCCGTTAGCTTCCGCGTGCCAAACATCTTCGAGGTCTAGATCGCCTACAAGTCCATGGTTGGGTTGGGCCTGGTTGGCCGATGCCCAATTGAAGATCTCCTAGGCTGGGCCTGTTCAAGCCGCCGCTTGTGCGTGCTGCTGCTGCAGCTCCCTGGGTGACCTCCTTATGCCATGCGAGCCCACCATACCTTTGTCCGTCAGACTTTCTCTGGTCCTGATCCTTTCTATACAACTTTTGTGGCCTGCTTGCCCTTGTTTTCTTTAGGATTTTCTGGACTTTGTTTGCATTGTCGATTTACGCCCATTGTGCCTTAGCCGCCGAGCTTCTTTCGCCGTCGGTTGTCGTGGGCTATGATTTTCTGTGCAATGCTTTATTCTCTTGATGTGCCATCTTCCTTTGACAACCCATCTTCTCTTGATACTTATCATGTATCTTCTAGTGGTGTGGTGTCTTCCTGTGATGTGCCATCTCTTCGTTATCCCCTTTGGCTTGACTCGACAGGTTTTGAAGACTCTTCATACTACGATGACACTCTAAAGACGCGGATTTGGATTATCATTTATTTTTTCTAGTATTACGCTTCTTCAAATGCAATGCTATGCATACGCTTTGCATTTGAGAGGGGGTGGTGGTGGTGGTGGTGGGGGGGGGGGTGTTAGGAAGTATTAGTATTGTGGTCTAGGAGTCCTTATTAGACTATGTTTCCTATCCTTGCACCTCAAGTCTTGTGTAATATATATATATATATATATATATATATATATATATATATATTACACAAATTTTTCCTACTACAGGGTGTAGTTACTCCCACTTTTGTTTCATACGTTCTAGGTAGTATCTATAATATCAGAGAGTATGTACGCGTAGTATGTAGTATGTAAGAATGTTTGGGTAGTATATATACTATTTTTTACGTAGTATGTAGTATATTTTGAGCATACTCCTTTTTACGTACAAATATGTACATATTTCGCAAATATTATAAAAACATGGGCTCACATGCAATTTTTTCACATAACTCGCTTTGGAGTATCTTAGATATAGTATATGAACATATTAAAAATAATAAAGTAGAATATATATACTACCACATGATAGTATATGAGAAATGGGTGTAACTACATATATATGGGCCTTGTAATACAGATAAGTTGCTTTCATGACAGACACGATCCGCACTGCCGCTGCCTTCTCAGAGTCTGGCCGCTGCAGCCACTGGCTGCACCTCAACAGTCCATCGCCTTCTCAGAGTCTGGCCGCTGCAGCCACCGGCTGCACCTCAACAGTCCATCCGCACCCAGGCTGACAGCTTCACCGTCCACCGCGGCCCAGGGCAGCCGCACCTCCAGTCTGCCGGCCCCCAGCTTGACACATCGAACCGCCGGGCCTCCTACTCTTCACAGTGGTCCACCCTGGCGACCACTCCACCAGCGACTCGCCATGCATTGTGCTCCTGCTCCACGCATGCTATGCCCGCATGCCCGAGCATGCCTTGTGCTATTTGCTGGACGCTGGTCCTCTGTTTCCCCTGCTGTGGAATTAGCCTTTGGGTGTGAGTACTCGTGGGCATCTCACCTGTATGGCCTCCTTCGCAGTCTCCCCTGCAAACACGATGGGTCCTGCATCATTGTCTCGCGTGTGCGTCCTAGCTTCTATCTTTCTATGTCTCCGATGCGTCCACGACATCCGTTGCTCTTTCGTGTTTCTCGTGCATGCGGTTCCACCACACCATTATATGCCAACCTCCTTTTCTGATCTTGTCCTTTCTATACAACTTTCGTGCCTTTCTGGTCCTTATTGTTTCTATTAGATTTTTGTGGCTCTTTTTGCATTGTTGTTGATCCATGCTCATTCTCTTGCCGCCGAGCTTCTTTCACCCCCGGTTTCTTGGGCTACTTTTTTGTGCAGTGCTTCATTCTCTTGATGTGCCATCTTCTTTTGATAAACCATCTTCACTTGATACATAATCTTCCTTGTACGGTTGTACCTCAAGTCTTTTGTACTATATATTTGCCCCTTGGGCTATGCAATAGAGTAAGTTGCATCCAGTTGATAGGGCAAAGGATAACAAGACTGAAACTTTTCTATTTAGTACAAAGCATTTAGCTTCTAAATTTAAACATGCAGCATATCTTATACAAACGGCTTTTGTTGGAACGAAAATAAATACAAAAAAAGCTTTAAATGATTCTGCAGAAAGTGTAAAATTTGTTTGAGATAAATATCAGACAATGAAATTAGAAGGAAAATGAAGAGTTTATTTTTGACTTTGGCATAGAAATGGAATAGGAGAAGCAGGGGGGAGTGATGCTCGTCATAGCTTGATCTTGACGTGTTGAGCTTGCCATGACAGAGGGGAAGTACAGGGACACATGCTCTGCGGCTGAAAGTGCATAGTCCAATGGGAGTAGAAGGAATTATCACTCGGGCGATGCATGGCATGCCAGTGATGTCGAGCTCTAAAGGTGGTTGCAGGCCATCATGATCATATGATTGAGAACAGTGAAAAAAGAAGAAGAAAATGACAGAGTGCATTGATATGTGGGACTTGTTAGATGAATTATTTCTTTAATATGCCTGTGCCATTGCCATGTTGGGTTCGTCAGCCACATCTATATCATTTTTTTGTTTCGGGTTGGGGTGGATGTGGGGGGTAGAAGTCCTTACAGCTGAGTGGGTTAAGTAGATGCATCCTAAATTCAGGGGTTTAAATAGATCTTCTCCAATTCTAATGGTAGCTGTTTGAGCATTTCAGGCTGGGTTGACACCAGCAGAGAAAACGTCTGAACCAGAAGAAGCAAGGCGGTTGCAGGTATTGTTCATCAGTTCAGTAATTAGTCAAAACTGAGTAAAGAAGAATATTCAGTACGATTACTAATTTTTAATGCGGAGTTATACTAGTGATTCTCATATCTTGTGTTTGTTTTAACTAGATGACTGACGCACGATGTGAAAGGTGCACAGAAAAGAGAGTAGGCATTTCTGATATTATTCATGCTGGTCATGGAGATCGATATCAGGTATTTAGTTTTTCATTTTATTTTCTTTATTGCATTTGGCTAACAAGATGGGTTACATTCTCTATTTTTCTGGATGCCATGTTGGGCCTTTCCATTTTGATTGTACAATCTAAAGGTATTCTGTTTTTAAAATAATATAATTCCATAAATGGATAAAAAGTAGTGCTAATTTTGGCATTTCAGGGAATGGTTTCAACTTTGAGGCCTCATTTGGTTCCAAGGGGAGATAATACCATGGAAATGGTGCCCTGGGTAGAATGTTCTTGACCAATTAATAACCCCGTGGAAACTTCACATCACCATTTGGCAGAGATGGGGATAATACGCCCGTCTTACCAATGCAATTATTCCATTGCGCTGCTGCGGCTACCATCGCTGGAGATGTGGATGAGTTCCCATAGCTGCAACTCTACAAGAACATGACCATCACCCGCATCACATCAGGAAACGGCTCCACCAAATTTGGTCTCGTCAGTGCCATGCCGGAGACAACAAGATCCGAAGAGGACTTCAGTGATTTCACCGCAGATCAAAGGAGCGTCACACCTGCTTTTCTCCTTGACGACCTACAGGGCTGGCGAAAAGTCACCACGCAGGTCAGATCGGGCCGGCAGCTCGACGAGGGATGCCAACATAGACCGGGTGGAGGAGGGACTCGCCGTCGGCCTGGGGATGGAGGAGGGACACGCTGGCGGGCCGTCAATCCTGGGCACCGGAGGGAGGGGGTCAGGGGCGTTGCTTCGGTCGCCGACGGAGTGGGCCAGACGCGTAGGTTTGGTCACCGGCGGAGGAGCTCGGAGGCGGGCGCTGGATCTGGGTCGACGTGCCTGTCGCGCTCGTCTTGTCGCGCTCGTCTCGCTCGAGCCGTGGCTTCTCTCCCCGGCCTATGGGGTCGTGGCTTTTCTCCCCGTGGAAACGACGTGGTTCGGGCAGGGATCCCTCCTCCTCGTGTGTGACCAAATGGCATCGTGGGCTTACCCGGGTCAGTTCGACCGTTGGTTTTCCCGCACGGGGAAAAGGCAGGGATCCCCCCGGGATCCCATGCAACCAAATGAGGCCTGAATAGTTCAAACCTGCCTCTAAACACTTGTTTGGTTGGTGCCTTTGTGGGCTTCCAGATCTATTCTTTTCCTTGCACATGCTTTCAGATCTCTTTAGGAGTGCTGGATTGTGCAAACCTTCTCCTATTTACTGCCATTGTTCACTGATTTGTTCGAGGCTCTTGTTCCTGTCACGAATATGCAACTTGTATTACTAGGAGGCCAAAGCCACCATATATATATGTACATGAGAATGCCAAAAGGCAAGAATACAAAAGGCCAAAGGACATCATCAATATAACTCTTAACACCCCCCCTCAAACTCATGGTGGATCCATAACACTGAGTTTGGAGAGGTGAAATCTGTGTTGCACTCTAGTCTGTGCCTTCGTGAAGAAGTCCGCTAGCTGTAACTCGGAAGGCACATACTGAAGAGCAATAACATGATCCTGCACATCAGCACGCACATAATAAGCATCAACACCAATATGTTTGGTAAGCTCATGCTTCACGGGGTCCCGCGCAATGCTGATAGCACCTGTACCCTCGGACAAAAGGGTGGTAGGTGTAGTAACAGAAACACCAAAATCCTCCAGTAGCCATCGTAACCAAGTCACCTCTGCTGTCAGAAGAGCCATAGCTCTCAACTCGCCTCTGCACTCGAACGAGAAACTCCAGTCTGTTTCTTCGTCTTCCAGGCAATGAGAGAACCACCAAGAAAAACACAGTAAGCAGAAAGTGAACGGCGATCCTAAGGATCACTGGCCCACGTAGCATCCGAATAGGCCTGGAGCTGTAACGAGGAAAAAAGAGACGACGAGAGATCGTGCCACGAAGATCGTAGAACACGAAGAAGGTGACTAGTGAACTGAAGTGGGAGCGGAAACAAACTGACTTAGAATATGGACAGGATAGGAGATATCCGGACGAGTCACAACAAGATAGACAAGACTCCCAACAAGATGACGATAACGCGTCGGATTAGACAAGAGCTCACCATCAGAAGCGCGAAGGTTAACATTGAGTTCCATAGGAGTCTCAGCAGTGCGCTCATCACTAAGAGCCGCACGAGCAAGAAGATCCTGGATATACTTTTCTTGAGAAATAGAAAAGCCATTAGAGGTGGAGGGAACCTCAATCCCAAGAAAGTAACAAAGGGGACCAAGATCAGACATAAGAAACTGCTCACTAACGCGGGCCTTGACAAAGGCAATGTACTCAGAATCGTCGCCAGTGATGATTATGTGATCAACATATAGAAGGAGAAGAGTGCGACCACGAGCAGCAAGGTGGACAAACAACGCTGCATCATGAGCATTGGGCGAAAAACCAGCTGTTGTGACGACAGAGGCAAAACGCTCAAACCAAGCGCGGGGGGCTTGCTTAAGGCCATATAGTGAGCGACGAAGACGGCAAACCATGCCGTCAGGAACTGAATACCCAGGTGGTAGCTGCATATATACTTCCTCACGCAACTCACCATTAAGAAAGACATTCTTAACATCAAGCTGAGACACGGACCAGTGGCGAACAGAGGCCACAGCGAGAAGTGTGCGAACAGTGGTCATATGGGCCACAGGAGCAAAAGTCTCATCGTAATCACGACCATGCTCCTGCTGAAAGCCACGAGTCATAGGACGAGCTTTATGACGCTCAAGAGAACCATCAGAGCGAGTCTTAATCTTATAGACCCACTTACAAGTGATGGCACGAACATGGGGTGGAAGAGAAACCAGGTCCCATGTGCCGGTGCGTTCAAGGGCAGCAATCTCCTCTGCCATCGCAAACTGCCGTTCAGGATGAACAATAGCATCTCAGTAAGAAGTCGGCTCAAGAACAGTCGAAAGACCATAGCGAGAAGGAGAATACCGGTCAGGGTGCGGACAAGGCCGAGAGCGAAGACCATAAGTCGGTTGAGAGGAGGAAGACGACATACTAGAAGAAGAGGGCGCATCGGTAGACTCATCCACAACATGTGAACGACGAGTATAATGGAAAGGAAAGGAGGGAAGAGGTGGAATCACTGGAGGTGGAGACGGGGAATCTATCGGTGATGAAGGTGGGGAAGGGGAAGGTATCGGTGATGAAGGTGGAGAGTCATGCGATGAGGGAGAAGAAATCGTAGGAGAGAACGGCGTCGGATCTGCAACAGCGGGGCGAGGAGTAGGAATATTGGTCACAGAGGGAGGTGTATTCGGAAACGTAAGAAAATAGATGTCCTTTGTGGAAAAGGCCGAGGAGGATGGACGCGGGTAGAAGGGACGAGATTCATCAAAGGTCACATCCCGAGAAATATGCATCCGGCGACCGATAGGATCCCAACACTGATAGCCCTTACGCTCATCCCTGTATCCGAGAAAGACACACTCAACAGACTGAGCGGGTCAGTTTGGTGCGTTCATGAGGGGCAAGCAAAACATAGCAAACGCAACCAAACAAACGGAGGGCCGTATAATCGGGAGAACGACCAGAAAGACGTTCAAGAGGAATACCACCCTTTAGAGTAGCAAATGGCTGAATGTTGATGAGATGGGTGGAAGTGGTAACAGCCTCAACCCAGAAGTGAGGCGGAAGAGAGGCGGCGATCATCATCACAGGTGCCGTCTCAAGTCGGCGACGATGCTTGCGCTCAGCCACACCATTCTGAGCATGAGCACCAGGGCAAGAGAACTGAGCAAGAGTACCCTGGTCAGCAAGGAATCATCGTAGCGCATGGGAGATATACTCACCAGCTGAATCTGCGCAAAATACACGAATAGGAGTGGAAAATTGGGTATGAACCATGGCAGCAAATTTTTTGTATATAGATAAGACCTCACTACGAGAAGACATGAAATAGATCAAAGTGTATCGAAAAAATCGTCTATAAAGATAATATAGTATCGATAACCCCCTTTCGAAGCGAAGGGAGCTGGACCCCAAACATCAGAGTGAACGAGATCAAAAGGACGCCCGGACACTAACTCACTGTGAGGATAGGGTAGCTGAATCTGCTTACTGAGCCTACAACCTAGACAATCCAACGAAGCGTTGCCGGAGAAAGACCCAGAACACCACGATGAACTAAAGACGAGAGACGAGAACCACATAAATGGCCAAGGTGATGATGCCATTGCTGAAAAGAGCTGGTAATGCAGCAACAGGAGTTGCGAGACTGGCGGTGGTGGCAGCGGAGGGAAGACGAGGCCTGTCAAGCTTCCAGAGACCATCAGAGCGTCGAGGGCCAGCACCAAGCAGAGCGCCCGTGCGACGATCCTAAACAGAACACGAATCAAAGTCGAGAATGACCCTACAACTAGAGTCAACAATCTGACCACAAGATATGAGTTGCACGGTAAGTCGAGGAACATGAGCGACGGAGGGAACATGAAATGAAGAGGTGCTAAGAGTGCCTTGACTAGCTACAGGGAGGGGAGTGCCATCAGCCGTAAGAACATGAACTGGAGACTCAACAGGTCGAACGGAGGTCAAAGTGGAAGAATCATAAGTCATATGAAAAGACGCTTGAGTATCAAGAATCCATGGAGATGTACCTGAATGAGTAGATGATGGTTTCTCAGTGCCAGAAGAGTCAGCCACAGAAACTGCAGTACATGTCGGTGAAGAATCCCAAGCATCAAGCAGGCATCGCAGCTGCGCAATCTCACGCATAGAGAGGGACACGCCCGAAGATATCGAGGTAGAAACACCTGCCGACGATGAGCAGTCGCCACCACTCGTGAAAGCCCGCGTGTAGGGTCGACCGAGAGTAGCGAGTCAACGTAGAACCGCATGTGGAAGCCACTCGGGGAGTCGACGTAGAGCGGTCTCCGCCGCGCATGGAAGCCGAGAGAGGAGTCGGCGTAGGGCGACAATCACCAGGTGCAGAAGTCGTGTGAAGAGTCGCTGAAGAACGACCAACAGTGGACAGGAACTTTCCTACGAAATCTTGTGCAAATGAATCCCATGGATTGCAATCCTACGAATCAAACAAGTAGGAAAAATTCCCAAGGATTAGAATCGTCCAAAGTTCCTTTGGAAATCCTTTGAATCAAAGAGTCCATCAATCTCTTATTGTTACAATTTCTTTGTATCTCCAATGGTGTCAAACACTCCTCGATGCAAATTCCTGTAGTTCTCCACTCCTATAGGATGGAAGAGGACAAGACATTCCAATCCTACATTTTTCCTATTCATGTGTTTTGAAAATCCTGTAAATCAGAGAAGCCATATTGTTGCCTTTGTAACTGCTACCATCATGGACTGCAATGAGACATGCCATAAATGGAGAGGGCAGGCGAAGGATGCAATGGCGGCTCGGGCAAAGAGAATGATTAGGGTGCCTTACTGCTTGATGATTGTTAGCTACATGATGGGGAATCGGAGGTAGGCCATGGGGTCATTATGAAGTCACCAGGTGGGGTGTCTGTCTTGCTTACAAGGAAAGGATTACAAGCCAACGGCTGCTAGCTGTTTACCAATTCACCACGTAATACAGAATACAACGAAGGAATTTATAATCCTCAGGTTAGGACCCAATCCCCATTTGCATAACGGGTTGATGTCTGATGGGCTCTCTGCTGGGCCGGCCCTCCTTGGTGATGAAGGTTGCATTGGTGGCGTCCGTAGTTGATGCATGCCCAGTGCTAACACTCTCCCTTTCTTGATGACCATCTTGTCCCCAAGCTGGTGCTCGTGGAAAGCGTTGCTTTAGCTCCTCCAAATCCTCCCATGTTGCTAAGGAATCCGGTTGATCCAACCATTGGACTAGTCCTTGAGGTACGGCTTCATCACCACGGCGACGCAAGTGATGTTGAAGCACCCTTACTGGTACTGCAAACTGAGCATCTGGAGGATGAAGTTCAGATTGAACTTGACAGTGTGGTCCAAGTGCAAGTTTCAGTTGGGAAACATGAAGTACTGGGTGAATTTTGCTAAATGCAGGCAACGCCAGCTGATATGCCGAAGCACCTACTCGTTCCATGCGCCATAGTATTTGAACAGCAGCTTTATGATGAACACGAGGAGCGATAGAGGATTGGATGTATGGTTGCAAAAAACCTGTCAGAATGCTTCTTGTCGGCTTGATGCTTTATGCGAGTTTGAACCCTCTCCAAATGTTGCTGGAGTAAACGAAGCATGAGATCACAGTCATGGAGCCAAGTATTAAGATCGGGCACAGAACATGTATCGTCTGCAGACAAACCAAAAGTTCTGGGCGACTGGCCATACAATACTTCAAACAGTGATTTCCATTGAAGCGCTGAATGAGGGCTGGTGTTATACCAAAACTCAGCAAGAGACAACCATTGAGCCCACTTAACTGGACATGCATGAATAAAACAACGCAAATAGGCCTCCAGGCATTCAGTGACTCTTGGACTGACCATCAGTTTGAGGATGGTGAGAACTCATGCGTAGCTTGGTCCGTGTGATTGCTGCCATTTTCTTCCAAAACCGGCTGGAAAGATATGGTCTTGACCTATCACAATTGACTCAGTTAAGCGGGCCACGACCAGAACACAGTTGAAATGTACAGAGTGAGGCAACCCTTCTCCAAAATCCATCTTGAGCATTTGTCAAAACTTGCAGGGAACAAGCAAATGCTCTGAAAGTCCTGGATAGCAAGTTCGATCAGGTTTGGCTCACTGACAGACCATACACTCTTGAACATACTTTTTCACCTGAGCCCTCATGTGCTTCCAGTAAAAAGTTATTTCAGACGGTGAAGAGTAACTGGAATGCCAGAGTGGCCCCCAATAGGACTGGTATGAAAGGCATCCAACAATTTGGGGACCAGGTCCATGTCAGGAGGAAGCCAGATACGATCTTTACAACGGACCAAACCACCCCTGAGAGAAAAATGATCGTCTTCAGAAATTTGCACTGCTAATTTGACTAGTAATTCCTGAGCTTCAATATTTTCTTGGTAGACATCTAAGATCTCTTGTATCCAAGCAGGTTGGTGAGAAGATATAGCCAGTAACTGATCATCAAGATGAGGTTTGCGAGACAAAGCATCCGCAGCACGGTTGTCCACTCCTTTGTTGTACTTTATTTTGAACTGTAGGCCCAATAGTTTGGTGAACACATTTTGTTGCCAAGTTGTGTGCAGCTCTGGTCCTCTAAATCTGCCAGACTATTGTGGTCAGTTAGAATGAGAAATTCAACATGCTGTAGATAAGTTCTCCATTGTTCCACTGCAAGTAACATGGCCATATACTCATTTTCATATGTGGACAATCCTTTGCTCATAAAAGCGATTGGATGGCCTTTTTGAAGCAATACTGCCCCTACTCCAGCATCACATGCATCTGTTTCAATAACAAACTGTTGGTTGAAATCTGGCAAGGACAAAACAGGTGCAGTAGTGAGAGCCAACTTCAGTTGCTCAAAAGTAGACTGCCTTTGGAGACCAAACAAAAGGAACATGTTTCCAGAGAAGGTTTGTTAAAGGCTGGTTAATCATTCCATAGTATCTAGCAAACTTAAGGTGGTAGCCTGATAACCCAAGAAATCCACGGTATTCTTTCAAATTGTTAGATATATAGGCCAATTATTCACATCTGCTATCTTACTTGGATCAGTGGAAACACCCTTCTCAGAGACTACATATCCCAAATAAGGGGTACTGTGTTGAGGGAAAGCACACTTGGATCCTTTGACCTTCTACAGATGCTGCTGCAATAATTGTAACACTTGCTGCACATGCTGGAGATGATTCCCAAAAGTGGCATTGTATACAAGGATATCATCGAAGAAAACAATATCAAAAGTGGCAGTTTGTCATTCATGACTGACTGGAATGTTCCTAGTGCTCCTGTCAACCCAAACGCCATGACATTATCTGAACATGCAGTATCCAAGTCGACAATCCTTTGAACAGCAACAATCATATGAACATTGAATTTAAACCATCTACAAATCTAGTAGTATAGTGCAACATATCTGGATCAGGTTCATAAGCTGTCAACTGATCCATAAGTTCAGAAAACTGACTGATATATTCCTCAACAGAAACAGTCTGTCGAAGATAATACACCCTGTGCACTAAGGAATCATGTGATTGCGCCCAAATCGGCTAATTGCCGCTGCACAGAAATCATCCCATGAGGCTCGCACATAGCGTGCCGCTGCTCCCTCGAACCGCATTGCAGCCACCGCGCTCCATAGATCCGGGTTGGTACCAAACATCTCAAAGTAATCAACGCATTTGGTTTATCACAACTTAGGATTCTTGCCATCGAATCGCAGAAAATCCATTGACGGTGGTTTCGGTGGCATGATGACGAGGAAAAACCACTCCTCGCGTGTTGCCAAAGACTAGAGAAGGACGAACTCGGGTGTGGTAAATCGGCGAATAGCTCGTGCTGGAGGAGGGATGTAAGGCGTTGTCGCGCCCAATCCCGTCCCCGTGTAGTCGTAGACAAGCGGTGCCTCTGGGCCGGTCTCCGCGCCTCCCCTTGGCGTCCTGTCGACCAGATCCAATTCGCCGATGCAGGTGGTGTGACCCTCGGCAGCTCGAAGCTCCTGGATCTGCTTGAGGAGGTCCGCTTTGGCGCCATCAGTGTTAGCTTTCATGTTGTTGACGATGGTGCCGACCGCTGCACCAACCGTCCTGTCGACCACTGCATCAACAGAACACGCCACCGCCGCACGGACCGCGCTCCCCATCGCCGTCACAATGAGCGCATTGAGCTCCTTCTGATGACGAAGGTGGGCTGCTTCGCTCGCCTAACTGAGCGTCTCATAGATCGCCTCGCCTTCTGGTGTCAAGTACTCCATGAGCTCTTGCTGTTGCCGCCAGACGCGTGTCGTGCAGATGATCCGACGTGAGGTGGGTGAAATTTTTGGCTCTACCAATTGTTAGTTACAGGATGGTGAATCGGAGGTAGGCTATGGGATCATTTCAAATTCACTAGGTGGGGTGTCTGTCTTGCTTACAAGGGAAGGGACAAAGAAAGGATTGCAAGTCAATGGCTGCTAGCCGATTATCAATTAGCCACCTAATACGGAATCAATGAAGGTATTTATAATCCTCAGGTTAGGACCCAATCCCCATTACGGGTCAACGGCTGACGGGCTCTCTCGCTGGGCTCTCTTACTGGGCTGGCTCTCCTTGGTGATGAAGGTTGCACTTGTGTCGTTTGTACTCAATGTAGGCCTAGTGCTAACATTGATTCCCACCAGGCCATCACTGTGACTGGGCCACCGTCAGGGACGGAGCTAGGAATTTTATTTGAGGCGGCCCAATGAAACATCTAAAGCATTGAGGGGGGCCATACATACGAATTTAGTGGTCAAATTCATCAAATCCACGCACTACATAGGTGTACTTTGAGAAATTTTCACAGCATGGGGGGAGCCATGGCCCCGGCTCGCCCTCTGCTGGCTCGTCCCTGGCCACCATACCGTCACTTTCTTGCCTTCGCCTCTTCTACTTAAATCTGGGCTACAGATGGGAAGATGGACATGTGGGGCTGGGTTGGCCTGGTTTCGCTTGTTCTCTGTTCTTTGCCTATTTTGCTTGTGTTCATTTGAAATGTATCACTGTTAATATGGACACAGTCTCCAAGATGCAACTCCGACCATTACTATGATGTGAATATATTGTTAAAAAGTAGAAAATCACATAATTATGATATTTTTCATGACAATCAAACGTATTACTAGTGCTATTATTTTTGAATAATATTATCCTCATTTACTAATCTCAACTATCATGTCTTAGCGCCGCGAAGAATGCAAACTTTGACCTGCATTTTTATTCAGACATGACACATGTTCTGTGATCCCATTCCTTGATCTGATCGACCAGGTCCCTGGTAACTATGGGCCGTTATACCTGTTGGGAAATCTCTCGGTAGACGAAAATTCATCGTATTCTCTTAACATCGAATGACCCAATTGTCATGATTATATTTTTCTAAAATTGTACTCCCTCCGTTCACAAATATAAGATGTTCTAACTTTTCATTTCTGAATCGGATGTATATAGACACGTTTTAGTATGTTTGTTCACTCATTTTAGTCTGTCTGTAGTCCATATTGAAATATCCAAAACATGTTATATTTGTGAACGGAGGGTGTATCTATATGCTATGTTTGCCCAATAAGATCACACCATTGTGAATAAAATGCCTTACTGCTCATCCATATTAGGTGAACCGATTCGTTATATTTGCTGAATTTATGCTCAGTCACACCAACGCATTATCAAATCCTAGAACAAGTAGTCAACTATAACTATATAGTTATAACATATGGTGTACTTGTTAGCGAATGCGGAAAGCGTGAAGATACATCGGCAACAGTATTAGTTATAATGTTACTTGGTGTGGCTTCCTACTGGAGGGTGGCTGTTGAGCATGTGTTGGAAAGGCAGTTCACTTTTGCTAGATCGAAACTTAAAAGAGTTCTTGTAGTTGAATCTCAAATCAAATTGTTTGTACAGTATCTCATCTATAGGAGGCCTGGAGAGTTGTTAACTCAAAGAAGTGGAGCCGCAAGCACTTTTCCTCTGCAGGAAGTGTATGCAAGGCTGATTTCTGAAGGATAAACTTCATCTATCATTCTATCAATTTTTTTCCCTCACACGATTGTAATAAGCCTGAATTTGCCACAACCGTCTCATTGAATTTGCTTCTTTTTTTCAGCTCGAATGTATTTCCTGTGGTTACACATGGTTTTCATCAAGAGATGCCATCTCATCGCTGACGGTCGATACTCCAAGTTCTGGTGGGAATGTAGGCACCGCTCCCTGGGCAACAGCAAAGTTTGATGTCCTTCAGAAGCAGCTGGTAAGCCCTCGGGATCAGCCAGACAATAAGGCAAGTGCTGATGCTCTCCAGAAGAACACGGTGGCGTCCATTCCTAAACTTGAGAGGCATAAATCATTCATCAAACCGAAGCCAGAGGAGCCCTCTGCACCCACACTGGAGAAGCAGAAGGCGTTCACCAAGCCAAAGCCGGAAGAACCCTCTGCACCTTCGGCTAGCCATTAGTGAATGATCATGGGCGTTGCAATGTTTCAGAGATTGTACACCGGCAGCTCTTAAACATTCAGTAGAAGCATGAATAGGATGACAACACTCTCTTGTAGTCTATCGTTAAAAATTTCGTTAAACTAGTTTCATACTTCCACAAGCTACTTCTGATCTCACTCTTGTTACGGTTGGCACTAAAAAACTCTTAGGGCAAAAGCCACCAGTGAGGGCCAAGTGGTTGGCTCTAGGTGATTTCAACCAAATATATGGTGCAAGAGACTAGCGGAATGTTAACAGAAGCAGAATAAACCATTGCTCAGGACAACCCTAGCTAGCTGTTGGGCTGCGCTAGGTGCATAAATTTTCCTACGCGTAGATCACCCAGGAACATGCTAGGCATCACGTTTTTTTGAGTCTTCTCCTTGTCGATTCCTCGAACGTCCAGACGTCGGATCCGATGAACAGGTTTGCTGGAGTGGTGTAAGTGCGCAGCCTATATCTGCGCATGCAGGAGGAACATTGTGCGGCGGACCACTAGGTTTGATCGCACAGCCAGTGACGAGTGGATGTGGCTAATTGCAACAGCTAATTGCAACACATGCAAAGCCCTAACAGAAAACACTGAAGCAATAGATTGAATACGTGTACCGCACCTCCATTATATATAAGCATCCATCATGGGCTCAACACATGGGCCCCACATGGATCCTAAAGACTACATGTCTACTCGACCCAGATCCAAGTTCAGATCGGATCATATCCGACCCATGAAGTCGAATCCGATCTTGTAGGTTCCTTCCCTTAAGTGTGCGACCCCTTAGATTCATGTCGGCTTGGTCACAAATCAGATCACATCTGACCTGCTCGGTTGGTAGCGGCCTCTAGTAAAGCATGCCAAGCACCAAGCAGACCGGTTTGGTGAACATGTACAACGTGTCACACTTCTATTCCCTTTGCCTCACGACATGTGTTGTCGGGCTCAAGGCGAACCGGTCATCCTTGTTGCAGCTCGAACTCTCTCACTCCAATGATGCCGACCTACAACCGGATTATCTCAAACTCATGTTGCATGGCCATACTTATCAAGGTCGGATTACACGAGGGCCCAAAGTATATCTCTTCAGATCAGAGGGGCAAATCCCATCTTGCTTGACCAATGTCTCGTGACATGGGTCTAGACAAGCCCAAAGCCAACCTTTATAACTACACAGTTTCAGAGTAGCGTTTGGTCGGCCCAAAGCAGGTCGGTCACCATCTCAAGTCCATGCGCCAGCTTAGGTCTTAGGACACAGAACAAATGTTGTACTAGTTACTCACAGATGACTTATCGCCGCGCCTCATGGTTGGGTCTGTCCGACCTAATGTCCATCTGAGCTCGGATCCGGTCACCCATATCCGACATTGGATCCGACCAGGTCCATGCAGTCTGTCAACATCTAATGCTCCATGCTTAGCGAGATCCAACCATCTACCGTGTTGCTGTCGGGCCCATGGGACTAGGGGTACCTAGGCAGGTCTTCCTGCGGCCCAAGACACGACGCTCTGTGCGAGTCCAGTATGGCCCATCTTCAAGACTTCAAGAGCAAGACCCTCGCGAGGGCCCCTGCTTCACGAGGTGCCCAACGATGAGCTACCCAGGAGCTCCAGAGGCCTCGTGCTAGGCGGCATCCCCAAGCTGCCTCCCGAGGCCCCCTCGCGGGTGGATACTCCGAGGGCGCCAAGTCCCGCCTCGCGGTGCACGTGGGTGACACGAGCCACGACGAGCGGCACCAGAGCCGTGCCAGCAGGTGCAGATGGTGGAGCTTTCCTCTTCCGTGCTAAAGGAGCAGGGTAGCTCGCTGGTTCCCAAAGCAATCTCTAAAGGTTGCCACTCCGGTGCAAAAAGACCAGGACCGCCGGCTCGCCAGGATGGAGGTCATCGCCGAGCCCACCGACGCGTCATGCCTAGAAGATTTAGCAGGCGGAGACTGCTTTTGCCAGGATAAGATGTACTCCTGTCCCCCTTCGAATTTGCCGTTGTGGCAACCCTTCCCGCCTAGAGTTTTGGGGGGAAGACGACCAAGGCCAGTATAAGTATAGGTGGAGCACCACCATAGGAGGAGATCCATCCATCGAGTCTCGAGGCCTCTAAAGGCAGCCCACGCTTGTACTCGCATGTTCATCCTCCCTCGCGAGGCAATCCACAAAATGCAGGAGTAGGGTCTTACACCGCAAGGTGGCCCGAACTAGGGTAAACTGCCGTGTCTCTGATCCTTCTTCCCTACCGCTCGAGCACGTCGGAGCATCGCCGTGAGGCAGCGAGCAGTGAGGCCAAGTGTAGCGAAGTTCTGTGAGCACACCCCATAGTTTGAACCTTTGTTGGGTCCTCGGAGCCCCTGTTCCGACATTTGGCGCGCCAGGTAGGGGTGTGCCTGAGTTCTTCCGCTGCACTCCGGCCTCTGCTTCGTCGCCACCATGGCCGACGCTCGTCGTGCTCGAGCCGAGCGCCAGGCGGCTCGTGTCGCCCAAACGGAGCCCGCGGGTAGCGGTGGCCGCCGCCACTCCGCCTCGGGTGCGACCAACGCCGCCACTGACCCTGCTGCCCATGAGGAGCAGGACTCCTCCCTGCACCCCTCTGTGCGTCAGGACAGTCACAACGCCACGATGTCACCCGCCGCTGCTACAGGCTCGTCCTCCCACGATCTTCAGGGGCCGATGAATGCGCAGGTCGCGCTTCTCATGGCGCGCGAGCTTCTGCGTTATCGCCCGACCAACGAGGGCTATGACGCCCGGCTTGGCCGCATCATTGAGCTTGTCAATGCCGCGGGAGAGGCCCCGACGCCCTCTCACTCGCTTCGCCCTCTGCCATCCCAGCTGCGCCATCCCCCGCCGAAGATGTGGTGCATGGTGCACCTCAGCCGCCTCCATTGTGCGGGGACATCGTCGAGCCCCGACGCGAAGCATGCCTGCACGACCCACTGCGCGGAACTCCTGCACCTGCCCGAGACGAGGCCAACTGCCAGATCGTCCACCGTGCGTTGCCCGATGCGCACCTGCTCCTCGAGCAGCGGCAACAATGCCAAGATTGAACCGTCCAGGAGGTCGCAGCGGCCGGGCGCCAGAACCGCCCACCCTCGCGCACGGCACTCCTTCAAGCAGGGTCGGCTGTCGGGCCTTCACTCGCGAGCTGCGCCGGGTGGTTTGGCCCGCCAAGTTAAATCCAGACCTGCCTCCGCGCTACCATGGCGGCCCCAACCCTACGGAGTTCCTCCAGCTCTACGCGCTGAGCATTGGGGCGGCAAAAGGTGACTACAAGGTCATGGCGAACTGGTCCCCCATGGCCCTCAAGGACGGCGCGCACTCCTGGTTCATGAACCTGCCCGAAGAGTCAATCTCTTTGTGGGCTGAGCTATGCGAGCTGTTCGTCACCAACTTCAAAGGCACCCACGACCGTGCCCTCGCCATGAGCGACCTGCAGTGCATGAAGCAACGCCCCGACGAGACCATCCGCCAGTACATCCAGCGCTTCAGCCAAGTGCGTCACAAGATCCCGCGCGCCTCGGACGAGGCCATCATCATGGCGTTCACCAATGGAGTCAAGGACGTTCGCATGTGCTAGATGAAGGAAATATGCCCTAGAGGCAATAATAAAGTTGTTATTTATATTTCCTTATATCATGATAAATGTTTATTATTCATGCTAGAATTGTATTAACCGGAAACTTAGCACATGTGTGAATGCATAGACAAACAGAGTGTCACTAGTATGCCTCTACTTGACTAGCTCGTTGAATCAAAGATGGTTAAGTTTCCTAACCATAGACATGAGTTGTCATTTGATTAACGGGATCACATCATTAGAGAATGATGTGATTGACTTGACCCATTCCGTTAGCTTAGCACTTGATCGTTTAGTATATTGCTATTGCTTTCTTCATGACTTATACATGTTCCTATGACTATGAGATTATGCAACTCCCGAATACCGGAGGGACACTTTGTGTGCTACCAAACGTCACAACGTAACTGGGTGATTATAAAGGTGCTCTACAGGTGTCTCCGATGGTACTTGTTCAGTTGGCATAGATCAAGATTAGGATTTGTCACTCCGATTGTCGGAGAGGTATCTCTGGGCCCTCTCGGTAATACACATCACTATAAGCCTTGCAAGCAATGTAACTAATGAGTTAGTTGCGGGATGATGTATTACGGAATGAGTAAAGAGACTTCCCGATAACGAGATTAAACTAGGTATTGAGATACCGACGATCGAATCTCGGACAAGTAACATACCGATGACAAAGGGAACAACGTATGTTGTTATGCGTTTTAACTGATAAAGATCTTCGTAGAATATGTAGGAACCAATATGAGCATCCAGGTTCCGCTATTGGTTATTGACCAGAGATGAGTCTCGGTCATGTCTACATAGTTCTCGAACCCGTAGAGTCTGCACGCTTAACGTTCGGTGACGATCGGTAATATGAGCTTATGTGTTTTGATGTACCGAAGGTAGTTCGGAGTCCCGGATATGATCACGGACATGACGAGGAGTCTCGAAATGGCCGAGGCATAAAGATTGATATATTGGAAGCCTATATTTGGCCATCGGAATAGTTCCGGATGAAATTGAGATTTTACCGGAGTATCGGGAGGTTACCGGAACCCCCCGGTAAGTGTATGGGCCTTATTGGGCCACAGTGGAGAGAAAGAGAGAGGAGACCAGGGCAGGCCGCGCGCCCCCTCTCCCTCTGGTCCGAATTGGACTAGGAGGGGGGGGGGGCGCCCCCTTTCCTTCCTCCCTCTCCCCCTTCCTTCTCTCCTAGTCCAACTAGGGAGGGGGGGGGGGAATCCTACTCCCGGTGGGAGTAGGAGTCCTCCAGGGCACGCCATAGAGGGCCGACCCTCCCCCTCCTCCACTCCTTTATATACGGGAGAGGGGGGCACCCCATAGACACACAAGTTGATGAGTTGATCTTTTAGCCGTGTGCGTTGCCCCCCTCCACCATAATCCACCTCGGTCATATCGTAGCAGTGCTTAGGCAAAGTCCTGCGTCGGTAGCATCATCATCACCGTCATCACGCCGTCGTGCTGACGGAACTCCCCTCGAAACTCTGCTGGATTGTGAGTTCGTGGGACGTCATCGAGCTGAACGTGTGCTAAACTCGGAGGTGCCGTGTGTTCGGTACTTGGATCGGTCGGATCGTGAAGACGTACGACTACATCAACAACGTTGTCATAACGCTTCCACTTACGGTCTACGAGGATACGTGGACGACACTCCCCACTCTCGTTGCTATGCATCACCATGATCTTGCATGTGCGTAGGAAATTTTTGAAATTACTACGTTCCCCAACAGTGGTATCAGAGCCAGGTTTATGCGTAGATGTTATATGCACGAGTAGAACACAAATGAGTTGTGGGCGATACAAGTCATACTGCTTCAGCATGTCATACTTTGATTCGGCGGTATTGTTGGATGAAGCGGCCTGGACCAACATTACGTGTACGCTTACGCGAGACTGGTTCTACCGACGTGCTTCGCACACAGGTGGCTGGCGGGTGTCAGTTTCTCCAACTTTAGTTGAATCGAGTGTGGCTACGCTGGTCCTTGTGAAGGTTAAAACATCACATACTTGACGAAATATCATTGTGGTTTTGATGCGTAGGTAAGAACGGTTCTTGCTGAGCCCGTAGCAGCCACGTAAAACTTGCAACAACAAAGTAGAGGACGTCTAACTTGTTTTTGCAGGGCATGTTGTGATGTGATATGGTCAAGACATGATGCTAAATTTTATTGTATGAAATGATCATGTTTTGTAACAGAGTTATCGGCAACTGGCAGGAGCCATATGGTTGTCGCTTTATTGTATGAAATGCAATCGCCATGTAATTGCTTTACTTTATCACTAAGCGGCAGCGATAGTCGTAGAAGCAATAATTGGCGAGACGACAACGATACTACGATGGAGATCAAGGTGTCACGCTGGTTGTAACACCCGGAGAATCATGCTACAGTAATCCCCTGTTGATGGTGCCATGTCATCACTCTTATTGTTACTAGTCCTCATTTGCTTTCAAACACCATTCATCTTCAAAATCAAATTTAAGTCAAATTTCAAAATTCTCTAAACATGCAAACTAAAATGTTCAGAGTGTGGAAAATATTTCATAACTAATTATGGTTATGAGCCAACATTTTTGTAAGATGATTTAATGCTCTATATTAAATAAAGCAGAGAAGTTTTTAATAAAAATAAGAGCTAAAAAGCTGTACAAAGAGAAAATATAGAGAGAAGCCCCTGTGCCCCCTCTGGGCCTTGGCCACCCGCACCAGCAGGCCTAACTAGCCCAGTTGGCCAGCCCACCCCGGCAGGCCCACCTTTCCCCTTATCCCCTCACCCCGAGCAAACCCTAGCCACATTTTCCCCCACTCCCGATCCCCACTCCCCCACTCGCTCGCCCCAGCTCATCTCTCCCCCCCATCTGGATCGCCAGATCCGCCCCGACAACCGCCCCCTGCGGCGCCCTAACGCCGACGCCACCGCAACGGTCGCCACCGACCCAACCGCGTCGCCTCCCCAGTTCTCTCCCCGACCTGGACGCCTCGCAGCTCCTCCCTCGCGCCGCGTCGCCTCTCCGTCATCGGCCGACGCCTGCTGATGCCACGCCCGTCGCTCGTCACCGTGCCGTCGTCGACCATCGCCGCCCCAAGCATCGGCGCCTCCCCGAGCTCGCTTTCGCACATCTACAGGCCTCGTGAGCCCCCCACTCCCTTTTCTTCCTCTTCCCCGCCGGTTTCAACCCTTAGCGCGCCTCCCGCTCGTACCCGAAGCTCCATCGCCGTCGGACATGGTCCTGGCCGTCGATCCCGCGCGTCCCTGCTAGCCACATCGGGCTTCCCCTGCCCGCGCCACGTGCTGCCGCTCGTGGCCGCGCCGCGCCTGCTGCGCTCCGCCGCTTCCCGCATGCCGGCGCCGCCCCGCTGCGCCAGTTTCGCCTCTCGTTGCCCTCGCCGGCCGCCGCTCGCCGGCCAACTCCCGGTGTGGCCGGTCGTGGCCATGGCCTTGGCAGCCCTGCTGGGCGAGCAACCGCACAGGGCAGCGCCCAACCCCCAGTGCCCGTTCGCCCGCTAACCGCCCCGAGTTGGACCAGGGCCTATGACGACTGGGCCCCACACCCCTGTTTTAAAAAAAGAGTTTAAAAAAATAACTTTAAGAAAAATATTAATTAATTAATTAATTATTTTAATTAACTTAACTTAATTACTTCTGTTTAATTTGCCTAATTAACTGGTTTAGTTATTTAAAAAATGTTTATTTAGCTATGCCTATGACAGGCGGGCCCTGGTTGACAGGTTGACCAGTCAACCGACTGGTTGACTGCTGATGTCATGATGACATCATACTGATGTCATTATTCATTTCTGTCGAATTTAATAATTAATTCAGAAATTGTTTTAAATTTTGGAAATTCATATAAAATAACCCGTAACTCGGATGAAAATGTTTTCTACATGAAAGTTGCTCAGAAAAACGAGGCGAACCCGAATACGCTATCCACATACCTGTCAGATGCCTCTAACTATTTGAACATGGAACATTCCTCCTCCGGTCATCTGTCTGACACAGGTCCGGAACCGGGAAACATTCCCGGTTGAATTCCCCCTTCACCTATATCGTGTAGCCATACGTTAGGTCACACCCGGCACATCATATTGCCATGTTACGCTTTGTGATGCTGTGCTTGCATTATATTTACTGTTTCTTCCCCCTCTTCTCTCCGGTAGACCCCGAGACCGATGCCGCCCCTGTGATCGACTACGTCGATGACGACCCCTCCTTGCCAGAGCAACCAGGCAAGCCCCCCCTTTGATCATCCCGATATCGCCTATTCCATTCTCTCATGCTTGCATTAGATTTTGCTACTGTTATTGTTTGCTCCTATTCTGATGCATAGCCTGCTTTTGTATCTGCTGTTGTACCTTACCTGCTTATCCTAAACTGCTTAGCATAGGTTGGTTAGTGATCCATCAGTGACCCCCACTTGTCCTTGTTGCCCCTGCTTCATCATCGACGACTCGATCTACGTGATCGAAGACCAGGCCCCGTCACCGCACATCACTTCCCCTTAGTTGCTTGACACTACTAGGTTACTATCGAGTACCGAGGGTGAACCACTTCAGCACTTCTGATGTTAACCCTGTAGAGTAGTCATTCGGTCGTGGTCATCGAGGGTGATTTCCTCCTTAACCACTTTTGATACGACTCTGTCGTGCAACCCCTCAAGTGTGAACCTCGGGGGTGATTCCTCTTACGTTCACCTTGATGATTACATCTAGTGGAATTCATCGGGGGTGATTCCTCGGGTTTTCCCCTTGATGTTTGGACACACGGATACTTGGACTTTACCACTGTTACTTGGAAAGACGGGTCGACCCTGAGGGGTACCTGCGCGAGCTTAATTGCGAGTGATGTGGAGACGGGTTGACCTGGAGGGTGCCCGCGAGATAATTACGAGGCGTGGCCGGGCATTCCTAGCCCTTGCCGCAAGTCTTCGAGACAGGGCAACGGGGTCACATCTTTCGTGAGTCTCTGCTTGTTACCGCGCGTTCCTAATCCACTACGATTTGGATATTTGATCCGAGGGGCCTCTGGCCTGATAGCACTAACCATCACGTGGGCATAGTATGGGCGTTCTGCGTCGTGTACATCAGCCGAAGCTTAATAGACGTCAGCGACTGAGCGGCGCGCGCCAGGTTGGACTGCGTAAGCGCCTGCCTTGTTGAAGGAGGTAGCTAGGTCTGCTCACCGGCCGCCCATGCAACGTGCAGGAGTTCCCGGGGAGATGGCCCATGACCCCTGGGGACATAGGTTTAGTCCGGCGTGCTGGCCTCTCTATTAAGCCTAGGTCGGGTTGCGACGTATTGTTTGGCCGAGGCCAGGCATGACCCAGGAAAGTGTGTCCGGCCGGAGTTAATGGAGCGTGGTGGGTAAGTTGGTGCACCCCTGTAGGGAAGAAAACATCTATCGATAGCCTGTCCTACGGTAACAGACACTTGGAGTTGTATCCCGATCGATACAACTAGAACTGGAGACTTGAGATGAGAACTGGATGGTGATGAGTAATGGATTGTGATGATAACTGGATAGTATGGCTCTGAGATTTCTTTCTCGCAGGGAGTCGAGAAAGGATCTCCGGCCGAGGTTGATAACACTTCTACTACTTTACTTTAAGCTACTCTACTCCCTCCGGTTGCTGCAAGATGGTGGTTTCCAGAAGATGCTAGTCTTCGATAGGACTAGGCCTTCTCTCTATTCTGGCATTTCTGCAGCCCAGTCCACATATACAGCCTTCCTTTGATAATGTTGCATATGTAGTGTAGATCCTTGCTTGCGAGTACTTTGGATGAGTACTCACGGTTGCTTTGCTCCCCCTTTCCCCCCTTTCTTCTTCTTTCTGGTTATGCAACCAGATGTCGGAGCCTAGGAGCAAGATGCCACCGCCGATGCCTACTACTACGTGGAGACCGTCGATGACCAGGAGTAGTTAGGAGGCTCCTAGGCAGGAGGCCTTGCCTTTTCGATCGTTGTTGCTTTTGTGCTAGCCTTCTTAAGGCAAACTTGTCTAACTCATGTCTGTACTCAGATATTGTTGCTTTCGCTGACTCTTGTGTATTCGAGCCCTCGAGGCCCTGGCTTGTAATATAAAGCTTGTATTATTTTAATTTGTGTCTAGAGTTGTGTTGTGATATCTTCTCGTGAGTCCTTGATCTTGATCGTACACATTTGCGTGTATGATTAGTGTACGATTGAATCGAGGGCGTCACAAGTTGGTATCAGAGCCGACTGCCTGTAGGTAGCCCCCCTTTCCAACTCCTTGGCCGAAGTTGAGTCTAGTGACCCAAAACTGTTTTACTAACTTGGCTGTGTGGCTTACCGGCCCACGTCGCCATTGGGTGGTATTAGGGTCTTTTATTTATTGTCTATACTCTAGGACTCTGATCTCTCGTCTATTCGGTTTAAACTTTTTACTAACTCTGACTCTAGGATCTCGTAGCCACTTCCTTCCGGAGAGTCCCTTCTCTACAGATGATCGCTTGCTTCGTCAGAAGATTCTGCAGGATGTTTCCCGAGACCCTGTGCCCACTGCTTTGCAGTTCCTGACCGCCGACAATCCCCGTGAATAATATCCTTGCCGCTTGTACCTTCATCCAGTTGATCCTGTTGTTACAAGATACCCCTAGCACTCTCCGTTGTTCCGAGAATCCTTGTGCCTTCTGCTTTGCAGCTTCTTTTTGCACTAAGGATAATTCACTTAACCGGGGTCCGCTCATCCCCAGTTGTTCATATGCTTTCCAAAATACTTGTAAATACTACCCGATCTTCCGAGTATCCTCTTCAAACTATTGCTCTGCAAGTACTTGTCTGCTTGCATTATGGATGCTTTCCATATGTGTAGCAATATTCATTAGTATCCTTCGGCACCATCATTTTGATCCTATTGATTCAACATGTGTGTGAAGGCACACAATCATCAGTGATCCTTCTATATCTTTTCGTCTCAGACGTCATTTTGAACATGAGCTGGTTCTCGACCAATCTATTTGTCATCACTTGTGCCCCTAGGTCTATTCTACTTATCCATCCTTGATCAGAGCGTCTGCTTCTGATCCTTCGTTTAGGAAATCATAATTCCTTTGTTATCTAAGCATCGAATTATTCAGATGTTCTATAATTCGATGCCTTTGCATTCTTTCTTCCTCTGATTGAGTACCGATACTCACATCAACTCCATTGTGGACCGGCAGGCCCATTGCCGGGTTGTTATCCAACAACATCCTTCATATGCAATAACCTTGTGAGCCTTTCCTCGAATACATAAAGCCTTTGGTAAATTGTATCCTCTCCTTTTGTCAACCATGCTCTGCTTCGAGCTTGTGTTGTTTACTTTTGAAGTTTGTGGAATAGGTTCCTAAGATGCCCCTATGGATTGAACCTATGCCTCCCTTAATCCGTTTGAACCCGAGAGTTTTTAATGAGTCTTACTCTTCTGGTGTTTTGCCCGATATCATTTCAACACTACAACTTCATTGAACGCGAGAAGTGAATGAAAGGTTATGCATTGAAGAAGTGGGAGTCGACCTTGAACTTTGTGTTCATGCCCATGGACCCGATGTGAAACTTATCATGGAAGCTTCTTGTGATAATAATAATCCCCTTGTTATAAGTTCATCTGGTAACTATGTTTGGTCCTTTGCAACCGTGGTTCTGACCATGATTGTTCGCCTTTGATTCCATTTCTCGGACAAGTTAAAATACTTGTCTTCTATAGATCCTTTAATCGGTCCAACCTCTATTTCGATCTACCTTGAGTGTTGCCCCTTGTTATCTCGAGGATATTGTGTCATTGCACTACCTCTTGTGAATTCTCATTGGAATGATACTCCATCACATCATTCCTAGCCTGATCGGCTATATCATTATCGAGCTAATTTTAACTGTGCTATCCGGTCCTTCTTCTGGAGCACAACTTCTGACGGCGAGCTATGCTTACGTCGATCTTCCTCATCTTATCTTTTCACCTCAAACAACAAGCTTGAATTCGAGCTTGTGTCGCACCCGTGGTTCCAATAACCTTTCGCTTTATCATTCCTTCGACTTGATGTCATCACCGATCGATTACATCTTCATGAAAGCCCTCGACAAATGTGTCGTGATCATCATCAACATTCTGAGCTCTTCCAGGATATCAATCAGATCCATGATGAGAAATACTATCTTTGCCCCTCGATGATTTGTGTTATCATCGACAACATTCTTGCCTCCCCAACACGAATTTGTTCATATAAATTTTGTGAATACATCCTTTTTGGCATGTCGATGGATTTTTGCTGAAACCATCGGCCACCTCCTCATCTTCCCTGATAAAATTGCATGAGGTGTTCAAGTAATTCCCGATGGATCCTTTGTGTTCCCAAGGTCCGGCCTTTACCTGATGACAATGTCAACGCTATCCAAAAGTATGACTGTGTTACTCCAAACATAATTAATAACATTGGAGGCGCAATGCTAAATGTTTCTTGATCAATTATCCAAACACCGTTGTATGGGTAATATCCTAATTCTTTGCTCGCCCCCTATTTAAATGCTTTTGCACTTAATGTCCTATCATGTATATCATGCTCCGCTTTTCTTTGGGAAGGATATACTCCCAATTCTTGTGTGAAACACATTTTCCTTTCCATTGGTCTGTTAAGTTTGACAGACATATTTTCCTTTCCGTTGGTTTGATTAACCTCTCTTATAAATTTTATGATCTAAGCAGTAATAAATCCCTGCTTAAGGAAGCACCTCGGTGCCCAACTCTGTCAGTAAGACCCTGTTATTATTGTTGATGACATTCCGGTAACCACCGATGGACGAGAACTTTGCCTATTGGTCTGCCTCGTTCAACGAGCAAGAAATTAGTTCTCTTCATCCCTCGCCCTTGGTACCAACGTTGTTCGCAACATAACTGACAGTCTATCATCTGACATGCTTTGCTATTGGCCCTCCTCCTACTTTTAACCCACATGGTGGGCCCATAACCCACAGGTCCCAGGATCGAAAACTGACTCTCTTGTTCACCCTTGTTTCTAAGATTATTTCTCACGCTTGGCTTCATATAAAAATCCCAAGCCGCCTTCCGAGAGGCGATCTATTCTGGTATCAGACATAATACTTATTCCCATTGCTCTGAACCCCCTTTCACCCTCTGTTTCAGGCATCGAACGATTGCCTACCCGGTTGAGGCTTCTTATTTCACCTTCTCATCTTGCTCTTAATGACTTTCTTGAATTTCAATTCGAGAGGTGCCTCTATGCCACGTTCACTAAGATAGCCCCGAGGTACCTATCTTGTGTTGAGCTTCGTCCTTCCCGAGTCTTTCCCCCTTACTCCACCCCTTAAATCTCGGGACGAGATTTCTTGTAGTGGAGGAGATTTGTAACACCGGGAGAATCATGCTACAGTAATCCCCTGTTGATGGTGCCATGTCATCACTCTTATTGTTACTAGTCCTCATTTGCTTTCAAACACCATTCATCTTCAAAATCAAATTTAAGTCAAATTTCAAAATTCTCTAAACATGCAAACTAAAATATTCAGAGTGTGGAAAATATTTCATAACTAATTATGGTTATGAGCCAACATTTTTGTAAGATGATTTAATGCTCTATATTAAATAAAGCAGAGAAGTTTTTAATAAAAATAAGAGCTAAAAAGTTGTACAAAGAGAAAATATAGAGAGAAGCCCCTGTGCCCCCTCTGGGCCTTGGCCACCCGCACTAGCAGGCCTAACTAGCCCAGTTGGCCAGCCCACCCCGGCAGGCCCACCTTTCCCCTTATCCCCTCACCCCGAGCAAACCCTAGCCACGTTTTCCCCCACTCCCGATCCCCACTCCCCCACTCGCTCGCCCCCGCTCATCTCTCCCCCCATCTGGATCGCCAGATCCGCCCCGACGACCGCCCCCTGCGGCGCCCTAACACCGACGCCACCGCAACGGTCGCCACCGACCCAACCGCGTCGCCTCCCCCGTTCTCTCCCCGACCTGGACGCCTCGCAGCTCCTCCCTCGCGCCGCGTCGCCTCTCCGTCGTCGGCCGACGCCTGCTGACGCCACGCCCGTCGCTCGTCACCGCGCCGTCGTCGACCATCGCCGCCCCAAGCATCGGCGCCTCCCCGAGCTCGCTTTCGCACATCTACAGGGCCTCGTGAGCCCCCTGCTCCCTTTTCTTCCTCTTCCCCGCCGGTTTCAACCCTTAGCGCGCCTCCCACTCGTACCCATAGCTCCGTCGCCATCGAACATGGTCCCGGCCGTCGATCCCGCGCGTCCCTGCTAGCCACAACGGGCTTCCCCTGCCCACGCCACGTGCTGCCGCTCGTGGCCGCGCCGCGCCTGCTGCGCCCCGCCGCTTCCCGCATGCCGGCGCCGCCCCGCTGCGCCCGTTTCGCCTCTCGTTGCCTTCGCCGGCCGCCGCTCGCCGGCCAACTCCCAGTGTGGCCGGTCGTGGCCATGGCCTTGGCAGCCCTGCTGGGCGAGCAACCGCATAGGCCAGCGCCCAACCCCCAGTGCCCGTTCGCCCGCTAACCGCCCCGAGTTGGCCCAGTGCCTATGAGGACTAGGCCCCACACCCCTGTTTAAAAAAAAGAGTTTAAAAAAATAACTTTAAGAAAAATATTAATTAATTAATTAATTATTTTAATTAACTTAACTTAATTACTTCTGTTTAATTTGCCTAATTAACTGGTTTAGTTATTTAAAACATGTTTATTTAGCTATGCCTATGACAGGCGGGCCCTGGTTGACAGGTTGACCAGTCAACCGACTGGTTGACTGCTGATGTCATGATGACATCATACTGATGCCATTATTCATTTCTGTCGAATTTAATAATTAATTCAAAAATTGTTTTAAACTTTGGAAATTCATATAAAATAATCCGTAACTCGGATGAAAATGTTTTCTACATGAAAGTTGCTCAGAAAAACGAGGCGAACCCGAATACGCTATCCACATACCTGTCAGATGCCTCTAACTATTTGAACATGGAACATTCCCCCTCCGGTCATCTGTCTGACACAGGTCCGGAACCGGGAAAACATTCCCGGTTGAATTCCCCCTTCACCTATATCGTGTAGCCATACGTTAGGTCACACCCAGCACAACATATTGCCATGTTACGCTTCGTGATGCTGTGCTTGCCTTATATTTACTGTTTCTTCCCCCTCTTCTCTCCGGTAGACCCCGAGACCGATGCCGCCCCTGTGATCGACTACGTCGACGATGACCCCTCCTTGCCAGAGCAACCAGGCAAGCCCCCCCTTTGATCATCCCGATATCGCCTATTCCATTCTCTCATGCTTGCATTAGATTTTGCTACTGTTATTGTTTGCTCCTATTCTGATGCATAGCCTGCTTTTGTATCTGCTGTTGTACCTTACCTGCTTATCCTAAACTGCTTAGCATAGGTTGGTTAGTGATCCATCAGTGACCCCCACTTGTCCTTGTTGCCCCTGCTTCATCATCGACGACTCGATCTACGTGATCGAAGACCAGGCCCCATCACCGCACATCACTTCCCCTTAGTTGCTTGACACTACTGGGTTACTATCGAGTACCGAGGGTGAACCTCTTCAGCACTTCTGATGTTAACCCTATAGAGTAGTCATTCGGTCGTGGTCATCGAGGGTGATTTCCTCCTTAACCACTTTCAATACGACTCTGTCGTGCAACCCCTCAAGTGTGAACCTCGGGGGTGATTCCTCTTACGTTCACCTTGATGATTACATCTAGTGGAATTCATCGGGGGTGATTCCTCGGGTTTTCCCCTTGATGTTTGGACACACGGATACTTGGACTTTACCACTGTTACTTGGAAAGACAGGTCGACCCTGAGGGCTACCCGCGCGAGCTTAATTGCGAGTGATGTGGAGACGGGTTGACCTGGAGGGTGCCCGCGAGATAATTACGAGGCGTGGCCGGGCATTCCTAGCCCTTGCCGCAAGTCCTCGAGACGGGGCAACGGGGTCACATCTTTCGTGAGTCTCTGCTTGTCACCGCGCGTTCCTAATCCACTACGATTTGGATATTTGATCCGAGGGGCCTCTGGCCTGATAACACTAACCATCACGTGGGCATAGTATGGGCGTTCTGCGTCGTGTACATCAGCCGAAGCTTAATAGACGTCAGCGACTGAGCGGCGCGCGCCGGGTTGGACTGCGTAAGCACCTGCCTTGTTGAAGGAGGTAGCTAGGTCTGCTCACCGGCCGCCCAAGCAATGTGCAGGAGTTCCCGGGGAGATGGCCCATGACCCCTGGGGGCATAGGTTTAGTCCGGCGTGCTGGCCTCTCTATTAAGCCTAGGTCGGGTTGCGGCATATTGTTTGACCGAGGCCGGGCATGACCCAGGAAAGTGTGTCCGGCCGGAGTTAATCGAGCATGGTGGGTAAGTTGGTGCACCCCTGCAGGGAAGAAAACATCTATCGATAGCCTGTCCTACGGTAACGGACAGTTGGAGTTGTATCCCGATCGATACAACTAGAACTGGAGACTTGAGATGAGAACTGGATGGTGATGAGTAATGGATTGTGATGATAACTGGATAGTATGGCTCTGAGATTTCTTTCTCGCAGGGAGTCGAGAAAGGATCTCCGGCCGAGGTTGATAACACTTCTACTACTTTACTTTAAGCTACTCTACTCCCTCCGGTTGCTGCAAGATGGTGGTTTCCAGAAGATGCTAGTCTTCGATAGGACTAGGCCTTCTCTCTATTTTGGCATTTCTGCAGCCCAGTCCACATATACAACCTTCCTTTGATAATGTTGCATATGTAGTGTAGATCCTTGCTTGCGAGTACTTTGGATGAGTACTCACGGTTGCTTTGCTCCCCCTTTCCCCCCTTTCTTGTTCTTTCCGGTTGATGCAACCAGATGTCGGAGCCCAGGAGCAAGATGCCACCGCCGATGCCTACTACTACGTGGAGACCGTCGATGACCAGGAGTAGTTAGGAGGCTCCTAGGCAGGAGGCCTTGCCTTTTCGATCGTTGTTGCTTTTGTGCTAGCCTTCTTAAGGCAAACTTGTCTAACTCATGTCTGTACTCAGATATTGTTGCTTTCGCTGACTCTTGTGTATTCGAGCTTATGTATTCGAGCCCTCGAGGCCCCTGGCTTGTAATATAAAGCTTGTATTATTTTAATTTGTGTCTAGAGTTGTGTTGTGATATCTTCCCGTGAGTCCTTAATCTTGATCGTACACATTTGCGTGTATGATTAGTGTACGATTTAATCGAGGGCGTCACAGCGGTATTGTTGGATGAAGCGGCCCGGACCAACATTACGCGTACGCTTACGCGAGACTGGTTCTACCGACGTGCTTCGCACACAGGTGGCTGGCGGGTGTCAGTTTCTCCAACTTTAGTTGAATTGAGTGTGGCTACGCTGGTCCTTGTGAAGGTTAAAACATCACATACTTGACGAAATATCATTGTGGTTTTGATGCGTAGGTAAGAACGGTTCTTGCTGAGCCCGTAGCAGCCACGTAAAACTTGCAACAACAAAGTAGAGGACGTCTAACTTGTTTTTGCAGGGCATGTTGTGATGTGATATGGTCAAGACATGATGCTAAATTTTATTGTATGAAATGATCATGTTTTGTAACAGAGTTATCGACAACTGGCAGGAGCCATATGGTTGTCGCTTTATTGTATGAAATGCAATCGCCATGTAATTGCTTTACTTTATCACTAAGCGGCAGCGATAGTCGTAGAAGCAATAATTGGCGAGATGACAACGATACTACGATGGAGATCAAGGTGTCACGCTGGTGACGATGGTGATCATGACGGTGCTTTGGAGATGGAGATCAAAGGCACAAGATGATGATGACCATATCATATCACTTATATTGGTTGCATGTGATGTTTATCCTTTATGCATCTTATTTTGCTTAGTTCAACGGTAGCATTATAAGATAATCTCTCACTAAATTTCAAGGTATAAGTGTTCTCCCTGAGTATGCACCGTTGCGACAGTTCTTCATGCCGAGACACCACGTGATGATCGGGTGTGATAAGCTCCACGTTCACATACAACGGGTGCAAGCCAGTTTTGCACACGCATAATACTCGGGTTAAACCTGGCGAGCCTAGCATATGCAGATATGGCTTCCGAACACTGGAGACCGAAAGTTCGAGCGTGAACATATAGAAGATATGATCAACATAGTGATGTTCACCATTGAAAACTATTCCATCTCACGTGATGATCGGACATGGTTTAGTTGATATGGATCACGTGATTAATTAGATGATTAGAGGGATGTCTATCTAAGTGGGAGTTCTTAAGTAATATGATTAATTGAACTTTAATTTATCATGAGCTTAGTCCTGGTAATATTAGCATATCTATGTTGTAGATCAATAGCTCGCGTTTAGCTCCCCTGTTTTATTTTTGATATGTTCCTAGAGAAAACTAAGTTGAAAGATGTTAGTAGCAATGATGCGGATTGGATCCGTAATCTGAGGATTATCCTCATTGCTGCATAGAAGAATTATGTCCTTGACGCACTACTAGGTGACAGACCGATTGCAGGAGCAAATACAGACGTTATGAATGTTTGGCAAAGCTCGGTATGATGACTACTTGATAGTTTAGTGCACCATGCTTTACAGCTTAGAACCGGGACTTCAAAAATGTTTTGAACGCTATGGAGCGTATGAAATGTTCCAAGAGTTGAAATTGGTATTTCATACTCATGCCCGTATCAAGAGGTATGAGACCTCTGACAGTACTTTGCCTACAAGATGGAGGAGAATAGCTCAACCAGTAAGCATGTGCTCAGAATGTCTGAGTACTACAATCACTTGAATCAAGTGGGAGTTAATCTTCGAGATAAGATAGTGATTGACAGAGTTCTCTAGTCACTATCACCAAGTTACTGGAACTTCGTGATGAAGTATAATATGCAAGGGATTACGAAAACGATTCCCCGAGCTCTTCGCGATGCTAAAATCGGCGAAGGTAGAAATCAAGAAAAACATCAAGTGTTGATGGTTGACAAGACCACTAGTTTCAAGGAAAAGGGCAAGGGAAAGAAAGGGAACTTCAAGAAGAATGGCAAGCAAGTTTCCACTCCCATGAAGAAGCCCAAAGCTAGACCCAAGCCTGAAACTAAGTGCTTCTACTACAAAGGAAATGGTCACTGGAAGTGGAACTACCCTAGATACTTGGCGGATAAGAAGGATGGCAAAGTGAACCAAGGTATATTGGATATACATGTTATTGATGTGTACTTTACTAGTGTTTATAGCAACCCCTCGGCATTTGATACTGGTTCAGTTGCTAAGAGTAGTAACTCGAAAAGGAAGTTGCAGAATGAAGAGAAACTAGTTAAGGGTGAGGTGACGATGTGTGTTGGAAGTAGTTCCAAGATTGATATGATCATCATCGCACACTCCCTATACTTTCGGGATTAGTGTTGAACCTAAATAAGTGTTATTTGGTGTTTGCGTTGAGCATGAGTATGATTTGATCATGTTTATTTCAATACGGTTATTCATTTAAGTTAGAGAATAGTTGTTGTTCTGTTTACATGAATAAAACCTTCTATGGTCATACACCCAATGAAAATGGTTTGTTGGATCTCGATCGTAGTGATACACATATTCATAATATTGAAGCCAAAAGATGCAAAGTTAATAATGAAAGTGCAACTTATTTGTGGCACTACCGTTTAGGTCATATTGGTGTAAAGCGCATGAAGAAACTCCATGCTGATGGGATTCTGGAATCACTTGATGCTTGCGAACCATGCCTTATGGGCAAGATGACTAAAACGCCGTTCTCCAGAACAATGGAGCGAGCAACAGATTTATTGGAAATCATACATACCGATGTATGTGGTCCAATGAATGTTGAGGCTTGCGGCGGGTATCGTTATTTTCTCACCTTCACAGATGATTTGAGCAGATATGGGTATATCTACTTAATGAAACATAAGTCTGAAACACTTGAAAACTTCATATAATTTTAGAGTGAAGTGGAAAATCATCATAACAAGAAAATAAAGTTTCTACGATCTGATCATGGAGGATAATATTTGAGTTACGAGTTTGGTCTTCATTTGAAAATGCGGAATAGTTTCGCAACTCACGCCACCTGGAACACCACAACGTAATGGTGTGTCCGAACATCGTAACCGTACTTTATTAGATATGGTGCAATCTATGATGTCTCTTACCGATTTACCACTATCGTTTTGGAGTTATGCATTCGAGACAGCTGCATTCACGTTAAATAGGGCACCATCGAAATCCGTTGAGATGACACCATATGAACTGTGGTTTGGCAAGAAACCAAAGTTTTCGTTTCTTAAAGTTTGGGGTTGCGATGCTTATGTGAAAAAGTTTCATCTTGATGAGCTCAAACCCAAATCAGAGAAATGTGTCTTCATAGGATACCCAAAGGAGACAGTTGGGTACAACTTCTATCACAGATCCGAAGGCAAGACATTTGTTGCTAAGAATGGATCCTTTCTAGAGAAGGATTTTCTCTCGAAAGAAGTGAGTGGGAGGAAAGTAGAACTTGATGAGGTAACTGTACCTGCTCCCTTATTGGAAAGTAGTTCATCGCAAAAATCTGTTCCTATGACTCCTACACCAATTAGTGAGGAAGCTAATGATGATGATCATGTAACTTCAGATCAAGTTACTACTGAACCTCGTAGGTCAACCAGAGTGAGATCCGCACCGGAGTGGTACGGTAATCCTGTTCTGGAGGTCATGTTACTTGACCATGACGAACCTACGAACTATGAGAAAGCGATGATGAGCCCAGATTCCACGAAATGGCTTGAGGCCATGAAATCTGAGATGGTATCCATGTATGAGAACAAAGTGTGGACTTTGGATGACTTGCCCGATGATCGGCAAGCCATAGAAAATAAATGGATCTTCAAGAGGAAGACGGACGTTGATAGTAGTGTTACTATCTACAAAGCTAGACTTGTGAAAAAAGTTTTTCACAAAGTTCAAGGTGTTGACTATGATGAGATTTTCTCACTCGTAGAGATGCTTAAGTCTGTCCGAACCATGTTAGCAAAATTGCCACATTTTATGAAATCTGGCAAATGGATGTCAAAACTACATTTCTTAATGATTTCTTCAAGAAGAGTTGTATATGATGCAACCAGAAGGTTTTGTCGATCCTAAAGGTGCTAACAAAATGTGCAAGCTCCAGCGATCCATCTATGGACTGGTGCAAGCATCTCGGAGTTGGAATATACACTTTGATGAGTTGATCAAAGCATATTGTTTTATACAGACTTCCGATGAATCCTGTATTTACAAGAAAGTGAATGGGAGCACTACAACATTTCTGATAAATATATGTGAATGACATATTGTTGATCGGAAATAATATAGAATTTTCTGGAAAGCATAAAGGAGTATTTGAAAGGAGTTTTCAAAGAAAGACCTCGGTGAAGCTACTTACATATTGAGCATCAAGATCTATAGAGATAGACCAAGACGCTTGATAAGTTTTTTTAGTGAGTACATACCTTGACAAGATTTTGAAGTAGTTCAAAATGGAACCATCAAAGAAAGAGTTCTTTCCTGTGTTACAAGGTGTGAAATTGAGTAAGACTCAAAGCCCGACCACGGCAGAAGATTGAAAGAGAATGAAAGTCATTCCCTATGCCTCAGCCATAGGTTCTATAAAGTATGCCATGCTGTGTACCAGATCTATTGTATACCCTACACTGAGTTTGGCAAGGGAGTACAATAGTGATCTAGGAGTAGATCACTAAACAACGGTCAAAATTATCCTTAGTGGAATAAGGATATGTTTCTCGGTTATGGAGGTGACAAAAGGTTCGTCGTAAAGGGTTACGTCGATGCAAGTTTTGACACTGATCCAGATGACTCTAAGTCTCAATCTGGATACATATTGAAAGTGGGAGCAATTAGCTAAAATAGCTCCGTGCAGAGCATTGTAGACATAGAAATTTGCAAAGTACGTACAAATATGAATTTGGCAGACCCGTTGACTAAACTTCTCTCACAAGCAAAACATGATCACACCTTAGTACTCTCTAGGTGTTAATAACATGGCGATGTGAAATAGATTACTGACTCTAGTAAACCCTTTGAGTATTGGCAACATGGCGATGTGAACTATGGATATTAATCACATGGTGATGTGAACTATTGGTGTTAAATCACATAATGATGTGAACTGGATTATTGACTCTAATGCAAGTGGGAGACTGAAGGAAATATGCCCTAGAGGCAATAATAAAGTTGTTATTTATATTTCCTTATATCATGATAAATGTTTGTTATTCATGCTAGAATTGTATTGACCAAAAACTTAGTACATGTGTGAATACCTAAACAAACAGAGTGTCACTAGTATGCCTCTACTTGACTAGCTCGTTGAATCAAAGATGGTTAAGTTTCCTAACCATAGACATGATTTGTCATTTGATTAACGGGATCACATCATTAGAGAATGATGTGAGTGACTTGACCCATTCCGTTAGGTTAGCACTTGATCGTTTAGTATATTGCTATTGCTTTCTTCATGACTTATACATGTTCCTATGGCTATGAGATTATGCAACTCCCGAATACCGGAGGAACACTTTGTGTGCTACCAAACGTCACAACGTAACTGGGTGATTATAAAGGTGCTCTACAGGTGTCTCCGATGGTACTTGTTGAGTTGGCATAGATCAAGATTAGGATTTGTCACTCTGATTGTCGGAGAGGTATCTCTAGGCCCTCTCGGTAATACACATCACTATAAGCCTTGAGAGCAATGTAACTAATGAGTTAGTTGCGGGATGATGTATTACGAAACGAGTAAAGAGACTTCCCGATAACGAGATTAAACTAGGTATTGAGATACCGACGATCGAATCTCGGGGAAGTAACATACCGATGACAAAGGGAACAACGTATGTTCTTATGCAGTTTGACCGATAAAGATCTTCGTAGAATATGTAGGAACCAATATGAGCATCCAGGTTCTGCTATTGGTTATTGACCGGAGATGAGTCTCGGTCATGTCTACATAGTTCTCGAACCCGTAGGGTCCGCATGCTTAACGTTCGGTAATATGAGTTTATGTGTTTTTATGTACCGAAGGTAGTCGGTGTCCCGGATATGATCACGGACATGACGAGGAGTCTCGAAATGGTCGAGACATAAAGATCGATATATTGGAAGCCTATATATGGACATCCGAATAGTTCCGGACGAAATCGAGATTTTACCGGAGTACCAGGAGGTTACCGAACCCCCCGGTAAGTGTATGGGCCTTATTGGGCCATAGTGGAGGGAGAGAGGAGACCAGGGAAGGCCGCGCCCCCCTCCCCCTCTGGTCTGAGTTGGACTTGGAGAGGGGGGGGCCCTTTCCTTCCTCCCTCTCTCCCCTTCCTTCTCTCCTAGTCCAACTAGGGAAGGGGGGGGGGAATCCTACTCCCGGTGGGAGTAGGACTCCTCCAGGGCGCGCCATAGAGGGCCGGCCCTCCCCCTCCTCCACTCCTTTATATACGGGGGAGGGGGGCACCCCATAGACACACAAGTTGATCAGTTGATCTTTTAGCCGTGTGCGGTGGCCCCCTCCACCATAATCCACCTCGATCATATCGTAGCAGTGCTTAGGCGAAGTCCTGCGTCGGTAGCATCATCATCACCTTCATCACGCCGTCGTGCTGACGGAACTCTCCCTCGAAGCTCTGCTGGATCGTGAGTTCGTGGGACGTCATCGAGCTGAACATGTGCTGAACTCGGAGGTGCCGTGTGTTCGGTACTTGGATCGGTCGGATCGTGAAGATGTACGACTACATCAACCCCGTTGTCATAACGCTTCCGCTTACGGTCTACGAGGGTACGTGGATGACACTCTCCCCTCTCGTTGCTATGAATCACCATGATCTTGCGTGTGCGTAGGAAATTTTTGAAATTACTACGTTCCCCAACACTAGAAGCTTGCCATCCACGACCACCTGAGCATGGCGCTGGAGCCATTTAACCTCGCTGACAAGTGCGCCAAGGCTGAGGAGGTCCACCTCTTGCTCCACAACGACCCGGCGCGCCCCTCGACGATGTCAAGGCCAAGGAAAGGAGGTCAAGCACAAGGGCCCTGTCGTGCTGGCGGCTGAGCCCGAGCAGAAGCTCGGTCGCGTTCGTGATGAGACCAAAGGGAGCAGCCACCTGTTCCGCGCCTACCTCAACGTGTGCACCCACAACACCAACAACTGCCAGGAGCTCAGGGCACCCCGCGACGAGTGCTCGGGCCATTGTCCTGACCACGGCGATCGTGGCTCTGGCTATGGAGGCGGCGGCGGCCGGTAGGACAACCACAACGACAACCCGTGCTAGGCCTGGCGTGGCTAGCCCCGCGACAGATCCTGGCCTGACCAGCCTCGCGAGGATGGTTGGCATGACCATCCTCGTGAGGGCGCCTGGAGTGATAAGCCTCGTGAGGCGCGCCCTTAGGGCAACGCTGCTCTTCCACTGCTGCCGTCGCCCCCCATAAGGAACAATGACAACCAGCGTAACGAGGGGGCTGGTGCTACCAGGAGCCTCGCGCGATAGCCTGTATCCTCGGCGAAGCTCAGGCTCCCGCGTCCAACCGCATCTTCAAGCAGTTCTCTTGCGATGTAAAGGCTTCCCTCCCGAGGCTCGAGGTCGCGGGGCCCCTCAAGTGGTCACAGTACGCTATCGCCTTCGACTTCAAGGACCACCTCAGGTGCTCAGCCACCGCCGGCGCACTCCCCATGCTATGCACGCCCACCACCAACAACGTCTATGTCACCAAGACCCTCAATGACGGCGGCACTGGCCGCAACATCCTCTCCGTCGAGACCTTCGAGACGCTCCAAGTGCCTTATGACAAGCTCATGCCCACCAGGCCCTTCTCAGGGGTGACCGACGGCTCCACCACTCCTCTGGGGCAGGTGCGCCTCCCCGTCACATTCGGCACCCGTGACAACTACAACACCGAGCTCATCGACTATGATGTGGCACACATTGGCCTCCCATACAATGCCATCCTGGGATACCCTGCGCTCGCCAAGTTCATGGCAGCAACCCACCACGGCCACAACGTCCTCAAGATGCAGGCATCGTTACCGTCACCAGCGGCGAGAAAGATGCAGTTTGTTCCCTCGAGCACGCCTACACGGCCGCCGCGGCCGAGACCCTGACGGCGAGAATGTCGTCGAGCCTCCTAAAGCCACCCCCACGAGGAAGAAGTAGCTCCTTCCCAAGAGCCGCCCTGAAGCCAAGAAGCAGCCTACTAGCGATGATGCCCAGACTTTCGCCTAGGCCGCCGGGGCGTGCCTTCCTCCTGCATAGGAAGGCGCGCCCAGCGCCTCCCTTAGGGCAGGCTCGGGGGCAGGCGTGCTTCGATGCGTGCCCCCACAAGCAAGGAGCACGACACCAGCCGCCAGGAGCATAACAATTCATCGCCCAGGAGATTCGCGAGCTTCAGGAAGCACGGGCCATGCGCGGCGGGCGTCGCCTAGCGCACCCCACCGGCTTAGCTGCCGCTCCCAATGAGGGCGGTGAGCTGTGCGTGTGTGTCAACATCCTGGGCTTCAACAGGGCCGCTTCTCAGGACCTCTTCTGGCCGTCGTGCGTCGATCGAAGCGGGGGCTCCCCCTGCAACTACGCCCGCATGCCTTTTGGCCTGTTGAACGTGGGTGCTATGTACTAGCGGTTCGCGTAGCTCATGCTGGCGTCTCACGAGGCTCGATACTTGGCGCTGGCGTCTCATGAGGCCCCGCCCCCCACGAGCCTCTGGGGCCTCAGGAGCCGCCAAGCCCCTAAGGGGCGACCTTTCGCAACGCGCTTCGTCGGCCACCCCGGTGCTTCCACAATAGCACGATTGCCAGGTGACTTTTTGGTTTGTTTAATTGAGGGCGCCCTTAGGGCTGCATCATCCTCAGGCCGGTCAGGGTCCATCCCTGCGGCCGTGTCGATTTTGGTCTTGTTGAAAGTGCTAGTTATCGACTAAGGGGGGGGGGGGTGAATAGGCGATTTTTATGGAAGTCTACAAAACATGGGAGGTTTGAAGACAAACGATAGAAATGAACCTATTGATAAGCAGCAGAAGGTAGACTACTCTAGACAAGCCATAGTCAAGCAAGTAATGAAGCGAATGCACGAAGACTATTAGTAGCTAGGTAGTATAGATCAGGATGGAATATAGTATGAAGCCAAACAACAATAGTCGTCACACAGTGAAGTCAAACAGATCAAGCAAGCATGCAACAGACTTCACGAAGACAAACTGTAAGTAAGTGAGGGAGGAGATGGAACCAGTTGCTTGGTGAGGACAAGGATTTGTTGGACCAGTTCCAGTTGCTGTGACAACTGTACGTGTGGTTAGGGAGGCTGAGATTTAACTCAGAAGACCGCGTCTTCACCTTATTCCCCTTGAGCTAAGGACACTTAGTCCTCGCCCAATCACTCTGGTAAGTCTTCAAGGTAGACTTCCAAACCTTCACAGACTTCGTTCACCGGCAATCTACAATGACTCTTGGATGCTCAGAACGCGACGTCTAACTGGCTGGAGGATTCACAGTCCTCAAGTGTAACAAGTCTTCAGGTCATGCAGAGAGAAAGACTTCAGTGATGCCTAACACTCTTTGGCTCTGGGTGTTTTGGCCTTTGTCCTCGCAAGGATCTTTCTCTCAAAGGCTTCAAGGTGGGTTGCTCTCAAACGACAAAAGTCGTGCACTATCTCTGAGCAGCCACCAATTTATGGTGTAGGGGGTGGGCTATTTATAGCCACTAGGCAACCCGACCTGATTTGTCCAAAATGACCCTGGGTCACTAAGGAACTGACAGTGTCCAACGGTCAGATTTCAAACACACGCGACAACTTGACTTGGGCTACAAGTAAAGCTGACTCATCCAGCTCTGGATAAGATTTGCTCTCATTGTCTTCGCTCGAAGACATAGGATTTGGTTGAGCATCACTTCAGTCACTCTGACTTTGTTCACTTGGACCCCATTTAACAGTACGGTGGTTCCTAGGACTCAACAAAGAAGAAAAGGAAACTACAAAACATCTATGTATTCGCACTCCATAGTCTTCACATGAATGTCTTCTCGAGTCATAATCTTCGTTGTGAATATCTTCACATACCACCATTGTCTTCAATGTCTTCACACATTTTTAGGGGTCATCTCGAGTAGGTAAACCAAATCGATGAGGGACTACTACCTGTGTTATCCTGCAATTCTCACAAACACATTAGTCCCTCAACCAGGTTTGTCGTCAATACTCCAAAACCAACTAGGGCTGGCACTAGATGCACTTACAATCTCCCCCTTTTTGGTGATTAATGACAAACTGATTGAAGTTTTCAACGGGGACAAAGTATGTGAAATTGTAAGGGTTTAGGTATTGTTTTCATAAGTAGCAAAAGGCTCCCCTGAATATGTGCATATAAATAGTTCGCGTTTGAATGCAAATGCACATGGCTGGTTTTACTTGTGGAGATCCTCTTCAACTTCTGAAGACAATTCATCATGCATGAAAAGATATAACAAAGATAATGACATGCATAATGAAAAATGGACGTCTGCGGAATGACTTCGTGCGGAATTTATCATCGCACATGCGGAATTTATCATCGCACATGCGGAATTTATCATCGCATCACATAGTTGACAGAAAAGGTAGCAGACGACCATCAAGTTTAGGTGTTACAACTCAAAGAACCAAATGTATCAAAAGCGAGAGTTGTAAACACTTGGCAAAAAGTATAGCAACCACCCATAAGGACCCGCTTGAAGACTATCTACTCATATGCTTCTCCCCCTTTTCTAAGTAAGGACCAAAAAGGTTTGAAGACATAGAGCTTCTACTCGTCCCCATGAAGAGTAGGCGAAGGTGTAGGGTCGTCGTTGTAGTTCGGTGGTGTAGAAGAGCTTGGTGCAGTGTCGATACACGACGAAGTTATAGTTGGTGAAGTAGCATCATCTTCGTCATCTATGAATGGCATTGACAGTTGCCGCTGAGGAGGGGTACTCAGAGTCTTCGATAGAGGGAGTCCGATGCAAGACAATGTTCCTGGGAGGAGTGGAATCAAATTTGAATCGCTTTGTGAAGCCAGCTTGTTGAATATCATCTTCAGAACTCAGCAAAGTCAGACTCTTCCACGACTGCCGACATGTTTCATGAGTGACAAATGCATTCTTGGTGGCAAGATTTCCAATGCAATTAACAGCCACCAAGAGGCTTTGCATCTGACGCTTAAGCCAGTCATGATGCTTATCCTGTCTTTGATGCAATGGCACGAGAAGCTCTAGGTCATTGAGAACGCGAGATCGCTTCCGAGGCCTTTGTGCAATGGTGCTCTCAGTGGCTTCAGTTGTTGCATGATGAGGTGCACGTGTGTTACCAGCCAGAGGATAAACTCGAGTAGCAGCAAGAACTCCTTCAATAGGTTGGGTGAAGCTTTGGTGATCTGCATTGTGAAGATATATAGGCTCCTTGGTAGGTTCAGGGTAGATGGCTTCGACAGACATATCAACCTCTGGCGAGAAGATGAGATGATTGCGCGTAGAGGGCTGATAGTTGACAGAAGAGTGAAGCTTGATGAGGCGCATTACCCATGGAGCATAAAACCTCAGACCAAAGAGATCAGAGCCAGATGCAGCAAGTTGCCTGATGAAGAAATCCTGAGCATTGAAGCTGATGCCATTGAGGATATAGAAAACCAATGTCTTCATTGCTCCTTCAAGCTTCGCTGCAGGAGAATGTCCTTTGACAGGCCATAGAGTTTGCCGTATGATATGATAAATGGTGCGGGGCAGATACTCCAGGTCTTCAACAAAGAATTCTTTTGGATATTCAGTATCTTGTGGCAGTGGCTTCATCATGCTCAGCATTCGGCTCATATTCGGCTCAAGCTTCTGGAATATGCTCTCCAAAGCATTGCGGTGAAGTTGACAACCAGGTTCATAGAATTCACCTGGAGTGGGCAGGGCAGTAAGCTCAATAATATCTTGGGCTTTGGCTTCATGGTGTACATTGCTTGTCATCCACTCAAGGACCCAAGTCTTCGGATCCCTGTTGTAGTCGTGAATATGAAGAGTGGCAAAGAATTGTAGCAGAAGCTCCTCATTCCAATTTTCTTTATCGGTCACAAACTGCAGAAGGCCAGCATCTCTGAAGCAGTCTAAGGCTTCTTCCAAGCAGAGCAGGCCAGCAATGGCTTCGCAGTCTAGACGCATATGGGGAAATATGCGCCCTGTATTGTGTAAGACACAAGAATAATAACTGCGCTGCTGATAGCTCCAGAACCGATCAGATGAAATCCTTGGCTTGGAATATGGGTTCTTGGCACTATCAAAGAAGGTGTTGTGTGCTTTGAAGCCATTCACATTGAACGATCCTGGCGAAGACGCAGTACCTGGAAACCTTGGGAGCCTGGGCTTTGGCTTCTGGACCTGAGGCCTGTGCTCCACATGATAGTCAAACTGCAGTCCGGGAGCAGGCAGAGGAACCAGAATGGGCCAGCGGACGGCGTCAAGTTGACCATGATCAAATGCTTGCTCAATGGTGTGAGGCCTTGGAGGTGGTACAGGAGGAGTGGCATTGACCTGGGCTTCAAGCTGCACATTGGCTTCAGGTGCAACATTAGCCTCACGCACCGTGTTCACTTCAGGTGCCACATTAGCGTCGGCCATGACAACGTCATTGGCTTCAGTAGTGTTGTGGGTGGCCGCCTCAGTGTTTTCAACCTCCACTTGAGTAGCTGGAGAGTCGGGCACTGACTCGTTCTCCTCGAGAACAAATTCTTGGTTGGTAGGGTGTGTGGCAACACGCTCTTCTTCTTGACGGGGTTCTTGTTGGTCATCGGCTGATGCAGCCGGAATGTCTTCAACAACTTTTGTTTCAGACCCAGAGACGTTCGCAGTTGGAGTGGCGTCAGGAAACACTTTTCGTGCCACTGAGTTGTTTTGCACTTCTCCTTCTGGAACGCTTGGCATAGCAACTTGTGGCCTTGGTCCTTTGCAAAGCCTATGGAAATGCGGGAGATGCTTTTGGAGAGGGAGTTGGCTGGACCACATAGTCGTCATCGTCAAGCACCGGAGTGGTGACTTGAGGTGGGGGGAGTATTGGGTGATTCTTGACTTGGTGTGTCTTTTTGGGGGTGATCAGCCCACGATGCATCCTGAGCGATTGACGTCAGGGGACGACCAATGCTGATGAGTTCGTTGTTCATGAGAACAGGCGATGATACCGGTCGGTGCTCGATCCGAGGAAGGACTACATCATCATCTACATTGTCTTCAGCTGTGATGGGGTCAACAGCTCGAATGTCTTCAGCTTCAGGAGCCTCTTTGAAAGTAGGCTCATGAAGTACTAGCTGACTGGTTGATGCAGGACGAGCAACTGAGATGGGCTCGACAACAAGGGGCTTTGAGGAAGCAGCCCGGTCTTTCTTCGAAGACTTTGTCTTCCGCTTCTTGGTCTGTGGTGCATCATCAGTGGAATTCTTGTTCTTGCACTTTCTGGCTTCAGCCTCAACTGCCCTGGTCTTCTTTAGTTCTGAAGCAGCTGTGGGGACCTTTGGCTTTGAGCCTGTCATGCTGGCAGGGAAGACAATGCGAGGTTCTTCCGGCCCTGATGCTTTAGCTTGGACCACAACAGTCTTCTTCTTTTCGATAGCCAACTTGGGGTCGATGCCGCGACGCCCAAGTGCCTTGCACTTTTCGGCTTCATTGTGAACTTGAACACATTTGCCGGTGGAGAGCTTCATCTGCTCTCTTGATCCTTTTGCTGCTTCACGTTTCTTTTGAAACTGCTCCTTGAGATCATGCAACAACTTCTTGAAGCTTTGAACATCAACGACACTGAGATTGGCCATGTTCCTCTTGAATTGGGCTTTCTCATGATCAATCTTGTTTTTCAGTTCGACGATCTACTGAGCCAGAGCCAGCTCATTAGCAATGGCACTGTGGAAAGAGACACTGATGCCAATTGGAAGCTCAAGATCATCGATGTTGATGCTTGGGTTTTCAAACCATTCATCAATGAAGTTATTCAATATATCCACATCAAAGAGGGGCAGATGGTTGAAGATCTCCGCCTCTTGCTTGCTCTTTATCAGCAGCTCAAGAGCATCATCGCCAAGATCTTCGTCACTTGACAGATCAATGGCTTCATTCCCGTTCCTCAGAACGGCAGCTGGGGTTGGTTCTCGCCCAGAACTCTGGATGGGCTTCTTCTTCTTTGAAGACTTCTCGGTCTTCTTGGAGATGCGAGAAAGATCTTCAGACTACACACTTGCTTCATGAGGTGCAGTGGCCAGTGGCTTCGCACGCGAAGCCTTAGGTGCAGTAGAGGGCTTTGAAGCCTTTGTTCTCTTCTGCTTCTGTGGCTTAGGTGGAGCAGGCGCTTCATCAGTATCAACATCGTCATTAGAGTGCTCCACGGCTGCCCCCTGAACAGCAATGTGAGTGATGAGACCTTCCAGGTTGTAGAAGGGGCCGATGACATTGGGTTCAGCATCACGAGTGCCATCAGCCCGAGGAGCAGATGGACCGGGGTTGAAGTCGAGTCCAAATGCTTTCTTGTTCTTCACAGCAGAATCCTTGGCAAACTTGTAGTTGCGCTTGAACAGATTGTCGTCATGACACCATAGCAGAGAAGATGGATCAGCATTCTTTGGCTGTGGTCCGCGAACCATGCATGGGTAGAAACCTTGAGCAATGGCTTCAGTTCTGGTCCTGGGTGGAAGATTTTTGAAGAGACTGTCTCCCTATGGTCGCTTGATGGCATTCTTCTCCGCATACTCTGCAGTCACATATCTGTACAGAAACCATTGTTCAGCCCAGTATCTGCGAATCCATTGGATTCGAGTCTTGCGTTCGCCATAGGTTTCTTCAGTGTATGTCTTGTATAACTCATAGAGATCTGGTGGCAAATCTTTGGAAGTATTCCCACGACACTGTCTGCCGCCCTTTCTTGCTGACTTTTCTGTGGCCATGAAGTTCAAACTGAATGGCTTCAGAACTTGCAAAGGCTTCCGTCTGCTGGTCAAACAGGAACTAGCTCGAGGAGAATTAGTGTCACACTATAAGAACTCTGCAAATGAATGCAGACTATGAGAACCAAGGGATTCTCCCACGGACATGTACCCGTGATAGCATTAGAGATGCGAGGGAAGGGGAAGAGGTCATATGCATTCTCGAAAGATTTTGATGATAAATCAGTTTGAAGACATTGACCTCATAGCGCGAAGACATTCACTTATTTTTTGAGAGTTGGTTCCAGATTTGTACGAATCCAAAAATAGGTACAAGTGAGGAATCTAACTAGTTGTGAAGCATAAGTGAATATACTAGGCATGATATGAGATGCAGAATAGGATAGATCCAAAATTGCAAGAATAGAAACCACTTTTGGTGGAGAAGGATGAATCTATCAAATAAAAAAGGAAGTAAAAAGTGAGTTTTAATTACCACACGAAGAACTGCTAGACGGAGTGGAGTGTGAGGCCGAGCAGTTCAATCTCCCGTGCCCTAACTTGGCGACGGAAGACACCTACGGCGGCGGCACAGGAGACGATGTCCGCGGCCGGCGTGAGGACGGCGTCGGTGAGGTCGCGGCAGCTAAGCGCTTCATCACCGACGTCGTCGAGAACTAGCGGTGGCGTTAGGGTTTGTGCAAGGTGGAGAGGTGGGAGAAGGATTTTGACCGCCATGTGATGTGTATTTATAAGGAAAGGGACAACACAGCGCAATTACGCAGGTGCCCCTAGCGGTTCACATCTGAGGGACACATGGCAAACATGCAACACATTGGAAGTTGTTCCATGTTCCCACACACGCCTGGACTATCGGGTGGTCGTTCCGGCTTCTCCGGGTTTCAGGCAATAAGGATATATCATTTAAAACAGATTCAACTTTTGTCTTTGTATCTTCTACTGACAAGGACGCAGAGAAGACATTCGACTGTTTCAGTAGAATGCATATGATTTGGATAGATAGAATTTGAGGTAGAAGCACAAAAGAGGTTAGGGTCCGATCACATTCACTTAGATCAAAAGATTCAAGAAAGAAGACATAGCTATAAGTGAATGCTGTAGAGGACAGAACACAAATATAAGTATAACATAATAAGACCAAATCCATTGTGAAGACACATTAATGTTGAAGATAAATCAAATACGAAGACTTTGCAAATGAGACGCCCAATGAAACACTTCAAACAAAGATTTGGTGGTGGCGTTACTCACCGTATAGGAAGTATTAGACCCAGACACGACACACAATTATCGTGGCGCTCCGAAGTCAAATTCCGCATTAATGTATTCACACTTAGCGTGTATGTCTTCATTGATTGAAGATATATGTTACTTTGTGTGTTGCACATCTAAGGCATCAATATGCATAAGTGTTAGGATGTGTGTCCAATTACAGGACATTTGAGGATTCTAAGATATTTAGCTCACACTGCAACTTGCAAAACCTTTTATCATCCAAGGGCTTTGTGAAGATATCTGCCAATTGCTCTTCAGTGTTGACGTGAATGATATCAATATCTTCCTTCATGACATGATCTCTGATAAAGTGATGACGAATTTCAATGTGCTTTGTCTTCGAGTGCTGAACTGGGTTGTTGCCAATCTTGATGGCGCTTTCATTGTCGCAGTAGAGTGGCACTTGCTTCAGATGGATGCCATAGTCCTTGAGAGTCTGCTTCATCCATAGAAGCTGAGCACAACAAGATCCAGCAGCAATGTATTCAGATTCAGCAGTGGAGAGAGATACACAGTTCTGCTTCTTTGAAGACCAACATACAAGTGATCGTCCCAGAAAGTGACATGTTCCTGAAGTGGACTTGTGATCAACCTTGTCACCAGCATAATCCGCATCCGTGAATCCAACTAGATCAAACTCTGAGCCCTTTGGATACCATAATCCTATTGTTGGGGTGTAAGCCAAATATCGAAGAATTTGCTTCACAGCTAAGTGATGCGATTCCTTTGGTGCAGCTTGGAATCGGGCACACATGCAAACACTAAGCATGATATCTGGCCTGGATGCACATAAATAAAGTAAAGAACCAATCATGGAGCGGTATACCTTTTGATCAAACTGTTTACCATTGGTGTCAGGACTCAGATGACTTTTGGTTGGCATTGGCGTCGTGTAACCTTTGCAATCTTGCATTCCAAACTTCTTCAGGCAGTCTTTGAGGTATTTCTCTTGAGATGTGAAGATGCCATTGCTTTGCTGACGAATTTGAAGAGCTAGGAAAAACATCAGCTCACCCATCATGGACATCTGATATTGCTCTTGGGTCATGTGCCCAAACTCATCACTGTATTTCTGGTTAGTGTAGCCGAAGATAATGTCATCCACATAGATCTAGCACACAAACAGTTCTCCACCATATGTCTTCGTGAAGAGAGTGGGATCCAAAGAACCAGGTTTGAAGCCCTTGCTCTTCAGGAAGTCTTTCAGTTTGTCATACCAAGCACGAGGGGCTTGTTTGAGGCCATACAATGCCTTTTTGAGCTTGTATACCATGTCAGGATGTTTTGGATCTTCAAAGCCAGGTGGTTGTGCAACATACACTTCTTCTTCAGTTTTGTCATTGAGAAAAGCACTCTTCACATCAATTTGGTACAGGAGGATGTTGTGATGGTTGGCATAGGCTAGCAGTATGCGAATGGCTTCAAGCCTAGCCACGGGAGCGAATGTTTCATCGAAGTCAATCCCTTCAACTTGAGTGTATCCTTGGGCAACGAGACGAGCCTTATTTCTAACCACTTGACCATTCTCATCTTGTTTGTTGCGATAGATCCATTTTGCGCCTATGATATTGTGCTTGCGAGGGTCAGGACGCTTTACCAATTCCCACACATTGTTTAGCTCTAACTGTTGAAGCTCTTCTTGCATAGCTTGAATCCATTCAAGTTCCATGAAGTCTTCAGCAACTTTCTTGGGTTCAGATATTGAGACAAATGCAAAGTTCCCACAGAAATTTGCTAGTTGCGTTGCTCTTGAACGAGTGAGTGGACCTGGTGCATTGATGCTATCGATTATCTTCTCAATCTATACTTCATTTGCAACACGAGGATGAGCTGGATGAAGATTTTGCTCTTGCTGATGATTGTCTTCATTTTCAGCATTGACTTCAGGCCGAGCATTGTCTTCAGGATGATTAGGTGCTGAAATGATAAGTTCCTCTTCAGCCTGTGCCTCAGAAGGTATGATTTCTCCAATTCCCATAAGCTTGATTGATTCATTGGGAGGGACTTCATCTAGCACATTTGGCAGGTGCTCTCCTTGCGAGCCGTTAGTCTCATCGAAACGCACATCCACAATTTCAACCACTTTATAGTGAAAGAGGTTGAAGACTCTGTAGGAGTGCGAATCCTTTCCGTAACCAAGCATAAAACCTTCATGTGCTCTCGGTGCAAATTTTGCAGTGTGATGTGGATCCTTGATCCAGCACCTAGCACCAAATACTCTGAAGTAGCTTACATTTTGTCAGGACCCCAATTCCAAGTCACATCGATCTAGCCGGTAACACCTCATATCACTTTGCAGCCTCACACACGGTATTCCCACGGGTGTCGCCTTACCATGGCCCGGGACCGTTGCGCCTTTTGGCTCACATATATGATAGTGTCGCTAGCATCCATATGACAGAGAACCCAGGCCGACATGGCTAGTCGTGAACCCAAAGCGGCACTAACCCATGGAGACAGGCATACATGAATCAACTTCGAGCATGTCGGTCAGCATCGTGTGAATCTAGGCTGTAGCACTGGGCTAACAGGACTCCGGTAACCCGGGCTGTAGCAGGCTAGGTAGGACTCCAAATGTCACCGAGTGACATTTCCCCGAAGGGACAGACACAGGAACAAAGTGAAACACATGCCGGCCAGTCAAGTTTCCTGAGCAGTAGTGCTGGGCTAGCAGGACTCCGGTGAACCGGGCTGTAGCGTACTACTATGGCTCATGGAAGCACTAGACTACATTTCCCCATAAGAGAGGCTGCCAAGGATAAACAACTAGATTGTCGGATCCCACACATACCAAGCATTTCAATCATACACACAATATGCTCGCTATGTGTAAATACAACATGGCATCACAACATAACTCTACGACTCAAGTATTTATTCATTAGGCTCCGAGGAGCCAAGATATTACAAACATGGGTATCATGACCCAACAATCAGAGCATACAAGTGAAAACACATGCGGAAGCTTATCATGTCTGAGTACAGACATCTACAAATGAAAAAGGCTGAGAAGCCTGCCTATCTACCAGATCCTGCCGAGGGCACAAGATCGTAGCTGAGGTATCAAGCTAAACGTCGAAGTCCACGGGGAACTACTAGCGAGACTGACATCTCTCTGCAAAACATAAAATAGGCAAACGTGAGTACAAATGTACCCAGCAAGACTTACATCAGAACTATCTACATATGCATCGGTATCAACAAAGGGGTGGTGGAGTTTAACTGCAGCAAGCCAGCTTTGACTCGGTGGCTATCCTGAACTACAACTGCAAGTAACTCTTTTGAGGTGGCGCACACGAGTCCACATATTCACCATTTCAATACACCACTATGGATCCGCTCCCGTCTCCCTACGAGAAGGCCATCCATAGCACTCACGCTTACCTTGTGCATTTTAGAGTATCCACTTTCACTTGTCTATGAACTATGCAAGGGGTCCAAGTTTCCAAATCCGAGGAATCCGGCCATTCGAATAGATAATGATAACCCTGCAGGGGTGTACTTCTTCACACACGCTCTCGCCACTTACCACCATGTACACATCATGTACCTCGGCAACCTTCAAGCGGAAGCCTGGCGAGGGAGTCAGCCACGACCTGACTAACCACACAAGTCTCTAGTCCAAGTTTATCGCCTCTTCCGGTTCCATCCGCAAGGAGATCCGGCCGGGGTGTCGCTCACGGCCCCAAACGATGTGTGCAGGGTTCCCAAGCCCACCTCGACGGATGGATCTACGCTTGGTACACCGTGCCACAGTGCCTAGTCTGTCCCAAGACCACCTGTACCGGGTGCCACTGGGTAGACTACTAACACAACCTACAAACACCAGAAACTAGTTGCAACTCCTGGACAGAGATCAAGTTGGTAAATAAGCCGAGAGGGGCCGAGTTACCGGAACCCAATGTGTGGTAGTAACTGTTCATGGATCACAAACACAGAACTCAGTTCCTGAGGATGGTTTCAATGAGACAACCCACCATGTACTCCTACATGGCCTCTCACCGCTGCCTTTACCAAATCGTATTCACACACTTAGCTCTCAACAGTAGGACATGTTCACCACATTCCAATTCATCCCCAATGAATCAGACCTGACTCAACTCTAAGCAGTAGCAGCATGACAAACAAGCATGAATGAGTAGGCACATCAGGGCTCAAACAACTCCTACTCATGCTAGTGGGTTTCATCTATTTACTGTGGCAATGACAGGTCATGCAGAGGAAAGGGGTTCAACTACCGCAACACGTAACAGTTGAAGCGTTGTTGTCCTAATGCAGTAAAAGAGAGCAGAGCGAGAGAGTGGGGTTGTATCAGAATGAACAAGGGGGTTTTGCTTGCCTGGCACTTCTGAAGATAATATAGTTCTTCATCGGTGTCATCGATCTCATCGTCGAAACCACGTCTATCGAGAGGGGACAAATACCAGCAACAAAGAAAGAAACACAATCAATGCGATGCCACAATATGATGCATGATCATGACATGGCAATATGCTGCGATTTGAGCTAATGCATCTAGCTATGATTTAAATGAAGTTGGTTTGAATACATGATTCAAATTCCAACTCCATATATGATTATTTAACCGCCTTTTATTTGTTTTGTCCAAAACAGAGGACAAACATGGTTCAAACATGCATGAAAATGGTACAGATGGATTCCTTGATTTTTTTTGATAATTTTTCATATATAAATTATTTTATTTTGAGTTATAGATTAATTTCTATGATTTTTAGAAGTTTAGGCAATTTTCTGGAATTTCCTGTAAAAGAATAAATCCAGAAAAGAGTTATTGCGTCAGCATGATGTCACTGTGATGTCAGCGGTCAACGAGCGCGGTCCAGGTCAACCTTGACCAGTGGGACCCACTGGTTAGTGTAACAGGGCAGGAATAGAGGCTGACCTGTGGGGCAGGTCAACGTTGACGTGGCATGGTCAAACTGATGTGTGGGGCCGGCCGGGTTAATCTAAACTAAACAGAAAATAATTCTAGGGTTAGTTAAGGCATGGGGCCCACTAGTAAGTGGTTCTAGGGTTGATTAGTTGGATCATTAGCACTAATTAAGCGTGCCACATCGGCAGTCGCCGGAGTATCGCCGGCGGCGACCATTCCGCACGGCGGCGCGGCTCGGATTTGAGCTAGGGTGATGGTTTGGCGCGCGGTTTGGCTCGTTGGAATGCCCACAGTGCGGCGCATCCAACGGTGGTTGTGGCTGGAGCTGAGGGGCTCTGTAGTGGCGGTGGCGACGACGAGTGCGGCGACCGGAGTTTGTCCAACAACGGTTTGGGCGATGTGGGGCATGAAACGAGCTGTGGATGGTCGTGTTCGACTCGAGGCAGTGCAGTGAGTGTAGCCGTGAGCTCGGACGTGAGCTTGCGCGGCCGTGGCCATGGTGGTGCCATGGCCGGCGGCGAGGAGGTCTCGACCTCGATGGTGGGCTAGTTAGGGCGCGCTGTCGCAGAAGGGGACAGGGGGAGGCGATCAGGGGCTCACTGGGGGTGGAGGAGAAGGTCAGCGGGCTCGGGGAGGCGTCGGAGTAGAAGCACGGTCGCCGGCGATCTCGGTGACCCGAGGAGGAAGAAGACGTCGGGGGCAGCGCTCCGGGATTCTTCCCGTCACGTGGCTTGGTGGAGACGGCGTATGGATCAACGGCCGAGCTCGAGGTCATGTCGGGGAGGCGATGGTGTGTCCGGTGGTGCTGTGTGCGAGAGAGACAGAGGAGGGGAGAGGAGCTCGAGAGACTGATCGGGAGGGTCCAAGGGGTCGCGGGCATCTCCAGGCGCGGATGGGCTCGAAGGGGAGGCCGCCAGCACGAAGCAGGAGGTGGAATCCTCAGGTGCGTGCGCGGGCGACACGGCGTTGTCCTCCTGGCAGGAGCTAGGAGATGACTGTCAACATGGGCTGGGCCGCCTGGCTTTGCCCAGTTGGGCTGCTACAATGGTGGGCTATGCAGGTAGGTTCCTTTCTAATTTTGTTTCTTTTTTTTCTATTCTGCAGATTTGTTTTAATTTGGTTTTTCAAACCAAATCACTTTTAGAAATTCTGAAAATAGTTATGGGCACTAAATGAATTATTCTAGAGGCCCTCAACTAATTCCAAAATTGTTGGGGCATTTAAAAATATTAATAGTATTTAAATGCTCCAATTCAAATACAGTATGAATTAATTCAAAAATCCAGAATGTCCTAAAAATATGTTCATCATTTTTGGCAGAGGTTTTTAGCCAATTCAAAAATGATGAACTTTTCTGCAAGGCATTTGGGTTCATTGAAAATATTTTTTATTGAACCTAGTTGAATTCTTTTGATGCTAGGGTTTCAACAATCCCCATTTCAACTTTCAAATAATTTTTAGACATGATGCATGGGTGCTGATGCAACTAATTACAATCAAATTCTAGGGCTGTGACACATTTGGCTTCTTACTAGTCAGGAGCTCATAAGATGTCTTCTTCATAAGCTTGTGAAGATAAACACGGTTGATGACATGACATTAAGTATCAATGGCTTCTGGCCAGAACTTCCTTGGAGTCTTGTATTCATCAAGCATCGTCCAAGCCATCTCAATGAGTGTCCTATTCTTGCGCTCCATGATGCCATTCTGCTGAGGTGTATATGGGGCGGAGAACTCATGAGTGATACCCAGTGTATCAATATAAGTGTCGAGGCCTGTGGTCTTGAACTCTGTGCCATTATCACTTCTGATGTGCTTAATCTTGATGCCATAGTTCGTCATGGCACGATTGGTGAAGCGTCTGAAGACATCCTGCACTTCATTCTTGTAGAGAATTATATGCACCCATGTATATCTTGAATAATCATCAACAATGACGAAGCCATAGAGGCAAGCAGTGGTAGTAAGAGTAGAGTAATGAGCAGGGCCAAATAAGTCCATGTGAAGCAGCTCGAAGGGTTGAGATGTCGTCATGATTGTCTTCGAGGGATGCTTGGCCCTCGTCATCTTTCCAGCTTCACAGGCACCACACAGATGATCCTTCTTGACCTTGACACCCTCGATGCCTACGACGTGTTTCTTCTTCGTGAGAGTGTGCAAGTTCTCATGCCAGCATGCCCTAGCCTCCGATGCCAGAGCCAACACTCTGAAGCTTTTGCTAGAAGACATACGACCAACTGTGGCCCTGCCGAGAAATCTACCATATACAGATCATCTTTCCGATAACCTTCAAAGACTAGAGACTTGTCAGATTTCATTAGAACAAGGCAACGCTATTTTCCAAATATCACAATCATGTTCAAGTCACAAAGCATCGAAACAGACATTAAGTTGAAACCATTCAACAAGCATCACTTTATCCATGTTCTGATCCTTTGAGATTTCAACTCTACCTAGACCCAATACCTTGCTTTTACTAGTGTCAGCAAATGTGATGTGACTCTTGTCAGATGGACGTAAGGTTGAGTCCCTGAGAAGACTTCGATCACCAGTCATATGATTAGTGCATCCACTGTCCATAATCCATTCTAAAGCATGTGGTGTCATACCCTACAGTACAGTTAGGGGGATAGGCTTCACCAAGGGTATTGTGAAGCATAAACATTTGATGAACAAGCGGATTATCAAAGCTCAGATCCAGGTTAGTGCTGATAGGATGAATGGCAAGTGATTCAGGAACAAAATACATAGTAAGACCATTTGGGCATTTTATCTTGCGCCCTACAAGATGTTTTAGGTCACGAGCATAAGCATCGGACGCCTTTGATTTCCGGCTGGAGACCTTTCCCTGCAAAAGAAAGTTAATTTTTCTTAACCACCCACATCTTTAGGGGTGGCTTAGAAGCAATGAGTCTAAGTGCAGCATCTGAGAACTTTGGCTTTGGAGCCCTAGCAAATAGCCGTGCAGGAGGTGAATAATACTCATAAGAATAAGCAGAATAGTTCTTGGTCTTATGAACATAGCGTTATGATGATACACGCTCATATTCATGAGTCTGAGTATGATTTCCCTGCAAAATATTGGCGTTAGGGTGACTCTGGTGAGTCCTCTGTCTGTATGAAGCCTTTGGACCATATGAAGCCTTTGGTCTGGGGTTTGTCTTCTTCCCTGGTGGTGTCATGATGATATTCACAGGAAGATTCTCAAGACACCTTTTGGGCACCTAGATCTTCTTCATGGGTGGTCCATTCCTACAGTTAGTACCAATATACCTGGCAAACACTTCACCATTCTGATTCTTAAACAGTTTATAGTTTGCATCAAGGGATTCATCAATGATAATTGGGTTAGCACAAGTGAAGCCAGATAAGGTGGATGGGTCCACTGAAGGTTCCTTTGCAGCAACCCACGTGGTTTTGGGGTACTGCTCAGGCTTCCAATAAGAACCATCAAGATTCATTTTCCTCTCGAACCCAACACCCTCTTTCCTAGGGTTTCGGTTCAGAATATGCTTTTTGAGGACATGACATAGTGTCTGATGCCCTTTGAGACTTTCATACATACCAGTCTCAAGCAATGTCTTCAGCCTAGCATTTTCACCAGCAATAGTAGTGGTATCCTCAGCAGAGGGGTTAGTTACCACATTAGCAGTTGAAGATATTGCAATAGTAGCAGTAGTGGAACATTCAGCAACAGAAGTAGCGTTATCACGCTCAAGGCATTTTAGACATGGTGGTTGAAATCCTTCCTGAGCGGGACTGATCTGTTGAGCGCGAAGTGACTCGTTCTCTTTTTGAAGATCTTCATGAGCCGCTCTCAATTTCTCAAGTTCTTGCTTCCTTTGAAGATAATCATAGGAAAGCTTTTCATGAGTTGTTGAGAGCGTTTCATGACGACTTTCAAGTTCCTGTAATTAACATGAAGATTTTTGATGTCTTCAATTAAGGACTGAGATCGGGTCATTTCTGCGTCCAACAGGTCATCGCTTTTGTCTAACAGTTTTTGAATATGTTCCATAGCTTTCTGTTGTTCAGTTGCAATTTTAGCAAGTGTTTTGTAGCTAGGTTTAGATTCACAGTCAGAGTCATCTTCACTTGATGTTTGAAAGTAAGCATCGCGTGAGTTTACCTTGGCAGCACATGCCATGAAGCAGTAGGTGGGAGCAGAGTCGTCCTTGTCATTAGCATCACAGTTGGTGATGGAGCCATTGTCTTTAGTGTTGAAGATGGACTTGGCAACGTAGGCTGTAGCTAGAGCCAGACTTGCAACACCAGAGTCGGACTCCTCCTCAGACTCCACCTTTGCCTCCTAAGAAGCACACTCCTCCTCTGAATCCATTTCCTTGCCAACAAAAGAACGAGCCTTGCCCGATGAGCTCTTCTTATGTGATGAAGACTTGGAAGAAGACTTTGATGATTTCTTCTTCTTCTTCTCATCAGAATCATATTCCTTGCTCTTCTTCTTCTTGTTGTTCTCATTGTCCCACTGAGGACACTCAAAGATGTAGTGACTAGGTTTCTTGCACTTGTGGCATGTTCTCTTCTTGTTGTCATGAGTAGAAGCTTCATCATTCTCGAGCTGGATCTTGAAGACTTTCTGAAGCCTTTCTTCTAGTGAATTTCTGGAACTTCTTCACAAGAATAGCAAGTTCCTTTCCAATGTCTTCAGGATCCCCAGAACTGCAGTCAGATTCTTCTTCAGATGAGGAGACATCCTTTGCCTTCAAAGCACTAGTACATCCATAGCTAGGACCATAGATATCTCTTTTCTCGGATAGCTGAAGCTCATGTGTGTTGAGCCTCTCAAGTATGTCAGACGGATCGAGTGTCTTGAAGTCAGGGCATTCTTGGATCATCAAGGCTAGGGTGTCAAACGAGCTGTCAAGTGATCTCAAGAGTGTCTCGACGATTTCATGCTTGGTGATCTCAGTAGCTCCAAGTGCATGAAGCTCATTTGTGATATCAGTGAGGCGATCAAACGTGAGCTGGACATTCTCATTGTCGTTTCTCTTGAAGCAGTTGAAGAGGTTGCGAAGAACACTGATCCTTGAGTGTCTCTAGGTTGAGACGCCTTCGTTGACCTTGGAGAGCCAGTCCCAGACTAGCTTCGAAGTTTCTAGAGCACTCACACGGCCATACTGTCCTTTGGTCAGATGACCAGAGATGATGTTCTTGGCAGTAGAATCTAGTTGAATGAACTTCTTGATATCAGCAGGGGTGACAACTTCACCGCCCTTGGGAACGCCGTTCTTGATGACATACCAGAGGTCGGCATCAATGGCTTCAAGATGCATGCACATCTTATTCTTCCAGTAGGGGTAATCAGTGCCATCAAAGACAGGGCACACAACGGAGACTTTGATTATCCCTGCAGTCGACATAGCTAAAACTCCAGGTGGTTAAACCGAATCACACAGAACAAGGGAGCACCTTGCTTTGATACCAATTGAAAGTGCTAGTTATCAACTAGAGGGGGGGGGGTTGTGAATAGGCGATTTTTATGAAAGTCTTCAAAACATGGGAGCTTTGAAGACAAACGATAGAAATGAACCTATTGATATGCATCGGAAGGTAGACTACTCTAGACAGGCCATAGTCAAGCAAGTAATGAAGCGAATGCACGAAGACTATTAGCAGCTAGGTAGTATAGGTCAGGATGGAATATAGTATGAAGCCAAACAATAATAGTCGTCACACAGTGAAGTCAAACAGATCAAGCAAGCATGCAACAGACTTCACGAAGACAAACTGTAAATAAGCGAGGGAGGAGATAGAACCAGTTGCTTGGTGAGGACAAGGATTTGTTGGACCAGTTCCAGTTGCTGTGACAACTGTACGTGTGGTTAGGGAGGCTGAGATTTAACTCAGAAGACCGCGTCTTCACCATATTCCCCTTGAGCTAAGGACACGTAGTCCTCGCCCAATCACTCTGGTAAGTCTTCAAGGTAGACTTCCAAACCTTCACAGACTTCGTTCACCGACAATCCATAATGACTCTTGGATGCTCAGAACACGACGCCTAACTGGTTGGAGAATTCACGGTTGTCGGATCACGGGGTCCGACAAAACCCTCAAGGTTTGAACACTGGGGTGCGCGCGAAGATTTCCTCCCTACCGATCCACGTCCTAACTAGCTAAGATCTCAAGAACGAACTCGATGAACTCACAACACAAGGGACACAAGATTTATACTGGTTTGGGCCACCGTGGTGGTGTAATACCCTACTCCAGTGTGGTGGTGGTGGATCGCCTCTTGGGCTGTTGATGAACAGTACAAGGGGAAGAACAGCCTCCTGAGGTCGAGGTGTTCCTGTGCTCGGTGAACTTGTGTGCATGAGGATCACCCAAGATGAGATGCCTCCTACTGTGGTGGCTAGTCCTATTTATAGAGGCCCTGGTCCTCTCCCCAAATATTGAGCGGGAAGGGAGCCAACAACGACCAATTTGAAAGGGGACAACTAGTACATCTTATCCTGACAGAAGTAGTCTTCGCTTGCAAAAGGCTCTGGTGGTGACGCCGCCTTGGGCTCCATGGTGACCTCCGTCTTGCCGTCCTGCTGGTCTTGGTCTCGTTGCACCGACGTGGAAACCTTTGCTTGATGTCTCGGTACTCCGCGCCTGCGCTTGCCTGCTTAGCACCAAAGAGGAAACAAGGACGCTACACGCACTGGCGCCCGCCTGGTCTTGGTCGTCATGGCTCATGTCATGAGAACCTCGCGAGGTTTGCCTTATCTTGATCTCTCCGCCCCTCGCGAGCCTGCCTGGTGAGGCTGCTCCTGAGGAGGTCTTGCGTCGTCTGCCCCGCAAGGCTTGGCCCCTCGCGAGGGTCTTGAGTGCCTTGTTGATGAAGATGGGCCGTACAAGCCTGCTAGCACAGCCACGCTGTGGGCCACAGGGAGGCAAGTATGGGGACCCCTGTTCCCAGAATGCCGACAATAGCCCCCGGGACCAAGGCGCACTCGGGCTTGGCTTCGAGGCGAAGCCAAAGGTCAAGCGCAGAGTGCTGCGGGCCCCAACAGCCTGCGGCCTTGGTCGACGCGTGGCGGTTGATTGGATGTGAGCGTCTCCGCTTCTCCACACTGCCTCGGCAACTGCCCGACTTGACAAGTCCCTGCGACATGCAAGGAAAACCATCATTACCTATGATCGTGGGGGCGCTGGTTGGCCTTCTCCTGCTATAAATGAGGAGGGGGGTAGAGCCTCCTGTCGGTGTACAAAAAGAGGGGTACACTTTTTGTACCCCTATAACTGTGCACGGGCAGTCTGAGCCACGGGCACCACCACACTGAGCAAGGCAAGGGAGGTGAGCCGAGGTAAGGCCGAAGCTCGAGAGAAGCATAACGACGCCAAGACCAAGACCACAAGGAGCAAAGGGGATGAAGCGGACCCCCCGGCATGATCCTTGCCGGGAGGCGGTTTTAGCAAACCCGGCAAGACCCTTGCCGTGGCAGCTCGCCCCACACCTACGGAGCGGGTTACCCTTGAGTCCACTGCCCCCATGGGGCAAGGATTCGGGAGGCATCCCCGTGGTGGCATGCAGATCTTTGTGAAGACATTCAAGATCAGATACACACTTTAGAAGATGATGATCCTTGGCGGGATCCCTGCCAAGGAGGACCACAAGGCCCCCGGCAAGATCCTTGTCGGGGATGACAGCAGGCGCCACGGCAAGACCCTTGCCGGGGCCCCGGCAAGACCCTTGCCGCGGCCACAACAAGGCCCTTGCCATGAACACCCGTAGGGCCACCATCAGGCCCACGCCAATCAGACCTCCACCGCCGTTCGCATGCAGCTGCCGACCCAACCAGCTGGGCAGGCACCTGCGTGGCGGCATGTGGATCTTCGTGAAGACCCACCACTGCGCCACCTCAGCTGCCTTTCTGCCTACATGGCACCGCGGGCACCGCTGGCCAGGGCGCGTGTCGACGCGAGAGGGAGCGGCGACGGACGAGACAGGGCTCTCCCCCGTCCCCGATAAAGCAAAGACACCTAAGCAAGACACATTAAATGCGCCTTGTCATGTAATGCGAGGGATAACCTCACATCACTGTACCCTTTCCACCTCCTGTGTGCCACTGTGGCAACCCCTTTCCCTATAAAAGGAGGCCCAAGGCGACCAGGAGGAGGATTCGGCTTTTTGGAGCTCCTCACGCCCCATAGCTAGCTCAAGAACACAGATATACAACCCACCAAAGCAGGAGTAGGGTTTTCCGCATCCTCGCGGCCTGAACCTGGGTAAAGGAACCGTGTGCTATCAGTTTGATCCGCTCTTCTCACGACCCCGCGCCCCGCAACCGTAGTAGGGATTCTTGTGATCCCATAGGTGTCATTCCCACCGACATCTTTGGCACGCCAGGTAGGGGGCGCAGTTGTGAGAATCGGCTTTAGCGGTTACTTCGACGCTTCTTCATCGTCATGGCGCCCAAGAAGAAGACGACGGTGGTGGTTGGCCCGTCGGAAGCCGGACATCCCGTCCCGACGCGGGCGAGCAGCGGACCAGTCGCAGAAAGGACCCGGGGCGCCGTTCGCGAACACCAACACCGTCCCAACAGCCGGAGTTTGGGAGGCGGCGATGTTCGTGCGCTTGGTAACGGAAGCCAACCCAAGGGAAAGGTCACGCTGCCCGTGACTTTTGGAAGCAACCTGAACTACAGGACGGAGAGGATCGTGTTTGATGTTGCCAAGATCCCCTTGCCCTACAACGGGATCCTTGGCAGCCCAGCGCTGGCCAAGTTCATGGCGGCGTCACACTACGCCTACAACACCCTGAAGATGCCAGGACCGGTGACGATCATCACCATCCCCTCCGATAAGAAAGATGCGCTGATTTGTGCTGACCAACTATACCAGCAAGCAGTTGCAGCAGCTGCCGCCACTAGGGCACTTGCTCCTGCCGCTGGGACCCCGGGAGGGAAGAAGAAGAAGACCGGTGAGACCTCGGACACCCACTCCGGCAAGCGCACCTCTTCGGAGTGTAGCGCTGCTGAAAGCACAAGTGCTCTCTAGGTGGTTTTGGTAATTAATGTCAACATATCTCTTGTTGGACTAATGTTTCTATCTAGTACATTTCAGATAAGTTCAACAATGGAGTGGCATGGACTAAAGGTTGTGGGAACTACTTCAAGATGCTAAGGACAAAAGATTGGCTAAAGCTTCAAGCTCAAGACTCTTCATTTTACACTTTTAGTGATCCAAGATCACATTGAGTCCATAGGAAAAGCCAATACTATCAAGGAGGGATGAGGTGTTGCTTAATGAGCCTTTTGCTTTATGTGCTTAATGATATGCTCCAAAATCCTCAGCTACTTTCCCATATCCACATATACCTAAACTCCAAGCCAAACTCGGTCCTACCGATTCTTTCTATCCGGCGCCACCGAGTTTCACATGTCATAAGCCACTGTCAAACCCTAGCAATTCGGTTCTACCGATAGGGATCTCGGTCTCACCGAGATGGGATTGCAATCTCACTGTGTATGTCCATTGTCAAAATCGATCTCACCGAGTTTAGGCAATCGGTACTACCGAGATTACAATGCAAACTCTCTGGTTAACTCATTACCAAAATCGGTCTCACCGAGTTTAGTAATCGGTCCCACCGAGTTTGCCTGACCAACTCTCTGGTTAGCTAATTACCAAAATCGGTCTCACCGAGTTTGTGTAATCGGTCTCACCGAGATTACGTTATGCCCAAACCCTAACCATATCGGTCCTACCGAGTTGCATGTCAGTCCCACCGAAAATCTCTAACGGTCACTAGGTTTACCTTTTCGGTCCGACCGGGTTTGTTGATTCGGTCCCACCGAGATTGGTAAATTGTGTGTAACGGTTGGATTTTGTGTGGAGGCTATATATACCCCTCCACCTCCTCTTCATTCGTGGAGAGAGCCATCAGAACACATCTACACTTCCAACTCATATGTTCTGAGAGAGAACCACCTACTCTTGTGTTGAGGCCAAGATATTTCATTCCTACCATATGAATCTTGATCTCTATCCTTCCCCAAGTTGCTTTCCACTCAAATCTTCTTTCTACGAAATCCAAATCCTATGAGAGAGAGTTGAGTGTTGGGGAGACTATCATTTGAAGCACAAGAGCAAGGAGTTCATCATCAACACACCATTTGTTACTTCTTGGAGAGTGGTGTCTCCTAGATTGGCTAGGTGTCACTTGGGAGCCTCCGACAAGATTGTGGAGTTGAACCAAGGAGTTTGTAAGGGCAAGGAGATCGCCTACTTCGTGAATATCTACCGCTAGTGAGGCAAGTCCTTCGTGGGCGATGGCCATGGTGGGATAGACAAGGTTGCTTCTTCGTGGACCCTTCGTGGGTGGAGCCCTCCGTGGACTCGCGCAACCGTTACCCTTTGTGGGTTGAAGTCTCCATCAACGTGGATGTAGGATAGCACCACCTATCCGAACCACGGGAAAAACATCCGTGTCTCCAATTGCGTTTGAATTCTCCAAACCCTTCGGACGCTCATCGAAATGGCGAGAACGATGCTGGATGAGTACAAGACGCCAAAGCACTTTTGGGCAGAAGCGGTTGAGACGGCTTGTCATGCAACAAATCGCTTGTATCTTCACAAGCTACTCGGCAAGACGGCATACGAGCTCCTCACCGGTAACAAACCCCAAGTTGGATACTTTCGAGTATTCGGCTCAAAGTGCTACATTCTTGACAAGCATCTTCATTCAAAGTTTGCTCCTAAATCTCATGAAGGTTTCCTACTTGGTTATGGTTCAAACTCTCACACTTACCGTGTCTACAACTCTTTCACCCGAAAGGTTAAAGAAATGGTAGATGTGAAGTTTGATGAATCTAATGGCTCGCAAGTAGAGCAATTGCCAATTGATGTAGGAGACAAAGACCCTTCAGAAGCAATCCAAGACTTGTCTATTGGCAAAATTCGTCCAATGGAGGTGAAGGAGAATACCTCATCCGTCCAAGTGGAAGCTTCTACTTCACGACAAGGTGAACCAAGAGTTGACATGGAAGCATCCACAAGTGGGACACACCAAGATGAAGAAAACGAGGAAACACATCAAGACGAACATCAACAACCTCCTTCTCCACCACAACAAGAGAACAACAACGTCAACAATGAAGAAGATCAAGAAGATGAACAAGATGAAGAAGATGTTCAACGAAGACCCAAGCAAAAGCTTTCACGAGTTCGAGCAAGAATTGCCAAAGATCATCCCGTCGAGCAAATCTACAATGATATCCAAACCGGGAGAATTACTCGCTCAAAAACTCGTTTAGCTAACTTTTGTGAAAACTATTCATTCATCTCTAGCATTGAACCTATGAAGGTTGAAGAAGCATTGGAAGATCCGGATTGGATAAACGCTATGCATGAAGAGCTACACAACTTTGAGAGAAACCAAGTTTGGACTTTGGTTGAGAAGCCCGACAACAACCACAACATCATTGGTACCAAATGGGTGTTTCGCAACAAGCAAGATGAAGATGGACAAGTGGTTCACAACAAAGCACGTCTCGTCGCCCCAGGGTACACACAAGTCGAAGGTATGGACTATGGTGAGACATATGCTCCCGTTGCTAGACTCGAGTCCATTCGCATCTTACTTGCCTATGCTAATCACCATAATATCACCTTGTACCAAATGGACATTAAAAGTGCTTTTCTAAATGGTGAAATAGAGGAGGAAGTTTATGTCAAGCAACCTCCCGGCTTTGTCAATCCTAAGAAACCTAATCATGTTTACAAACTTCACAAAGCTCTTTATGGTCTTAAACAAGCTCCTATAGCATGGTATAAATGCTTGACCAAGTTCCTTATTGCAAGTGGTTTTGAAATTGGAAAAATTGATTCCACACTTTTTACTAAAAGAGTTAATGGAGAACTATTTGTATGCCAAATTTATGTTGATGATATCATATTTGGTTCAACTAACCCTCTCTTTAGTGAGAAGTCTGGAAAGCTTATGTCAGAGAAGTTTGAGATGTCTATGATGAGTGAACTCAAATTCTTTCTCGGTTTGCAAATCAAGCAAACTAAGGAAGGTACATTTATCTCTCAAATGAAGTACACAAAAGACTTATTCAAGAAGTTCAATATGCAAGAATGCAAAGGTATGCCTACACCCATGCCTACTAGTGGACATAATGATTTGACCAAAGATGGTGAACCGGTTGATCAAAAGGTTTATCGCTCTATGATTGGTTCATTGTTATACCTATGTGCTTCACGTCCTGACATTATGCTAAGTGTGTGCATGTGTGCACGATATCAAGCTGCTCCTAAAGAATGTCATCTTAAGGCTATGAAAAGGATAGTGAGATACCTAATCCATACACCAAATTTTGGCATTTGGTATCCTAAGAGGTCCTCTTTTGATCTTGTTGGATATTCCGACTCGGATTATGCCAGAGACAAGGTTGATAGAAAGTCCACTTCGGGTACTTGTCAATTTCTTGGTAGATCTCTTGTGTCTTGGTCCTCCAAGAAACAAAACTCGGTATCCTTATCTACCGCCGAAGCGGAATACATTGCCGCTGGTTCATGTTGTGCTCAATTACTTTGGATGACCCAAACTCTTAAAGATTATGGGGTCTATGTGAAACATGTTCCATTGCTTTGTGACAATGAAAGTGCTATCAAAATTGTTCATAATCCTGTGCAACATTCTCGAACTAAGCACATTGAAGTTCGTCATCATTTCATTCGAGATCATGTTGCTAAGGGTGACATTGATCTTAAGCATGTTCGCACCGATAAGCAATTAGCGGATATATTCACCAAACCACTTGATGAGAAAGTGTTTTGCAGTTTGAGAGGAGAATTGAATATCATTGATGCTTCAAACTTGGAGTAGAAACTCCATTGGATACATGCGAGACATGAGCTTATGGCAAATCCATGATATATCCCTTATGGTGACTATCTTATGTCTTGGATATATTTGTATCTTGCATGATATCTAACCCATGTAGGTACTTGGTTGAATCAAATTCTATGAGATTGCAACTCACTCACATCTTGAGCAATCTCTACATCACCAAGTCTCTACACAACGGTGGTTGACGACAAGGAAGCACGAAACCATTCAAACATATCCTTTGACAATTCTATGTTGAGCTTCATGATTGTCACTTTTGAATATACAAGTGCTTTTCCTTGCAAGAACTAATCCATGTAGGTAGATGAACTCAAACTCCAAGTGGTGCTCCCAACTCATGATGAGCTACATCACCCTTGAGCACTCACACAAGTTCAACTACATGAGCAAGATCCACACCATCACCCAAGGTATGTTGTTCCATCTTAGAGAAGCTTTACTCCAAGTCATGAGTTAAAGCAACTCCACAAGATGAGAATACATCAAAATGCTTAAACGAAAAATGGTAACCCCATTTTGAGCTTAAACGATGAGTATGACCCATGATCAAGTGTTCTCACTTGACTCCTAAGTCAATATACTCTAACATAGGTGACTATGTCACCGCCCAATTCTAGATGAAGTTCTCTTGTGTCCTCTTGTTATTGCATTTGTCCCTTGCATATTTGTTTCCCTCTTTTCAATCAAAAAAAAACTTCATCTAGAACCTTTCATTTTTTTTGATTCTTGTTCTGCATATTTCTGCATCAAATTCCTTGCAAATCTTTCAGTTAATTCATTGCAAATCTTTGTGAGATTTTACTTGACTAGTGAGCTGAGGTGACAAGTGTTTTCTCTGTGATGAACTCGGTTTCACCGGATTGTAATTTTCGGTCCAACCGAATCCCTTCGGTACCACCGAAACATGCCACTCGGTGTCACCAATTTCGTAACAGGAAAAACAGTTTGCCACATATTCTATATTTCTTCTGATCCAGCTCCACTCAATGAATCTTGTCCTCTACAAGCATCACAGTTTTATCCACTGCTTTGTGCTGAATCTCAAGGACCAAACCTATTCGACGGATTCCAGGAAGAACCTTCTTGGAAATTGATGTCAAAGGGGGAGAGAGATAGATCACATCAAAGCTTATCATCGGAGAGAGAGAGATCGCATCAAAGCTTATCTACTGCAAAGGAGAAAGCACTAAGGGGGAGAGAATACTCAAGGATCCCAAATATTAAGGGGGAGAAAGAAATCTCCAGGGGGAGAGAATACTCAAGGATCCCAGATGCTTGATGTTCAAGAGGAGAGATGCCACATGTCTTTTTGGGGGAAAGACATGTTCATATGTACTCATTTGAATTAAGTTCTATTCATATCTTTCAGCTTTCAGCTCTGGTTTTCTGTTCCCTATCTTCTCCAAATATCCCATGTCAAATTCAGGGGGAGCAAGACATCTAAGGGAAAGAAGTCATTCAAATTCATTGCATATCTTTACTCTCGGGGACATGTCTAATCCAATGTGGTACCTTGTACTCACTCGTTACATGTCATCCCAGTCTTGGTACTCTTGTGGTGTCTTTTGGTTTGCTCTGGCCATTGGATGTACCTTTGTTATCTAACCTTGTTTGTGCAAGTTCATTCCATCCTAAGCCAACTCAAAACTACAAGGTAAGTATATGCATCAGAATCATGAGTATGAGGAATTCTTGCTTTTTGTACATACTGTTTGCAAGAAGGACTCATAAGCATGAAGGTATTTCTCTTAATAATCTTTTGCTCTGATGCATATGGCCAAGATACATGTAACACATTGCCTGCTCTATCATGATTATGCTCTCACATGCTTCTATATTCTGTATTCACATGATTGCATACATGTAAGGGGGAGCCTATGTTTGTTACATGTTCTTCCAAAGCTTTACTTGCTATTCTTTGTATCTTTATCTAAAGCTTTGATATATGTTGCCATCAATTACCAAAAATGGGGAGATTGAAAGCACAAGTTCTCTCCAGGTGGTTTTGGTAATTAATGTCAACATATCTCTTGTTGGACTAACGTTTCTATCTAGTATATTTCAGATAAGTTCAACAATGGAGTGGCATGGACTAAAGGTTGTGGGAACTCCTTCAAGATGCTAAGGACAAAAGATTGGCTAAAGCTTCAAGCTCAAGACTCTTCATTTCACACTTTTAGTGATCCAGGATCACATTGAGTCCATAGGAAAAGCCAATACTATCAAGGAGGGATGAGGTGTTGCTTAATGAGCCTTTTGCTTTATGTGCTTAATGATATGCTCCAAAATCCTCAGCTACTTTCCCATATCCACATATGACCTAAACTCCAAGCCAAACTCGGTCCTACCGATTCTTTCTATCCGGCGCCACCGAGTTTCACATGTCATAAGCCACTGCCAAACCCTAGCAATTCGGTTCTACCGATAGGGATCTCGGTCTCACCGAGATGGGATTGCAATCTCACTGTGTATGTCCATTGTCAAAATCGGTCTCACCGAGTGTAGGCAATCGGTACTACCGAGATTACAATGCAAACTCTCTGGTTAACTCATTACCAAAATCGGTCTCACCGAGTTTAGTAATCGGTCCCACCGAGTTTGCCTGACCAACTCTCTGGTTAGCTAATTACCAAAATCGGTCTCACCGAGTTTGTGTAATCGGTCTCACCGAGATTACATTATGCCCAAACCCTAACCATATCGGTCCTACCAAGTTGCATGTCAGTCCCACCGAAAATCTCTAACGGTCACTAGGTTTACCTTTTCGGTCTGACCGGGTTTGTTGATTCAGTCCCACCGAGATTGGTAAATTGTGTGTAACGGTTAGATTCTGTGTGGAGGCTATATATACCCCTCCACCTCCTCTTCATTCATGGAGAGAGCCATCAGAACACATCTACACTTCCAACTTATATGTTCTGAGAGAGAACCACCTACTCTTGTGTTGAGGCCAAGATATTCCATTCCTACCATATGAATCTTGATCTCTAGCCTTCCCCAAGTTGCTTTCCACTCAAATCTTCTTTCTACCAAATCCAAATCCTATGAGAGAGAGTTGAGTGTTGGGGAGACTATCATTTGAAGCACAAGAGCAAGGAGTTCATCATCAACACAACATTTGTTACTTCTTGGAGAGTGGTGTCTCCTAGATTGGCTAGGTGTCACTTGGGAGCCTCCGACAAGATTGTGGAGTTGAACCGAGGAGTTTGTAAGGGCAAGGAGATCGCCTACTTCGTGAAGATCTACCGCTAGTGAGGCAAGTCCTTCGTGGGCGATGGCCATGGTGGGATAGACAAGGTTGCTTCTTCGTGGACCCTTCGTGGGTGGAGCCCTCCGTGGACTCGCGCAACCGTTACCCTTTGTGGGTTGAAGTCTCCATCAACGTGGATGTAGGATAGCACCACCTATCCGAACCACGGGAAAAACATCCGTGTCTCCAATTGCGTTTGAATTCTCCAAACCCTTCCCTTTACACTCTTGAAAGTTGCATGCTTTATATTCCGCTGCTCATATACTCTTTGCATGCTTGCTTGATATGTATTGTGTATGTTGAAATTGTGCCTAAAACTCCACTCAAACCGAAAAAGCTTAAAAACTGCAACTTTAGCACTAAGTGTCTAATCACCCCCCTCTAGACACACCTACTTCTAGATCCTACAACTGCCGTCGAGGACGTGCTAGAGAGCTCCACCGGCGGAAACAGGACGCCCAGGTCCATACCGCCGGGAACCAAGAAGGTTTCTGTCAATGAGGACGTCTCGGGAGGAGCTTTCACCATAAGCTCCACCCTTGACGACAAATAGGAAGACGCGCTCGTCTCCTTCCTGCGGGCGAATGTCGATGTGTTTGCATGGCAAGCTTCCGATGTCCCCGGCGGTCCCAGGGAGGTGATTGAGCACCACCTTGCTGTCTGTCCTCATGCGCGGCCTGTCAAGCAGAAGGTCAGAAAGCAAGCTTTGGAACGACAAGAGTTCATCACAGAAGAGATCCGGAAACTGGAAGCAGCGGGTTTGGTAAGAGGAGTGCTCCATCCAACGTGGTTGGCCAATCCGGTCGTAGTGCGCAAGGCAAATGGGAAGTGGAGACTGTGTATTGATTACACATATATCAATAAGGCTTGTCCTAAAGACCACTTCCCGTTTCCGCGCATCGACCAGATTGTTGACTCCATGGCTGGGTGTGATCTGTTGTCATTCCTCAACGCCTACTCCGGCTACCACTAGATCTTCATGACAAGAGAAGACGAAGAGAAAACAGCATTCATCACCCCATGTGGTACGTATTGTTTCATACGGATGCCTTTCGGGTTGAAGAGTGCTGGTTCGATGTTTGCAAGGGTGGTCCAGATTAGTTTTGAACCCCAGCTCCATAGAAATATGGAAGCTTATATGGATGACATAGTGGTCAAAACCAAGGACAGGGCAACCCTCTTACCAGATTTGCAAGAAACATTTGCAAACCTGCGCAAGATCAATCTCAAGCTGAACCCTAAGAAGTGCGTCTTTGGTGTCAAGCTTCTCGGGTTCTTTGTGTCACAGCGTGGGATAGAGGCCAATCCGGATAAGATTAAAGCTATAGAGCAGGTTGAAGCACCCAAGCGAATCAAGGATGTGCGTCGGCATGCTGGTTGCGTCGCCGCCATGGGCAGGTTCATTTCCAAGTCTGCCGAGCGCGCCCTTCCCTTTTTCAAGATCCTGAAAAAGGCGGGCCCGATGGAGTGGACGCCAGAAGCCGAAGAAGCATTGCAAGATTTGAAGAAGTACCTCTCCTCCGCGCCAATACTGGTTGCGCCTAGGCCACATGAGCCGTTGCTGCTATACCTGGCGGCAACGAACCAGGTGGTCAGCACCGCACTAGTGGCGCAGAGAGAGGTTGACGACGGGGTAATGGCAGCGATAGAGCCTGACACCACTAATGCGGAGACGACACAGCCAGTTGAAGTGCCGCCGAAGAACAAAATGATGCAGCACCCGTCTACCTTGTTAGTTCCCTCCTGCAGGGGGCTAGATCAAGGTTTCGGCCTTCTTATGGCCTCGAGGAAGCTGCGTCACTACTTCCAGGCACACGAGATCACTGTCGTCACTCGCCTCCCTCTGCAACGGATATTGCACAATCCAGATGCAACGAGAAGAATTGTGGAATGGGCACTGGAGCTGTCCAGCTTTGGCCTCAAGTTTGAAAGTACTTCGACGATTCAGAGCCGAGTCCTGGCGGAGTTCATTGCAGAATGGACCGCAACACCTAACGAATAAGCCCAAGAGACTGCTCTCCCCGGCAAGGAGGGAGGTGTCAACAAACAATACGGCAGAGTACGAGGGGCTGCTTGCCGGTCTGAGGATCGCGGCGGACCTCGGAATCAAGAAACTCATCGTCAGGGGCGACTCGCAGCTTGTCGTCAAGCAAGTCAACAAGGATTACCAGAGCTCGTTGATGAAGGCCTACGTCGATGAAGTGAGAAAGCTGGAAGAGCGTTTCGACGGTATACAGGCTGAACACGTTCCCCGAGCGGAGAACGATATCACCGATTACCTGTCAAAACATGCTGCCCTCAAGCTACCTGTGGAACCAGGTACCTTTGTGCTTCAGCTAACTCAGCCATCCGTTGATCCATCAACAGAGCAGAACAAGAGGAGGAAATCAGGGCCCGGCAAGTACTTTCCTGCCGAGCTCCCCGGTGCCGCCGGCAAGGATGTTGCCGGAGACACTGAGCCCGCCACGTGACGGCTAGCTCCGGCGGAGCGTCAAGCTCTTGCCGTCGAGACAACTGCTCCTATAGCGGAGGAAATGCCTTTAGTCCTCGCCGTCGAGCCCCAGGCTCCAGTGTGGGCACAGCCTACCGTCCGATTCCTCCAAACGGGGGAACTTCCTGAGGAGAAGGAAGAAGCAGAAAAAGTAGCCCTTCGCTCTACCATGTACCAGTTCGTCGATGACGTCCTGTACAGAAAGAGGACGAACGGTGTGAAATTGAAGTGTATCCCTCGAGAGGAAGGACTAGAGCTGTTGGCGGAGATACACGGAGGCATGTGTGGATCCCACATCGGGTCAAGGGCCCTTGTCGGCAAGGCATTTCGACCAGGCTTCTTCTGGCCCACCGCCCTCCAGGATGCGACGACACTATTCACCAGGTGTGAAGCGTGTCAGTTCCATTCAAAGAAGCTTCATCAGCAAGCTCAAGCCCTTCAAACCATTCCTCTCTCCTGACCCTTCTCGGTCTGGGTGCTTGATATACTGGGCCCTTTCCCCCGCGCTGTCGGGGGCTTTGAGTACTTGTACGTTGTAATCGACAAGTTCACAAAGTGGCCGGAGGTGGAGGCAGTGAGGAAGGTCACAACTCAGTCAGCCGTCAAGTTCTTCAAGGGACTAGTGTGACGTTTTGGCATACCCAACAGGGTTATCACCGACAACGGCACATAGTTCACAAGTCGCAGCTTCATGCAATATACCCAAGACCTCGGCAGCAAAGTCTGTTTCCCTTCCGTTGCTCACCCATGGAGCAATGGTCAAGCTGAGAGGGCAAATGCTGAAGTACTGCGAGCTTAAGGACCAAGACCTTTGACAGGCTGCACAAGAGTGGAAGGCGCTGGATTGATGAGTTGCCGACGGTTCTTTGGTCGACTAGGACAACGCCAAATCGAGCCACCGGCCAGACACCCTTTGCCCTAGTATACGGGGTAGAAGCAGTTCTCCCCACTGAACTCATATACGGGTCACCTCGAGTGCTCGCTTATGATGAGCTTGAGCAAGAGCAACTGCGCCAAGATGACGCAATGCTCCTTGAGGAAGATCGTCTTCGGGCGGCTGTGAGAGTAGCACGCTACCAGCAAGCCTTGCGCCGCTACCATAGCCGCAAGGTTCATGCCCGAAGCCTTGAGGAAGGCGACCTTGTCCTTCGGCGTGTTCAATCAGCCAAGAATTCCAACAAGTTGACGCCAAAGTGGGAAGGCCCTTATCGGGTAATACGAGTCACCAGGCCCGGCGCAGTCCGCCTGGAGACCGAAGATGCCATTCCGGTATCTCCTGGAACATTGAGCATCTTCGTAAGTTTTACCTGTGAGGCGCGGCTTGCCGGGCCCCCCGACAAGACAACTTTTGTACAAGCATTGCCGATGATGCATGTAACCCTTTGTACAAAGCCAGGCGCAGACCCTGAGCATAAATAAATGAAGCGCTGGCGCCCTAAGTTATAGCATGCATGCTAGGTCGAGTCTCGTCCTTGGTTAGGGTTGATAGTGCTTAGCGGCGACTAACCCCTAGCTTAGAGGTCGAGCGTGCGTCTCTTTGCCGTTCTTTTGTCTTCTCTGGTTCGCAGGACTCACAGATATCCTTGTCGGATCACTTGAGGACGAAAAGGAGAAGAGGGACAGGCCGACATCTAGACCTCGGCAAGCCAGTACTGCCGGGGGCTGCAAGAGCAAGGATTTACCCACGGCAAACCAGAGTTGCCGGGGGCTACAGCTTCAGATAAGTTCTTCATCCCTTATCATGCATTCCCTTATGGACTGAGGTATGTGGAACCTTGTTTCTCCCTGAAGCTACCATGCTCCCCTAACTCTAGGCCCTAGGGCTCGTTCCTAGGGCCAGGTTTGGTCGTAGTCACGGTAGCGAAAGGATGAAACAAGGAGCCTGAACCCACCTCATCCCTGCCTCCGCCAAAAGCGTGAGAAAGGTCGAGCAACGTGGGAAGACGGCAAGGCCTGCTGCCGGGCAAGGAAATGTTTATCTTAGAGATATCAAGGATTTACTCCTTGACGTGGGTTCTACCCGCAAACAAATGACCCGGCAAGCATGTCTTTTTAATTAAAAACATTCCACTCAGGTACAGTCCATAGGGAATGAAAAACATGAACGATGGGATTACAAGTTTTAAATACAGCCAAGGCCCAAAGGCTTACAAACTAAAAAGAGATAAGGTGCCCGTAATCCCTTTCTTATCCCTCTCCTCAGGAGGCAGGTCAAGGAGGCAAAAAGGGCAAAAGGAGCACATAGGCGAGGTACGACCGGCAGAAGGCACCAGGAAAACATCCCGGCGGCCACCTCCACGGGAAGCTGGTGATGATGATGACGGTAGAAGAGCTGGAAGACGAGGCGGCAAGGCTGGCAATACGCGACGAAGGCATCGATGCCCGCGTACTCTGAGCTGACGGCCCGCCATCCGCCTTCTTCTCCTTCCCGCACTTCCTACGCCAGCCACCCAAGGAGACAGCCACGAGGAGTTGGTGGGGGCTCGGTGCAGATACTGCTGCTGCCAACATCGGCCCAGGACAACGGGACCGACGCCTAGTCGAACCCATCATCCTGCCGCCTACCACCCTCGTCACCGCTGTCGCTATCCTCCGCGTCACTCTCGCCCGGGGAGGAATCTTCATCATCAGAGGAGCTCTCCACATAGCACTTCAGGCGAGTTCCAAAATCACCAAGACCTTGACAGAGAGAAGGCCGCCCTCCATCAGCTTAAAATGGAGAGTGAACCCCTCCACCAGGCGGTGGATCTGAGCAAATGTCTTCCATCCTCGGTGAAGATACATTACATGAGGAGCGGGAAAGTCGACGCGGACCCATGTGCTGCTGATCCCACAGCCCCTCATGTGCAGCCGCAATGACTTCGGCGGATCCAACTCCATCTCCCGCGCGAATGGAGTCGGGAGCCGAAGGAGACGGTGAGGCGGCTGGCGCAGCCTGACGAAGAACTCGCAAGGGTCATCCCCAACGTGGCCCTCCGTGTGGGGAGGAACTGCTGGCGGAGGCGAGGCCGGCGCGCCGCCCCGTCCTCCTCTTCCCCGAGCGCCTCGGCCTCGCCCACGGCCTCGCCCCCTCTCCCTTCCCCTCGTGGCTGGCTCTGCCACCGCAGGTGCAGGAGAAGGAGGGACAAGTTGTCGAGCGGCGACCCTCGCCGCCACCGTTGAAGGACCAGGATTCCCTGTCTCCATGGCGGATGGAAGGGGGAGCAGAAGCTGAAGGAAGGAGGAGATGAAAGAATGCGGGACGCCATCCCCCTCCCGCTCTTTATAAAGGAATTGGGTGGGGGCTCGGCCGCCCCGCTCAGCCAATCAAGACGCGGAAGGCGCAGGGAACTGGGACCGACCCGCTGCCCCAGCCCGCGGCGACCCGGTTTCCCTCCTCCACCGCTCGCCACCCCAAGCGCATGAGAGCCGCATGGCATGCGTGCAGGACCGAGGTGATGGATGAGGCGACCTCTCCCCACCCTTGATCGTGGGGAGTGGACGCCTTGAACACCACGCCTCGGCCCCGTTCAGTAAACGGGCCGCGCCCCCACGCCTCCCTCCGCTTATGGGGAAGGCGCGAACCGCCCCCTTTACTACGACGTGACGCATGCGTGCAGAGCTCAGCCCCACGCATGCCGCCCGCGTCACACACGCCTCCCCACGCCACGCCACGCGCGGGAAGCGTTGGAAGCGCAGCGCGCGAAGAGACTTACCGCGGTAAAAACCGCCCCGCCTGCCCGCGCACCATATTTGGGCCTAGCCCAACGACGCGATTGCGCTTACGTATGGCCCAAGCCCGGGGGCTCCTGTCGGTGTACAAAAAGAGGGGTACACTTTTTGTACCCCTATAACTATGCACGGGAAGTCTGAGCCACGGGTACCACCACACTGAGCAAGGCAAGGGAGGTGAGCCGAGGTAAGGCCGAAGCTCGAGAGAAGCAGAACGACGCCAAGATCAAGACCACAAGGAGCAAACGGGACGAAGCGGACCCCCCGGCAAGATCCTTGCCGGGAGGCGGTTTTAGCAAACCCGGCAAGACCCTTGCCGTGGCAGCTTGCCCCACACCTATGGAGCGGGTCACCCTTGAGTCCACTGCCCCCATGGAGCAAGGATTCGGGAGGCATCCCCGTGGTGGCATGCAGATCTTTGTGAAGACATTCAAGATCAGATACACACTTTAGAAGATGATGATCCTTGGCGGGATCCCAGCCAAGGAGGACCACAAGGCCCCCGGCAAGAGCCTTGCCGGGGATGACAGCAGGCGCCACGGCAAGACTCTTGCCGGGGCCCCGGCAAGACCCTTGCCGGGGCCACAGCAAGGCCCTTGCCATGAACACCCGTAGGGCCACCATCAGGCCCACGCCAATCAGACCTCCACCGCCGTTCGCATGCAGCTGCCGACCCAACCAGCTGGGCAGGCACCTGCGTGGCGGCATGCGGATCTTCGTGAAGACCCACCACTGCGCCACCTCAGCTGCCTGCCTGCCTACATGGCACTGCGGGCACCGCTGGCCAGGGCGCGTGTCGACGCGAGAGGGAGCGGCGACGGACGAGACAGGGTTCTCCCCCGTCCCCGATAAAGCAAAGACACCTAAGCAAGACGCATTAAAAGCGCCTTGTCATGTAATGCGAGGGATAACCTCGCATCACTGTACCCTTTCCACCTCCTATGTGCCACTGTGGCAACCCCTTTCCCTATAAAAGTAGGCCCACGGCGACCAGGAGGAGGATTCGGCCTTTTGGAGCTCCTCACGCCCCATAGCTAGCTCAAGAACATAGATATACAATCCACCAAAGCAGGAGTAGGGTTTTACGCATCCTCGCGGCCCGAACCTGGGTAAAGGAACCGTGTGCTATCTGTTTGATCCGCTCTTCTCACGACCCCGCGCCCCGCAACCGTAGTAGGAATTCTTGTGATCCCATAGGTGTCGTTCCCACCGACACCCCGTCGCCACTTCTCCCCATCCTGTTTGCTTCTTCCTCCTCGATCCTATGCTAGTAGCAATGGCGCCCATCCGAAGGTTTTCTGCTGCGGAGAAGGGAAAGACTCCCCTCGACGTGGCGGCGCCGCTCCCGCCGAAGCAGAGGTCGGTTCACCGCCGCGACGCAGCGGTGATGCAGGTGGTGATGAGGCCTTGGTGCGAGCGACCTCCTCATGGGTATCCGTTGCCCTTGTATGCCCAAGCCGGGGGCTCAGGGGGAAGGGGCGACGAGCATCGGCGCAGGCGCCGTGGCCAAGGTCGACGTGTCGTGGCTACGAGCTTGTGTTGTGGGCGGCGATTCCCCAAAGCTCTTGGATCCGCTTCCCGCAGTTCTTATCCGATGTGATTCCACCGAGGGGACCCCTCGAGCTCTGGTTGCAGCATGCTGACTGCGACGCTCCGGCGACCGGAGCAGAGGTTGAAGCGGTCTCCCCCGGCAAAATCTTCATGACCCGCGGCTGGGGCGAGGTTGCGCGGGTTTGCCTTGCAGAGGGCACCCTCGCGATCCACTTCGAGTATGACGGTGCCTCCATGCTGTTCTTCAAGATCTTCGACATGGTGGGCCGCCGCCTGGAGTGTTGCCCTGGAGGGGAGCGCTAGGAGGATGGACGCTCCGCTCGCGCTACTCCAGCAGCAGCGACTCTTGGGAGTCCAGCGGTTCTCCTGAGCTCTATGAGACTCCGGAGACGAGCGACGATAGCTACGTGCCCTCGAGCTCTCGCCGTGCCCGGAGCAAGGCTGCAGTGTCCGGCGGCCACCGTTGCTGATCTGGATGGGGTTGGCGCCGGCCTCTCGCGGCCCACTGTTGATGATGGCGTCAGCCGCGGGGGCGTGTAGATAGGATTCTCCTAGGTTCTCGTCTTTTGTTCACTGCGAGGAATCAAGAAGTACCCCGTGGGGGCGTGTAAAGGGTTTGTAATGTCCTTTGTTGATATTATCCTGATTATGGGAACCTGTGAACGCAAGTCCTGTTTAGGCTCGGTCTCCTGTTTCTACCCTCGCGATGACTTATTGCTCTACGCTGACAGGTCCCGGTCCCCAGGCAAGCTACAATCATCGTTGGTATGCCAGGTCGCGTGCCGTAGTCAAGGCCAGGAGGTGAGCGGCCCGAGGTCCAGTAAGAGCTCCTGAGGCGCGATGCTCATGGGGTCCCCTTTATCGCTCAAGCAGCCGTGGTAAAGTCAGAAAGGGAGGCGACGTTGCCGTAACAGGATTGCGGCGAGCGCGACTCCTAGGCTCGAACGATTAGCGGGTCTGAGTGCGGGACTTATCTTGACGATTCAGGGTTGATTCCTCGTGATGCGCTAGGTTTGCGCGTAGGCGTCCGCAGCGTAGCTAGGTCTGGCCCATACGAGTCTCCCCTCTCCCATGCTCTCTTTCGTGCTCTACGTCCTCAGGTCCCGGTCCTCGAGCGAGCTCAGCCCCCCTGGTATGCTAGATCGTGTGCCGTGGTCAAGGCCAGGGGGTGAGGGCTGGAGAGCCAGTAAGAGCTCCTGAGGCACGATGCTCAGGAGCCCCCCTTTTAACGCGCAAGCGGATTACATGGAAGAAGTGGGAGCTCGCAGTGCCAACTGCTGCTATCCTCATGAGATTCCTGCAAGCCAGCACAAGGAGGAACACGGTCTGCCGTTATGGTTGCCAGCTTGCCACTGGTTGCTCCGCGGAAATGAAGGCAACGTGCGCCTGGTGAGGTGACATGCGCGGGGCGTGCCGCGAGCCAGAGCTCGATCGCTCAGGTTTGTCGACGTGGCAGGGACGGACCCGTGCACCAGCGCCGTGCCGGCGTGAGTAGCCCATGTGGTGGGTGACAATCAAGCAGGTAAGAGTCATAGGCAGGTTAAGCATGGAAGAAGCAGGCTTAAGTAAATGAGGGAAAGGTATATGCCACTGGGTCAGGCCCGAGCGGCTTGGGGATGATGCAGCCCGAGGGGCGCCCCCAATAAGGTAAGCTAAAGACACAAAAGGGATACATGCCACAGGGATGGACCCAAGCGGCCTGGGAATGATGCAGCCCGAGGGGCGCTCCCAGCTAAATGAGCTTGGAAAATATCACCTGGTTCTGTTGACGAAGGAGAGTTGGGGCAGCTGAAGGTATGCGGCGAAGGGGTCACTCCTCATGAGCCACCGGGGCCTTGAGCTTCGGGAGGCTCTCGGGGTCCAAGCGGTTCCTCGAGGACCGTCTCCATCTCCGTCAGCACAGCATGGTGCCTGGCCTCCTGAGCCGCCAGGATGCTCCACATGTTGCGCTGATAGGCGATCGCCGCGCTCGGCAGGCCAAAAAGGCATGCGAACGTAGCTGTGTGGTGGACCCTCGCAGCGGCCCATGCGCGAAGGCCGGAAAAGCTCCTGAGAGCCAACCCTGTTGTGCCCTGGGACGTCGATGCAGATGTGCAGCCTGGCATCCTCGCCTGGATGGGGACCTGCGCCTGGTGAGCGGCGGTCGCCGCGCATGGCCCTCGCGTCTTGCAGTTCCTGAGGGGTCTTGGTGATGAACTCCTGAGCGGTGGGCGCTCCTCGCCCTGTGTCCTCCTGAGGGAAACGTGCCGCGAAGCACGCCTCCAAGTGGTGCCCAAGCGCCTCCCTCATGATGTTGGCAAGGTTCAAGGCCCTCTAGAAGAGAGCCCCCGAGCCCTGCCCGAGATGGGCGCCGAGCATGCTTTCCTATGCGATGGAGGGAGGCGCCCCTGGCACGGGTGCTGATCCTGATGAGGTTCCAGTTGCGACGCCATCCTCCCAAGGTCCTGCACGGCGCAACTGCTTCTTCTTCTTGGGGGTGGCCTCAGGAGGGCACTTGCCCTTGCTGTCGGGGTCGTTGATTGCTGTAGCTTGGAAGGCACGCTCGAGGGAGCACACCGCATCTCTTTCTTTGCATAGGACTGTGATGATTCCGCCACTTCCTAGCATCTTGAGGACATTGTAGCCGTGATGGGTCACCGCCATGAACTTGGCCAGGGCTGGGTACCCAAGGATCGCGTTATATGGCAGGCGGAGTAGGCGACGTCGAAGTCGATGAGCTCAGTGCGGTAGTTGTTGCGTTCTCCGAAGGTGACAGGGAGGCGGACCTGCCCTATCGGTGTGGTGGAACCGTCGGTCACTCTTGAGAAAGGCTTGGTAGGCTGAAGCTGGTCATATGGCACTTGAAGGTTGTCGAACATGTCGACGGACATGACATTGAGCCCTGTGCCGCTGTCGATGAGGGTCTTGGTAACTTGCACGTTGCTGATGACTGGTGAACAAAGCATTGGGAGGGCGCCAGCGGTAGCTGCGCACTTGAGCTGATCTGCCGAACTGAAGGTGATGGCGCACCTGGACCACCTGAGCGGGCGTGTGGCCTCGAGCTTGGGGAGGACTGCATTCACTTCACGAGCAAATTGTTTGAAGATACGCTACGAGGCTGGGGCCTGAGCTCCGCCCAATATGCAGGTGATAGCACGTGGCTCTTGGAAGCCCCATCCCCCTTGTCTTGATGGTGGTCGTCATTCCTTCTTGGCAGTGGCAGTAGTGAAGGGAGGCCAGTGTTGCCTTGAGGACGATCCTCATGAGGCTGGTCCTTCCAGCTGTCCTCGTGAGTCTGATCCTGCCAGCGGTCCTCACGAGGCCGGTCGTGCCACTCCTGGCGCAGGCCACATTCGTCCCAGTGTCCACCACCACATCCTCCTCCTCGGCCGTAGCCCCGGTCGCTGCGCTCGGGGCGTTGACCGAAGCGTCCTTCTCGAATGGCTCTGAGCTCTTGACAGTCGCTGGTGTTGTGTGTATGTAGGTTATGGAAGGCGCAGAAGGGTCGGCTGCTCTTGGATGACTCGGGCTGGTCTCTGCCGTGCTTGGTGTCTAGTTCTGCCGCGAGCATGGCTGCTCCCTTGCGCTTCACGTCCTTGGCCTTGGCTTTCTTCTCCTTCGGGTCTGTAGCTGGGAGCTCGAGGAGGGAGAGGCGCCCCTCCTCAGCTCTTGCGCACTTGGTCGCCAGGTTGAACAACTCTAGAGACATGCACAACTCCTCGTGGATAGCGAGCTCCTCCTTCATCTTGACGTCGCGGACGCCATCAGAGAAAGTGGAGATGATGGCCTAGTCCGTCACCTTGGGGATCTTGAGGCGGACGTTGTTGAAGCACTGGATGTACTTCTGGAGGGTCTCTCCTGGTTGTTTCTTGACGCGGCGCAGGTCACCCGCGGCCGGCGGGCAGTCACGAGTGCCCTAGAAGTTGGCAACAAAACAGTTGCGCATCTCGTCCCAGGAGGAGATCAAGCCTGGGGGCAGATTCAGGAGCCAGGAGCGGGCACCATGCTTGAGAGCCATGGGGAACCAGTTCGCCATGACTTTCTCGTCGTCGTTGGTCGCCTCAATGCTTAGCTCGTAGAGCCGCAAGAACTCCGTGGGGTCGGGGCTGCCGTCGTAGCGAGGAGGCAGATCTGGCTTGAACTTGCCCAGCCAGGCGACGCTACGCAGCTCAGGGGTGAAGGCACGACAGCCGACCTTGGTCACCGGGGCCCGCCTAGAAGGTGGAGCTTGGTCTTGGCGCCTGCGTGCCGCTACGGCAAGTGGCGCGGGGCCTTGCCGCACCAAACGATCCTGGCGCGGCTGTGCGAGGAGTGGCGGAGCATTCTCTTGCGGCCGAGGGACTTCTTGACAGCTTCTTTCTTCACGCGCAAGTGCCGGACACGGTGGGTCGTGCCATGGAGCTGCGCGTCTTGGCGCCAGGGCACCGTCTTCGGGCAGAGGTGGTGGAGGTGCTTCATGAGCTACGTCGCCCTTAGCTGGTAGAGGGCGAGGCGGAGAGAGGGACGACGCAGGGGAGCCCCCTTCGGCGCGAACAAGCTCGGCGATGCGGTCGAGCCAGTCCTCGTAGAGGTCGTCGACTGGGCGGTAGCGCAAGAGCTCGTGCGCCATGAGGAGCATGGCCCGCGCGTCCATGGGAGAACGACGTGCATGGGACGAGGAACCGACCGGGGTCAGCAATGGAGTGGCGGTGCGGCTGTCCCGCCGCACCGAGGGGTGCAGCGAGGATGCTTGCTGCTCGTTCCCCACCGGTCCGGTGGCGGTAGGCGATGGTGAATGACGAGGTGGCCCGCCTACGGGAGCCGTCTGAGCGACGCAGGTGGCGAGGGCAGCCTGGCGCTCAGCACGAGCGCGGCGAGCGTCCGCCATGGAGACGACAGAGCAACTGGACGCGGAGCGATGGAAAGGAAGCTTCGGTGCACCCCTACCTGTCGCACCAAATGTCGGATCACGGGTTCCGGCAAAACCCTCAAGGTTCGAACACTGGGGTGCGCGTGAAGATTTCCTCCCTACCGATCCACGTCCTAACTGGCTAAGATCTCAAGAACGAACTCGACGAACTCGCAACACAAGGGACAGGAGATTTATACTGGTTGGGGCCACCGTGGTGGTGTAATACCCTACTCGAGTGTGGTGGTGGTGGATTGCATCTTGGGCTGATGATGAACAGTACAAGGGGAAGAACAACCTCCTGAGGTCCAGGTGTTCTTGTGCTCGGTGAACTTGTGTGCGTGAGGATCACCCAATATGAGATGCCTCCTACTATGGTGGCTATTCCTATTTATAGAGGCCCTGGTCCTCTCCCCAAATATTGAACGGGAAGGGAGCCAACAACGGCCAATTTGAAAGGGGACAACTAGTACAACTTATCCTGACAAAAGTAGTCTTCACCTGCAAAAGGCTCTGGTGGTGACGCCGCCTTGGGCTCCATGGTGACCTCCGTCTTGCCGTCCCTGTCGGTGTCAAAACCGGCGGATCTCGGGTAGGGGGTCCTGAACTATGCGTCTAAGGCTAATGGTAACAGGAGGCGGGGGACACGATGTTTACCCAGGTTCGGGCCCTCTCGATGGAGGAAATACCCTACTTCCTGCTTGATTGATCTTGATGATATGAGTATTACAAGAGTTGATCTACCACGAGATCGTAGAGGCTAAACCCTAGAAGCTAGCCTTTTATTACGATTGTGTATATCTATCGACTAGCCTAGCCTCGGTTTATATAATGCACCAGAGGCCTAGGATAACAAGAGTCCTAGCCGAATACACCGGTGGGGAGGAGTCCCTGTCTTGATCACCAAGTCTTGTGGAATCTTCCTTGTATGCGGCAGCTGTCTGAATTGGCCCATGAGTATATGGCCATGGGGGTCCTCGGCCCAATCCAACTGATCAGGAGACGACGTGATGAGTACCCCCTAGTCCAGGACACCGTCAGTAGACCCCTGAACCAGTCTTCAAGTTGGGGACGCTCCTCGATTCTTCCGAACGGTTCTTCATCTTCGGTTGTTGGTCTTGAAAACTGGTTCAACAAATCTTCTCATCTTCGATCTTGAGGATCGCCAAAGTGCATCCGATGAGTTTACTCGTCGGGTATCCGAGGAGCCCCTTTAAGTTTCCGGCCTTTATCAATGCCTTGTTATTTTTATGCCACACCTTGGGTTTGAAGTTATTCCCGGGCGGCAGTGTCCTCTTGCGTCCAAGCCATAACGCCGGACTGTATTCGATGTATCTTTTTCAGCCGGGTACCAACGTCGAGCTGTATCTGAGCTCCAACGTCGGACTATATCCAAACTCCCACGCCGAACTGTATCCAAGCTCCAACGTCGGACTATGTCCGAGCTCCAACGCCAGACTGTATCCGAGGTGTCATAGATCACCTTGGTTCTAAAAAGTTGAAGGAGTTTAGCCGAGATCAATGCCGGAAATGCCTTCTATGGAGCCAGCCACTGGCACCCGAGCTTTATGCCGGACTGCTTCCGAGGTGGTGCACCACCCGACAGCGGGCTGATTTTTTGTGAATATTTTTGATTGGTGCAATTTATTCTCTGCCGAGATATATAGCCAGTATATGTATATCCAGTAGACCTCAAGGTGTGTGTCGGTCTAAAATCCAAGATGCACCTGAAGGAAAATATGAAACCGCTAATCCTAGTAGCTTCTGAGATTCAGGTCGTGAAATCGGCCTGAGGATCAACTCCTAGCTCGGCAGCATACATAGGAATAAAAATGCAGTGTAATATATTAGAGATAATAGTGATCGGCGAACGGGCCCCTGAGAGAGGGTCATGAGAAGTCACCGCAATATACTAGCTTGATGCCTGATAGGTCCATATGGTACCTATTATTGTCCGAAGATGCGTATGCGCATAGTTCGGTTAAGCCGAACACCGAGCTCTTTGAATTCTCTGCATTGAATAAGCAATGCAGTAGCCCCCGAGACACTGGTCGGGTGGCAACACCAAATTAGGGGATCGATGTGCCCCTTTAATATTTATAAATAATGAGCACGAAGCCCAGTAGCCCCCGAGACTTAATGTGGGCACAGGTTGCCGAATTAAGGATCAATATCCAGAGTAAAATATAGATTATGTGTAATGATTCTATGTGTCCAAGTACTTTACATCATTATTTTCACTCCATTACGACCGTTTATCAGTTGAAAGTGGCCCATTGTCAGCTTCTACCCCTTGGTAGATACTACGCAGGGTGTTTCCGCACTAACAAAACAACTCTTAGCCGACGTCTCGGTGCCCGGAGGTGGTTGTGTTAGCAGAAATGAGGCAATCAGAGATGTGGACTTTATAACTTTCACTTAGTCATAGGAGCTTAAAGTTGGAAGGCCAGTTACTAGCCTCCGGTTAGTGTTCGGCGACAGTCGAGGTCAAGCCATAAACACTTCGGCCAATATTATGAACGGCCCGTCATTTAACACAGTCATCAGATCGCTGACCAATTTACGCTTATTGTGACAGTCAGTTTTCGGCTTTCTCCACCGAGGCGCTTAACCATGCTAGCTGGAAGCACAATCGCAGTGGTTCTCCCATTGCGCACCTAGCCTAATAAAGAGGAACGTAGGAGGCAAGCATAGGAGCCGGGCAACCCAACTATTGACCAAAGAAGCAATTGGAAACCGATGCATATACATCAATGTCCAAGAATGTTTTTGCCGAATCCCTAAAGGTGTCTGGCGCCGCACTGCGAGACTAATGCTGGAAACACACAAATAGCTTAAAAGTGCCATAGGCTTGGAAAACCAAAAACTTCATTAAAAACTGGATGCCCGAACTAGATCAAGTGTTCGGTGCCAAATCGAAAATTGGTCTTAGAAAAAGAAAATTGTGTTGCTGTCATGCTTTACAATGACACATCCTATCTCAAGACTTCAAGCGAGTCAGCCTACGGTTTCAACCTCCTTATCCCGAAGGCAGAGTGCTTCTCCGAGGCTAGTTTAGCAAACTAAGTTCAAGCAGCTTTAGAGAGAAGCAAGGCTATCCGGCTATTGACCACACACTTGCCTCGAGAAAGGAGCGAGAAAAAACTTTGCAACGGCTAAGAAGAAGAACACTTATTATAAAATGGCTCATTTAAGAGCCCCCAAGTGACTTGGGTAAAAGAATTTTATGTATAATGATTGTATGTACCGAAGTACTAATATCATATCTTTGTTCACCCGAACTTTAAACGCGTCTTAACCGACCGTCGGCTTCTCCCTCTTCGATCAAGGACCGAAAAGTGTTATGTACTCCACCTGTCGAAAATAGCGATAGTGTTTCCGATAACCAGGCAATCAGGCCATAAGGCTATAACAGACAAAGCGCGCTCATGGAACTTATGCTATATTACTGACAAAGTGTAAGAAGCATCTTCGAAGAAAATAGTACCCCCACCGATACCTTTCTTCGGTTGCTCATTGTTACTATGAGACTTGTGCAATAGATTTTTTGTACTCATGAGTTCCGTTGTCTGCCGACCATAATTGAAAACAATAAGAGCGCTAGCTTTCGGCTTCACCCAGTCAGAGGTCCGAGCTCGGATGACCCGATCGTGACAATCGCAGAGGTGCTCCCTTTACTCCCTAGCCGAACAATCGGGAACGTAGGGGTAAACACAGGAGCGAGGCAACCCATCTTGCAAATCGCTTAAGTCAATATGGTGCATATTGTGGCATAATACACGAACAAGGAACAAAGCCGTACAAGTATAATCATATGCAAGAGGAAAGGCTTCACGAAGGAAGCCCCCAAGTGAACTGGGTATTTTGAATTTATGTGTCAGAAATAAGGTTATGACAAGGAGTTTTTCGCAAACAACTTTTTGCCAAAAAGGTATAATGCTAGGTCGAACCGAACACAAGTTAAAAATTTAAAACTTTGAGCATGAAGGAAACTTAGCTGGTTAATGTGTTCGGCATTGATCACGCGGTCCGAGCTTGATGCGGGACAAGGTTCCATCCCCCAAGCCGGTACCAAGGTGGCAGAGCTAAGAGCTCGGCACTCCGAAGTGGTGACATAGCACGACCAGTGCAGGCCGGTAGAGTGACGTCGAAGTCCCCGACGTGGGGTAATGAAGTGTTGGCGAAGCCCCCCGTCCAGCCGAGGTGACGTGGTATGTCAGTACACCGAGTTGACGATATTGCCCGACCTGTATGGTTTTCCTGTGCACAAAAAATAGTGCAAACCGGAGATAATAGTAATAATAATAATTAAAAAAAATCGTTGCATAATAAATAATTTATGCAAAATGAGTAATAAAAGAAAATATGGCCTGCGCCAAAGTGAATGTCGATGCAGGGCGTCGGCGTGATGCGGTAAAGGCGTGGCAAAGCCTGAATTCACAAGTCGGTCCGAGTTTCGGATGCGGCGTGCGCCAGACTATGTACGGAACCTGACCGAACCACCATGCGACCGTCGTTACTGCGGCCATCATTCGATAGACCTGTGTACAGATGATGGAACAAACCAGAGTAATAATTTCTTGGAAAAAATAAACCCAAACAAGCAAAAGTTTCTAGGATTAATAGCACCTGGTTTATTTGTTGTAGCAATCCGAAGAAAGGTGACTCCCAAAATTGGGACTCGATCCGCACACCCATTGCCTGATGGGCGATAAAGCGATGGCATGGCAATGCTGGCAAAGGTTGGCTTGCCGAGGCAAAGCCCTCGGTCCAGCTAACGTGACGAAGCTGGTCGGCTAGTGACGCTGAAGTATCCGGAGTAGGTTGATGAAGAGATGACGAAGTCCCCCGGTCCAGCCGAGATGTCGAAGCCTTGATGTCAGCCGATGAGTCGAAGTAGGTCGGCGTGATGGACATCGGTTTGAACAAGCAAAAGTGCGGCCCTGCCGATGCCGGTGTGCCCGCTCCATGTAATCCATGGGGCGACGATGTTGGTGATGATTTATCCTCCGCGATGCTGAACTCTTGTTCGGCTTGCCAAGATGATGATCCGAAGAAGTTGAGCTCGGCTCAATAAAGTGACAACGTGTCTAGCGCAGGTCGGCAGCCGTAGAGCAACGTTGTCGGGCTGGTTTGACACTAGCGCGATGGTGAAGATCATATTGGAAAAGACTTAGAAATTAGCGGGATGTGTTTGGGAACAAAACACAATACCCCATACAAAACATCCTTCAAAAAGGATGCCCGAAATCCCGTTCATAAAAAAGATGAATTTGGGTCGGATTCGTTCTCGCGCAGAAAACAGATCTGAAAAGTGATGCACTAATCGGAAGGTTGTCGGTGTTTGTACGGTTGGATCGAGCTGAAATTTTGAGGGGGTGGTAGATATAGGAATTCCACAGCCGATCAATGGTTGGATCTTCCAAAGGACGTCCAAGTTAGAAGCTAGACGCCACGCCCTAAACTCGTCCAGATTCCCGTCCAGATTTGACAGGGCTCCGGTATATCGTGGATTGCTAGAGATTCCTCCATCGGAACTTGACAAAATTTTCCTGGGTTGTTGTAGACTCAATTCCGCACAATTCCACTGAAGCAATCGTTAAAACGACACTTGAGGAGGCGGTGGCGGCGGATACAAGTTCGCTGTCCAGAAAAACAGCACGGTCGCCCGCAGGCAGTGTTGACGTTGAGCCCCCGGGCTCCCTGGATGATTCCTCCATGATCTTGATAGAGGTCGGAGTTGATGTTGATGAAGGCCCTCCTCCGAACATGACGATCGGAGGTAGGGTGCAGTCCTTGGCCCAGCCAAGGTGACCAGTCAAGCCGGTGACGAAGAAGCCGACGTCGCAGTTGATCTGCAGCCGAGCCATTGATCCTTTTGCCGATCACACAACGGAACTCTCAATGAAAGCACCAATGTCGGTGTCAAAACCGGCGGATCTCGAGTAGGGGGTCCCGAACTGTGCGTCTAAGGCTAATGGTAACAGGAGGCGGGGGACACGATATTTACCCAGGTTCAGACCCTCTCGATGGAGGAAATACCCTACTTTCTGCTTGATTGATCTTGATGATATGAGTATTACAAGAGTTGTTCTACCACGAGATCGTAGAGGCTAAACCCTAGAAGCTAACCTATGATTACGATTGTGTATATCTATCGGCTAGCCTGGCCTCGGTTTATATAATGCACCAGAGGCCTAGGATAACAAGAGTCCTAGCCGAATACGCCGGTGGGGAGGAGTCCTTGTCTTGATCACCAAGTCTTGTGGAATCTTCCTTGTATGCGGTAGCTGTCTGAACTGGCCCATGAGTATACGTCCATGGGGGTCCTCGGCCCAATCCAACTGATCGGGAGACGATGTGATGAGTACCCCCTAGTCCAGGACAACGTTAGTCCCGCTGGTCTTGGTCTCATTGCACCGATGTGGAAACCTTTGCTTGATGCCTCGGTACACCGCGCCTGCGCTTGCCTCCATAGCACCAAAGAGGAAACAAGGATGCTGCGCGCACTGGCGCCCACCTGGTCTTGGTCGTCATGGCTCACGTCACGAGAACCTCGCGAGGTTTTCCTTGCCTTGATCTCTCCGCCTCTCGCGAGCCTGCCTGGCGAGGCCGCTCCCAAGGAGGTCTTGCGTCGTCTGCCCCGCGAGGCTTGGCCCATCGCGAGGGTCTTGAGTGCCTTGTTGATGAAGATGGGCCGTGCATGCCTGCTAGCACAGCCACGCCATGGGCCGCAGGCAGGCAAGTCTGGGGACCCCCGTTCCCAGAACACCGACAACAATCATCAAGTGTAACAAGTCTTCTGGTCACGCGGACAGAAAGACTCCAATGATGCCTAACACTCTTTGGCTCTGGGTGTTTTGGGCTTTGTGCTCGCAAAGATCTTTCTCTCAAAGGCTTCGAGGTGGGCTGCTCTCAAACGACAAAAGCCGTGCACTATCTCTGAGCAGGTACCAATTTATGGTGTAGGGGGTGGGCTATTTATAGCCACTAGCCAACCCAACCTGATTTGTCCGAAATGACCCTGGGTCACTAAGGAACTGACACCTGTCCAACAGTCAGATTTCAAACACACACGACAGCTTGACTTGGGCTACAAGTAAAGCTGACTCATCCAGCTCTGGATAAGATTTGCTCTCATTGTCTTCGCTCAAAGACATAGGATTTGGTTGAGCATCACTTCAGTCACTCTGACTTTGTTCACATGGACCCCACTTAACAGCACGGTGGTTCCTATGACTCAAAAAAGAAGAAAAGGAAACTACGAAACAACTATGTCTTCGCACTCCATAGTTGTTAGGACCCCGATCCTAAGCCACATCGACCCAGCATGTAACACATCATATCACTTTGCGGCCTCAAGCACGGCACTCCCACGGGTGCCACCTTACCTGGCCCGGGACAGTTTGCGCCTTTTGGCTCACGTATATGATAGTGTCGCTAGCATCCATATGACAGAGAACCCGGGCCGACATGGCTAGTCGTGAACCCAAGGCGGCACTAACCCATGAGGACACGCATACATGAATCACATCGAGCATGTCAGTCAACAACGTATAAATCCGGGCTGTAGCATTGGGCTAACAGGACTCCGGTATTCCGGGCTGTAGCAGGCTAGGCAGGACTCCGGATAACACCGCGTGACATTTCCCCAAAGGGACAGACACAGGAACGAAGTGAAACACATGTCGGCCAGTCATATGTTCCGAGCAGTAGTGCTGGGCTAGTAGGACTCCGGTGAACCGGGCTGTAGCGGACTACTATCGCTCAGAAGCACTAGACTACATTTCCTCATATGATAGGCTGCCAAGGATAAACAACTAGATAGTCGGATCCCACTCATACCAAGCATTTCAATCATACACACAATATGCCCGATATGAGTAAATAAAACATTGCATCACAACAAAACTCTACAACTCAAGTACTTTATTTAAAAGGCTTCGAAGAGCCATACATATCATCCATACAGATAGGGGTCACATGACCCGACACTCAAGTCATACAATCATACAAGCACATGCGGAAGCAAAGTAGTCTGAGTACAGACACTAGAAAGAAAGAAGGCTTGACGAAGCCTGTCTATCTACATCGACCCTTCACAAGTCTTGGATCACCACCTGGGTGGTAAGTCACTCGTCAACGTCGAGGTCTACATAGAACCCATCGGAGGGGTTGGCGTAGTCGTGTGAAAACATTAATTAAAGCAACATGAGTACGAAGGTACTCAACAAGTCTTACAACAGAATCCTACTATACATGCACATTCTCAAGAAGGTAGTGGAGTTATTGCAGCAAGCCAGCTTTGACTCTTGGCTAAGCTATCCTACGACAGACACAACTTGTAAAGCATTTGTCGCACACGAGTCACTATCACCAACACAATACTCCACCGTGGATCCTCTCTCGCCAACCTACGAGAGGGCCATCCGCGGTACTCACACTTATCTTGAGACTTTTAGTAGTATCCATTTAATTGTCTATGAACTGTATAGGTGACCAAGTAGTCCTTTACCGCGAACGCGGCTATTCGAATAGTTTAATACCCTGCAGGGGTGTACTTCTTCACACACGCTCTCACTACTTATCGCTGTTTACACGACATGTACTCGGCAACTTTCAAGCGGAAGCCCAGCGAGGGTGTCGGCCACGACCTGACTAAACACACAAGTCCCTAGTCCAGGTTTATCGCCTATTTGGGTTCCATCCACAGGGAGTCCGGCCGAGGTTTCCACTAACGGCCCCGAACGATGTGAACAGGGTTCCCGAGACACCAAACGGGCGAATCGGTACACCGTGCCACGTGCCTACCGCAACACAGCCCACCCCTATGGTCAGCGCTGCGTGCGGCCCCCAGCATACTACAAACACGAGAAACTACTTTGCAACTCCCGGACAGAGGACAAGTGTGGTTAATAAGCCGAGAGGGTCCATTGGTTTCGGGCCCAATGCGTGGTAGTAGCTGAATCTTAAATCACACACACAGATCTCAGTTCTTAAGGACGGCCTCAATGAAACAACCCACCATGTACTCCTACATGGCCTCTCATCGATTCCTTTATCAAATCGTATTCAACACTTTCACACTCTCGACAACGTCACAACCTTTCACTCTAGTTCATCATCTCGATGAGCCAGACCTGACACAACACTAAGCATAGCAAGCATAGCATGGTAGGAACACACACACATGTCTCAATCAACTCCTACACATGCTAGTGGGTTTCATCTAGTTACTGTGGCAATGACAGGTCATGCAAATGAAGTGGGTTCAACTACCGCAACACACAGCAGTTTGAATCGCGTTTTCTTAATGCAGTAAAACAAGAGCAGAAGCAAGAACATGGGTTTGTATCGGAATTATCAATGGGTTGCTTGCCTGATGGAGTGGTAGTGGGATACTGCCCTTCAGTTGGATACTCGTGAATATCCTTGGAGGCAGAACCTACCACGAAGAACACATCGGAACACAATCAATACATGACGATATGCAACAATATGATGCATGCTATGACATGGCAATATGAATGTGTCTTGGCCTAATGCAAGCTAAAATAGAAAGGGATGAACTCATTTGAATCAAATATTCAAGTATTAGCTCATTAGACATGGCCTTAATAGTGCATTTCCTTATTCTGCTTAAACAGCAAGGTAAACTTCTTTTGTCATGCATGAAACCATTATAGATGGATAGATTGAATTTTTCTGATAATTTTTCATATATAAATTATTTCATTTGGAGTTACGGATTAATTTCTATAATTTTGTGAAGTTTGAAACATTTTCTGGATTTCCCGGAATAAGATTAAATCCAGAAAATCAATTACGGCGTCAGCATTGCGTCATGCTGACCTCAGCAGGTCAACAGACCCGGTCCAGGTCAAACCTGACGCGTGGGTCCCGCGTGTCAGTGTGCTTTAGTTTAACTAAATTCAATTAGTACTAATCCTAACTAATTAACAGGGCTGGCCCTACCTGTCATTGACCCAGGGGGTCAAACTGGGCCCACCCGTGGTCAAACGGGGTCAGCGGGGGTCAACTCGCCGGTGTTAAGCCGCCGACGATGACCAGACGCGGCGGGGCAGCGCGGGATTCGCGCTCCGGCGACCAAATCGATGGCCGAGCCCACCTACGAGGAGCTGGGGCTCGTGCGAGGTGGCCGGAGTTGGGCACGGCGTCGACCTCGGCGGCGGCCGGAGTACGGGCGCATGCGGGCACGGGGCTACGAGGCGCTAGGGGGCCATCTGGTGGCTGCTTTGGCCTCCTGGAGGCACCAGGAGCACGTTTAGGTGCACGACCGCTAGCGGTTCGAGCTCAGCCTACAACAGCGACGAGGTATGGCGGCGACGAGCTTGGGAGCTCATGGAGACGGTAGCTACCGCACGATCGTGAGCAGGGGAGGAGGGGGAGAAGATGCGGGGGCTCACATGGAGGTCGATGAGCAGCTCAGTGGGCTCGGGGGCGACTGGAGTGAGGCGAATCGATGAGCGGCGTTCGGCGGGTACCGAGGTTGAAGACGATCTGATGGCGGCAATGCAGGGCCTCCGGCGAGGCGTGGCTCGATGGGGAGGGCGAGGGCGTCACGGCGGAGCTTCTGGACAGGTCAGAGAGGCGAGGGGGTGACGGAGGGCGCAGCTACGGCGGTGAGACGGCGACGGGTGCGTCAGCCATCGCGGGAGAGGGAGAGGGAGACGAGGGGGAGAGTGAGAGAGGACGAGAGGGGGACGTGGGGTTCACGTGGCATTCCCTGGACATCTCCCAGCGTTAGTGGAAGCAGGAGGTGGCCGGCGTGTGGCCGCGGGCGCCGGCCACGCGCTCCGCGTCCTTCTGGCGCGAGGAGGACGACGACTGGCAGCGCCCGTAGGCTGGGCCGAGCCAGGTGGGCTGGCCAGCACAGGTAAGGCCCAGGTGGGCTTCTCCCTCTCTTTTTTTAATTTGTTTCTGTTTTCTATTTAACTGTAATTGTTGGGCTTTATTTAAAATACTAAAACATTTCCAAAAATCCTGAAAATAATTGTGGGCTCTGTTTGGATTATTTCCAACAGCAAACATTTATTTCCAGAATTATTTGAGCATTTAAATTATTTAATAGCATTTAAATGCCCAAATTCAAATACTTATGATTTAAATCAATGACCTTCTGTTGACCTAGAAAATTGTGCACCTATTTTGTCAGAGGTTCTATCCCAAGACAAAGAGGGTGAACATTTTAGAAGGGCATTTCAGGTTCATTGAAAATGATTTTAGTAAACCCTAGTTGATTTCAGAAGGGGTGCTGGGGGTTCTGCCTTCCCCATTTCAAGTTTCTGATGAAAAGTAAACATGATGCAACACTCTAATGCATGACTAGCTAGGGTGTGACAACTCACCCCACTCGAAAGAATCTCGTCCCGAGATTTAGGATCCGTCAGAAAGAAGGTGGGGTACTCGAGTCGAAGACGATCCTACCTTTCCCATGTAGCTTTTTGCTCGGAAGGTGTGACCATTGAACTTTGAGAAACTTGATATTCTGGCGTCGAGTGGTACGCTCGGCTTGATCAAGGATACGAACGGGATATTCTCGATATGTGAGGTTATCTTGGAGATCAAGCGTTTCGTGGTCCACTCCACGGATAGGATCCGAGAAGCAACGCCTGAGTTGAGAAACGTGGAAGACATCATGAACTCTGGAGAGATGCGAAGGTAGTTCCAGTTGGTAGGCAACTTCCCCTCGTTTGGCAAGAATGCGAAAGGGTCCAATGTAACGAGGATCCAATTTGCCTTTGATACCGAATCGATGGGTTCCCTTTAAAGGTGTAACCCGAAGGTAAGCCTTCTCGCCAACTTCATAAGCCATCGGCTTATGCTTGCGGTCATACTGACTCTTTTGTCGAGATTGGGCGGTTTTGAACTTCTCACGAATAATGCGAACCTGCTCTTCTGCATCCTGGATCATGTCCGGGCCAAAGAGTTGTCTCTCGCCGGTTTCTGACCAGTTAAGGGGCGTTCGACATTTTCGTCCATAGAGAACTTCGAAAGGAGCTTTGCCCAAGCTAGCTTGATAACTGTTGTTATAAGCGAACTCGGTGAATGGAAGGCACTTCTCCCAATTCATACTGAAAGAGATGAAAGAAGCTCGGAGCATATCCTCCAGAATTTGATTGACTCATTCTACTTGACCACTTGACTGAGGATGGAAGGCGGTGCTAAAGGAGAGACGAGTTCCCATAGCATTTTGGAAACTTTCCCAAAATCGCGAGGTGAAAAGACTTCCACGGTCTGAATTAATTTCCAAAGGGACACCATGGAGAGACACTATTCGAGAGATGTACAAATCAGCTAGCTGGCTAGTGGTTATACTCTCACGAACAGGTAAGAAGTGGGCTACTTTGGAAAGACGATCGACAATAATGAAGATAGCATTATTCCCTCTTTTGATTCTGGGAAACCCGGTAATGAAATCCATACTGATTTTATCCCATTTCTATTCAGGAATTTCTAATGGTTGAAGGGTGCCAGCAGGCCATTGATGCTCTGCTTTAACGCGACGACAGACGTCACAATTTGCAATGTATTGAGCGATTTCTCTCTTCATCCTAGTCCACCAAAACCTCTGGCGTAGGTCTTGATACATTTTAGTACTACCGGGATGAATGGTGAGAGGGGATTCGTGAGCTTCCTTAAGGATCAATCGCCTCAGGTTGCGTACTTTGGGAACCACTAGGTGGTCCCCAAAGAACACGACACCTTGATCATCAATGGAGAAACAATTTGCAACTCCCTTCTTGATGTTTCTCTTGATACGGGAAATTCCCGGATCCACCTTCTGTGCCTTGATGATCTGATCCGTAAGGGTAGGTTTCGCCACCAGGGTGGAAAGGAATCCTCGAGGAACAATTTGAAGGTTAAGCTTATGAAATTCCTCGTGGAGAAGTGGTTGATTTTGTTGTAACATTAGGTTGTTACAATAAGACTTACGACTTAGTGCATCAGCCATGACATTGGCTTTGCCTGGGGTGTAAGTTATTCCTAAGTCGTAATCTGTGATCAACTCGACCCAACGTCTTTGCCTGAGATTCAAATCCGGTTGGGTGAAGATGTATTTCAAACTTTGGTGATAAGTGTAGATTTCGCAACGATTACCAAGAAGGTAATGTCGCCAGGTTTTGAGTGCATGGACTACCGCTGCAAGCTCTAGATCATGTGTGGGATAGTTATCCTCATGTGGACGCAACTGTCGAGAAGCGTAGGCAATCACATGACGATCTTGCATGAGAATGCAACCTAGCCCTTGTCGCGAGGCGTCGCAGTAGATAACAAAGTCCTTGAAAAAATCTGGTGGTACCAGTACGGGAGCAGATGTCAGGCGTCTTTTCAGTTCCTGAAAGCTGAACTCGCACTATGGGGTCCACTCGAACTTTTTATCTTTCTTGAGGAGTTCAATTAGAGGCTTAGCAACTTTGGAGAAGTTCTCGACGAAGCAGCGGCAATAGCTCGCTAAACCAAGAAAACTCCGGACTTGCTTGACCGTTTCAGGTGGGGTCCAGTCAAGGACGGCTTGAACTCGTTCGGGATTGACAGCAATGCCCTTGCCAGAGATTACATGGCCCAGATAGGTCACTTCTGGCAACCAAAATTCACACTTGGAGAATTTGGCATAAAGGCGATGCTCTCGAAGTTTCGTCAATACTAGCCTTAGATGTTCGGCATGTTCCTCCTCATTCTTGGAGTAGATGAGTATATTATCGAGGTAAACCACGACGAATTTACCCAGGTACTCCATGAAGATCGAGTTCATTAACCGAGAGAAGGTGGCTGGAGCATTGGTTAAACCAAAGGACATGACGGTGTACTCGTATTGGCCATAACGAGTAACAAAAGCCGTTTTGGGAATGTCCCCGTTCCTGATTTTGATTTGGTGGTAACCCAGCCTCAAATCCATTTTGGAAAAGACTGAGGATCCAGCGAGCTGGTCATACAGGTCGTTGATCCTAGGGAGCGGATACTTGTTCTTGATAGTGACCAAATTGACAGGTCGGTAATCCACAACCATCCGATCCGTTTGTGACACCCCAAAATTTTTGGCCTTGTTTTATTAATTAAATTTTGCCAGGATAAAAAAAAACTTTATTTTCTGAGCTCCCTTTTTATCTTTAACCTTGTCATTGTGGAGTTTTCCCCTAAGTGTGGACTTTTCAAATATGTTATTGGACTTGTTTAACCTCTCTAGAAAAACTTTACTTTTATCAGTGCAACTAATTGCTCAATTAAGTTGCTTGATCTTCACTTTCTTGAAAATGGTTTTTCAAGGTTAAATGGCCATATTTGAACTACAACCATTTGATAAATTCACTTAAAATTCCCACCAAAATTTGGAGAGGTCATGTGAGGTTATTAAATAGCTTTTATGCAAAAACATCTTTATTTCATGAAATATTTTGAGCTCTACACCCTTTCTTCTTCTCTGGTCCAGTGGGCATTTTTGCACTGCAACCCATAAAAATATTTTCTTCTAGCCTCTACCAAAATTATGGGATGTTAGTGATACCATATGATTCAACTTTATGCAAAAACCCAGTGATGTTATTTGCAAATTTTGAGTGAATCATCATCACCTTCATTCTGGACCAGACTGGTGTTTTCTACTGCAACCCTATTATTTCTTGCTCCAGTGAACTTGTGTTTTCTCATGCTCATAATCCTCCCTACCAAACCCCTAAGTCCAGGAGCATGCACCCCTTTGGAGCAATTTTGGTTCATGAAATGATGCCATTTATTTCCTGTCCAGAATTGTAATTCTGCAAAACTTGCACTAACAAGTTTTTCCTTTTGCCAAACTAACCTCACCACCCTCTTGTGCATCCAAGGAGACACTGATCTGGAGATTTTGACCACTCCAAGACTTGCCTAAGTGCCCTTGGCATTGTGTCAAACACCTTGTAGGCATGATCTATTTTGGCATGATGCTTGTCATTGCACTATGATCTTGCACCTCTGATCAAACAGGCATGTCCACTAGACTCCCTGTTTCCCCTAACCTAGACCTGCTAAACCCCAGCTCCAACCGAACCACCTAGCGTGCCCTGGCATTTCGCCGAGCAGCTGGTGAGCGTGCGCTGGGCGCGCCCAGAGCGCGCCTATTGCAGCCGCGTGCAACCGAGCCACCGCGTCGCACCTCCTGCCTTGGCCCGCACGGGAGAACCTCGCCACGCACCCCACGCCTCGCCACTACACGCCAACCACCCCTGGCGCCCTACAGCGCCACCGCCAGAGCCTTTTTGGCGGCACGCCGGCGTCGGTCGACAGCCCCTGCTCTGTGCAGCGCCACCCAAGCCCCTCCCGCTCGCCACCTGGCCCCTGTAACAGCGCAAGCTCATCCACAAGGTGTCGCCTAGCGCTCGTCGCCGCCACGACGCCCCTAGCTACAGAATGGCGGTCGCCGAAGAGCTTATCCACGGCCGCCGCGGAACCGCCTTGCCACGCCTATTTAAGGAGTCCCCGAGCCCGTTCCCGCTCGCAGGCGACCTCAGTCCACCCCTATGGCGTTCCCCTAGCCCGCATTCGACCCAGGGAAGTCTTCTTCCCCATCTCCGGCAACTCCGACCACCGCCACTGCCCCTGCCGTTCCGGCACCACCAGGACCTCCCCCTCTCCACTCTCTCCACCAGAAGCCTCCTCATCCTTCCGCAAACCTTTCCCCCTGCTCAATTTTGATTGGGAGCCACCGCAGCCCCAATGGCACTTTGCTCCCGAGGCCACCTCCGCCGAGGAGCTCGCCGCCGGCAGCTCCCTCTGCCCCCACCCGCCAGGCGACCACCAGGAGGACCGCCCCGGAGTGGCGGATCCATCCCCGCCCTCGGAGCCCCGCGAGGAGCCGCCAGTCGCCGGCGACGATCGCCGGAGCTCCGCCTCCGCTCGGACAGAGGAAAGAGAGGGAGAAGACTAGTCAAACCTGAATAGTGGGCCCCCCTGGACCCACTGTCAGTGACTCACCGCGCCGTCCACGTGTTTAAGTGAAGGCATATTTCCCCCAGTACGTCTCCCCGCTCCGAAAGCGTATTCCCCTCTGAAACGTTTTCTTTTCTGATTTGTTTTTAAAACAGATTTTGACCAGATCTTTCACTGCCTATAACTTTTTAAATACAACTCCAAATGAGTTGCTTCTTTTTCCTACCTTCCTAAAATTTGATCTAGTTTATTTTAAGATTTATTTGAAAATTTTCCAAAACAACTTTTTGTACTGTTTTGAAATGTGTGTTAATTCAAATATTTTTTAAAATAGGATTTTTGGAGAGAGGGAAGAGACTTTCAAAGATTTTGGAGAACACCTCACCCCTCCACAACTTCAAGGCAAGCATCTTGAACCTTGGCATAATATTTTTGATGTGATGGTTGACACATTTATAACACCACCTCATTTCGGTGGAATTGATATTTCATGTGACATGATCACTTGCATGGAAGCATATCAACGTTTTCCTTGCTATTGGAAATGAAATGATTGTGATGGTAATCACCCTCATGTGCCTTGCATGCATACCGGAAAGGAATCCGGGAAAGCCTCGGCCTTGGGTAGGCGTGAGCTTGTTGCCGGTCCCCGTCGGGGCGGTTATTTCCAATATGGCATGGTAAGGTATATTGAGTGGTGATATTTGTTGGTTAAAAAAATATATTTGATATACATGTCATGCAGGGAACCTATGAACCTCCTGAGTCGACCGCAGATCGAATTTTGTTCCAGTAACCCCCAAACTTGTCTCGTGCTACCACTTGTCCCTGCCGCAGGTAGGGTACGGTTCAGTAAGTTGTTAACCCCTTTCCAGCACACACCGTACAGAGAGGCCATGATGGAAGATATCGGTTGTAGCCGGTAGGCATGCCACCTGGTCAGGGGGCATGGGTGTTTCCGGTTGGGACCGAGAGGGGAGGCCACCCCTTAGAGCGCGCGATATAAATTTGATCCCATGCTACGCGAGGTTGTAGCCTCCCCACTTAGAGTTTTGCTTGACAAGTGTCGTGGGTGATTCCAGACACCGATGAGTTAAGCTGGTGTGTGCAAGTTAGGCGTGTTTTCAACTAAAAGGCCGTAGACGGAATTAGTCCCGATGGACTAAAGGAATCCGTTACTCGTGGGTAAAGAGTACGTCCTCTGCAGAGATTAAACCTATTCGAATAGCCGTGTCCATGGTTAAGGACTACAGTCTGGGATGGGTCAAGCGTCGGTCTTAGTGTCGGTCTTCGGAGGTGAAACGGTTGAACCAGAACGGGAATTACTACTTGTGACTTGTGATGATTATGATTATTACTATTGTTGACTAACCCATGATTATTATTGTTATCATCGAATGTCTCTGGGATGGTTCTACCTCCAGGATATTCACTATGATTAATTTCTTTTAAAGCCCTTTCTGTTGTTTTGCTCAGACGCCTGACTGTGGCATTTCTTTTAAAGCCCTTTCTGTGGTGTCGCTCAGACGCCCGACTGTGGCATTTCTTTTAAAGCCCTTTCTGTGGTGTCGCTCAGACGCCCGACTGTGGCATTTCTTTTAAAGCCCTTTTTGTGGTGTCGCTCAGACGCCCGACTGTGGCATTTCTTTTAAAGCCCTTTCTGTGGTGTCGCTCAGACGCCCGACTGTGGCATTTCTTTTAAGAGCCCTTTCTGTGGTGTCGCTCAGACGCCCGACTGTGGCATTTCTTTTAAAGCCCTTTCTGTGGTGTCGCTCACACGCCCGACTGTGGCATTATTATTCTGCATTTTTCCGCTCGAGGAGTCTTTCAGACACTCGTTTGGCACCAATATCTATTATTCTGCATTTTCCGCTCGAGGAGTCTTTCAGACACTCGTTTGGCACCAATATCTATTATTCTGCATTTTCCGCTCGAGGAGTCTTTCAGAAACTCGTTTGGCACCAGTATTTATTATTTCACATTTTCTGCTCGAGGAGTCTTTCAGACATTCGCTTGTCACCCAGTATTTATTACCTCTATATGGCCATTGCATAAATTTCCGGTTGCATATGAATGACCTGTTTGCATACATCAAGACAATCATTTTATGACTAATTAAGTGAGTGTATGGATGTTGCAAAGCATGAGTATTAACGATTATATTATACCCGTGCTCTTAATGTTTGCGAGTACATTCAAAGTACTCACTGGCTTGTCCCTGGCTATTGTCTTGGCCAGATTGCTTGCTTGGAGAGGAGCGTTGCGACGACAGCTTCGGAACCTGAGCAACGGTGATTGCAGCCTCGTGAAGATAGGAGTTATCCTGGTCAGCTGTTCCCGTGGGAAATGGAGTCCCATAGCTGTGGGATCCACAAAACGCTTCCGCTCTCAACCACTAGAAACCATTGGTTGTACTTATAGGCCACAATGGTCTTGTACTTCATATTTTGTACCTTTGCTTGGAATTTCTGTAACAAGTTGGTGCCTCATCAGCTAACAGTAATCCTGGGGCTGATGAGCTCGACGGCCATTTTCTGGAATTTAATGTCTGGAAAACCGGTCGCGACAGACTTGGTATCAGAGCCAGGCTGACCATTGGCTAATCCTATCCTAGCCAGGTCAATAAACTTAGGCATGCCAAACCACCGAGCCATAACCAAACCCGCAGCCAAGCTCCTCCTGCAAGATAGCCCTACAGTGACCCGACACCTTTTGGCAGTCGGTGCCCAACCTACCAGCCTAGCCGTCAATCACGCGCCAGTGACCGGCCCCCTAAATAGTCCTTTCGCGCAAGCGTGCGAAGGAAGACTCCGTCCCCTTTTTCTATAAAAAGGGCACGCTAGTCTCAACCCAGCACAGCCCGGCCGCTATCCTAACCTAAGCCTCAATGCCTGGTCCTATTGTGCACCATGAGACCACAGCGACCAACCTTGGAGGTTTTGTGACCATACTCGCAAACCTCACTCGTCGTGCCTATGCATTAGAAGAACCCCCAGAATATGTTGTGTGCCAAGGGCCCGTAAGCGGTGAAAGCCGTCAATTCTGGGCCACTGTACACATCTACGGTAGGGGTCTCGCACCCGAACGCCCCTACAGGTTCACCGGAAGAACAACTTCCTTTGAGCCACAAGCCATCCAACTAGCTGCTCGAGAGGCTATAGTTCATCTCTGGCACTTGTCGCCAAGAGTTGACTGTCGCTCGTTCCACTACTACCCCAGGCGTGAAGGGTATGGTAGATCACCCAAGTTGCCAACGGAGATCATGAGACAGATCCGGCATTGTTGCACCTGGTGCGCTATGTAAGTGCACTGGAAGAACTGTGCGATCAGGTCACAATTGATCTCATCGCAGCTCGTGGAGAGCTGGTTCGTCGAGCCCCGGCAAGAGGAGAGGACGAGCCCAACGTCGACAACCCAGTCGTGCTGTTAGGACAACCGATCGAGCCCCTAAGGTCTACCCCAGCCATCGACCAAGGTGTTGCGATAACCCCAGAAGTGCTACGTCGCATTTTGGGAACACACTCCAACGGAGTTGTGGCCAGCAATCCTCGAGATGGCCATCATCGCTACCCCGAGCCTGCAGCCCCTCAACCCACTCCAGTCAATTCCAACGGCGAGACCCGTGGAGAAGTCTCGGCATCCACAAGGCACGCCCGCATGGATGTGAACGAAGTAGACTAAGTAACCCGAGCTGTATCGAGTCCCAGTGTATCCTCGCTATGTAATCGTGTGGCCTGGTGTTTAAACGCTGCCTGTTGTCATGCCTCTGCTTAAAGGATAACCTCGGTTAAACGCCCAGTGCGCGGTGTGAGATTGCTACCCCGGCGCAGCTACCAAAAACCTTCCCGACAACCCCCCCCACAATAACATGTCACCTCGGTGAAATATGTGTATTGGTGGCTTTGACTTCCGGATCAGAGCTGGAAATTTCATTACCCTTCACCACGGTAAAAATGATCCAGCTCCAGTGCTATAAGAAGGCCACCGCGTGACCTTGCCAAGCACCATTCACCGTGTGCACCGCCCTCACAACCATTTCTTGCCATGCCGAACCCCAGCATTTACCTGAGAACCCCAGATGCAACCCCGGGTAGTTTTGTTAAGATATTGTGGGATTTTACCTGCAGTACCATGGGCGCTACCCAGCCACCCCAGTACGAGCTGTTCAAATCGAGGATCACCTCTTCCACCTCGAGATACTGGGCAGCAGTGCACATTCCCCCCGTGAACTCAGACCAAGACCCAACAGAGGTTTCCTTCGTGGGGAAATCTATGCCAACCCCACAGATGGCCGTGGAAGCTGCGGCTTGCGAAGCACTTGCTCGCCTTTGATTCGCGGTACCCTATGCCAGCGAGCGTGGGTATTATTACTTCCCGAGCCGTGCGGCGCCCGGAGGAGTAACATCGTTTCCCGGTGTGCAAATTGAGAGAGACCCCATCCTGGCCAACCTTGTCCAGTATGTCATCGCTCAAGAGAGTTTGATCCAACGCGTGATGGGTTATCTCCAGAGCCTCGCAGACTTAAATCCTCAGATCGCCATCGGCAGATCACTGAGGCCCGACCAGGAGAGACACGTGCATCGGCTAGTCAATCCGCTTTCTCCGATAGAGGAAGAATGTGTCTCAGTACCAGAAACATTTTCTCTGGACCCCATCCAGTTACCGTTTGCATTATAAATGTCGCTGCTACGTTATTTATTGCAACCTTTATTTGCGTATTGTAACTTGTGCGTGGAGCTTAGTGTGTGCTTTAAGTGTGTTATTTTGTTAATTTCGATTAATATGAGTGATTCTGTTGCATTACTGTTTTCTTCCGCGAGTGGGACATCTTTTTCTGAGTCGATACTTCGGCACTTTCTCATAACGTGGTTTTCACGCAAGCACAACGACAACAGCTGACCCACAACCGCAAACACTCGGACACACACACACGTGCACCGTTTACGAAACTTTGCAACAGTGTTGCAGCTGGCTAACCCCTCTCCTAACCACGGTTAGCACCCGGCATCCCACCTAATCCTCGTGATCACCACCGCCGTGGAGAGCCAACACCCGAGCAGCAGCGTCGCGACGATCATCGAGGATCATCGCGCACAGGAGCACGGAGAGCGCCAGCAGTGTCGCCAGCCCTCCGCATATCAAGATCGCGTACCAGTCCGGCATCGCCTCCGCCATTAGAGCCTCGCCCGAGCTTCTGCAAGCAGTAATGGAGGAGGAAGGAAGGGGAGAAGCACGGCCAGAGATGAGGAGAAGAGAGGAGCACCCCGGTCGTTTTATAGCTCGAGCTCGGTGCACGGTGGGCGAAGTCCACCAACGCCGCTCGTCGTCCGATCGCCGGTGTTCAGAGGCGAATCCGCAAGCAGTGCCGACAGCGCGCTGGCCCGCGAGGTGAGTACACGCTGCTCCGGCAGCTAGCACGCCGCGCACTACCGCGGTACGGCCTAGATGCCCCGCGCGCTAGGCACCGCCGGTGGAGAAAGCGCGCAGGAGAGAGGAAGAAGAAGAGCCAGAGGGAGGAGAAGAGGCTAACTGTGGGCCCCGGGTCCACCTGTCGGCCAGAGAAAGCACTGTGCTCCCGGGTACGACCAGCGTATATTTAGATTTAGACTTTATTCTAAATTTATACCCAGCGCAGAAATCTCGCGTTTTTGTCTCAGACCGTAGATCTTTCTCCGCACAGCACCAGTATTTCACACTATGGTTTTCGTCACTTATTGCCCTCTTACTGTAGCCACTTTATTTTTGGTTGCATACAATACTTTCTTATGCGACTTTTAACAAATCTCGAGGACGAGATTTTTCTTAAGGGGGGTAGTTCTGTGACACCCCAAAATTTTTGGCCTTGTTTTATTAATTAAATTTTGCCAGGATAAAAAAAAACTTTATTTTCTGAGCTCCCTTTTTATCTTTAACCTTGTCATTGTGGAGTTTTCCCCTAAGTGTGGACTTTTCAAATATGTTATTGGACTTGTTTAACCTCTCTAGAAAAACTTTACTTTTATCAGTGCAACTAATTGCTCAATTAAGTTGCTTGATCTTCACTTTCTTGAAAATGGTTTTTCAAGGTTAAATGGCCATATTTGAACTACAACCATTTGATAAATTCACTTAAAATTCCCACCAAAATTTGGAGAGGTCATGTGAGGTTATTAAATAGCTTTTATGCAAAAACATCTTTATTTCATGAAATATTTTGAGCTCTACACCCTTTCTTCTTCTCTGGTCCAGTGGGCATTTTTGCACTGCAACCCATAAAAATATTTTCTTCTAGCCTCTACCAAAATTATGGGATGTTAGTGATACCATATGATTCAACTTTATGCAAAAACCCAGTGATGTTATTTGCAAATTTTGAGTGAATCATCATCACCTTCATTCTGGACCAGACTGGTGTTTTCTACTGCAACCCTATTATTTCTTGCTCTAGTGACCTTGTGTTTTCTCATGCTCATAATCCTCCCTACCAAACCCCTAAGTCCAGGAGCATGCACCCCTTTGGAGCAATTTTGGTTCATGAAATGATGCCATTTATTTCCTGTCCAGAATTGTAATTCTGCAAAACTTGCACTAACAAGTTTTTCCTTTTGCCAAACTAACCTCACCACCCTCTTGTGCATCCAAGGAGACACTGATCTGGATATTTTGACCACTCCAAGACTTGCCTAAGTGCCCTTGGCATTGTGTCAAACACCTTGTAGGCATGATCTGTTTTGGCATGATGCTTGTCATTGCACTATGATCTTGCACCTCTGATCAAACAGGCATGTCCACTAGACTCCCTGTTTCCCCTAACCTAGACCTGCTAAACCCCAGCTCCAACCGAACTACCTAGCATGCCCTGGCATTTCGCCGAGCAGCTGGTGAGCGTGTGCTGGGCGCGCCCAGAGCACGCCTATTGCAGCCGCGTGCAACCGAGCCGCCGCGTCGCACCTCCTGCCTTGGCCCGCACGGGAGAACCTCGCCACGCACCCCACGCCTCGCCACTACACGCCAACCACCCCTGGCGCCCTACAGCGCCACCGCCAGAGCCTTTTTGGCGGCACGCCGGCGTCGGCCGACAGCCCCTGCTCCGTGCAGCGCCACCCAAGCCCCTCCCGCTCGCCACCTGGCCCCTGTAACAGCGCAAGCTCATCCACAAGGTGTCGCCTAGCGCTCGTCGCCGCCACGACGCCCCTAGCTACAGAATGGCGGTCGCCGGAGAGCTTATCCACGGCCGCCGCGGAACCGCCTTGCCACGCCTATTTAAGGAGTCCCCGAGCCCGTTCCCGCTCGCAGGCGACCTCAGTCCACCCCTATGGCGTTCCCCTAGCCCGCATTCGACCCAGGGAAGTCTTCTTCCCCATCTCCGGCAACTCCGACCACCGCCACTGCCCCTGCCGTTCCGGCACCACCAGGACCTCCCCCTCTCCACTCTCTCCACCAGAAGCCTCCTCATCCTTCCGCGAACCTTTCTCCCTGCTCAATTTTGATCGGGAGCCACCGCATCCCCAATGGCACTTTGCTCCCGAGGCCACCTCCGCCGAGGAGCTCGCCGCCGGCAGCTCCCTCTGCCCCCACCTGCCAGGCGACCACCAGGAGGACCGCCCTGGAGTGGCGGATCCATCCCCGCCCTCGGAGCCCCGCGAGGAGCCGCCAGTCGCCGGCGACGATCGCCGGAGCTCCGCCTCCGCTCGGACAGAGGAAAGAGAGGGAGAAGACTAGTCAAACCTGACTAGTGGGCCCCCCTGGACCCACTGTCAGTGACTCACCGCGCCGTCCACGTGTTTAAGTGAAGGCGTATTTCCCCCAGTACGTCTCCCCGCTCCGAAAGCGTATTCCCCTCTGAAACGTTTTCTTTTCTGATTTGTTTTTAAAACAGATTTTGACCAGATCTTTGACTGCCTATAACTTTTTAAATACAACTCCAAATGAGTTGCTTCTTTTTCCTACCTTCCTCAAATTTGATCTAGTTTATTTTAAGATTTATTTGAAAATTTTCCAAAACAACTTTTTGTACTGTTTTGAAATGTGTGTTAATTCAAATATTTTTTAAAATAGGATTTTTGGAGAGAGGGAAGAGACTTTCAAAGATTTTGGAGAACACCTCACCCCTCCACAACTTCAAGGCAAGCATCTTGAACCTTGGCATAATATTTTTGATGTGATGGTTGACACATTTATAACACCACCTCATTTCGGTGGAATTGATATTTCATGTGACATGATCACTTGCATGGAAGCATATCAACGTTTTACTTGCTATTGGAAATGAAATGATTGTGATGGTAATCACCCTCATGTGCCTTGCATGCATACCGGAAAGGAATCCGGGAAAGCCTCGGCCTTGGGTAGGCGTGAGCTTGTCGCCGGTCCCCGTCGGGGCGGTTATTTCCAATATGGCATGGTAAGGTATATTGAGTGGTGATATTTGTTGGTTAAAAAAATATATTTGATATACATGTCATGCAGGGAACCTATGAACCTCCTGAGTCGACCGCAGATCGAGTTTTGTTCCAGTAACCCCCAAACTTGTCTCGTGCTACCACTTGTCCCTGCCGCAGGTAGGGTACGGTTCAGTAAGTTGTTAACCCCTTTCCAGCACACACCGTACAGAGAGGCCATGATGGAAGATATCGGTTGTAGCCGGTAGGCATGCCACCTGGTCAGGGGGCATGGGTGTTTCCGGTTGGGACCGAGAGGGGAGGCCACCCCTTAGAGCGCGTGATATAAATTTGATCCCATGCTACGCGAGGTTGTAGCCTCCCCACTTAGAGTTTTGCTTGACAAGTGTCGTGGGTGATTCCAGACACCGATGAGTTAAGCTGGTGTGTGCAAGTTAGGCGTGTTTTCAACTAAAAGGCCGTAGACGGAATTAGTCCCGATGGACTAAAGGAATCCGTTACTCGTGGGTAAAGAGTACGTCCTCTGCAGAGATTAAACCTATTCGAATAGCCGTATCCATGGTTAAGGACTACAGTCTGGGATGGGTCAAGCGTCGGTCTTAGTGTCGGTCTTCGGAGGTGAAACGGTTGAACCAGAACGGGAATTACTACTTGTGACTTGTGATGATTATGATTATTACTATTGTTGACTAACCCATGATTATTATTGTTATCATCGAATGTCTCTGGGATGGTTCTACCTCCGGGATATTCACTATGATTAATTTCTTTTAAAGCCCTTTCTGTGGTGTCGCTCAGACGCCCGACTGTGGCATTTCTTTTAAAGCCCTTTCTGTGGTGTCGCTCAGACGCCCGACTGTGGCATTTCTTTTAAAGCCCTTTCTGTGGTGTCGCTCAGACGCCCGACTGTGGCATTTCTTTTAAAGCCCTTTTTGTGGTGTCGCTCAGACGCCCGACTGTGGCATTTCTTTTAAAGCCCTTTCTGTGGTGTCGCTCAGACGCCCGACTGTGGCATTTCTTTTAAGAGCCCTTTCTGTGGTGTCGCTCAGACGCCCGACTGTGGCATTTCTTTTAAAGCCCTTTCTGTGGTGTCGCTCAGACGCCCGACTGTGGCATTATTATTCTGCATTTTTCCGCTCGAGGAGTCTTTCAGACACTCGTTTGGCACCAATATCTATTATTCTGCATTTTCCGCTCGAGGAGTCTTTCAGACACTCGTTTGGCACCAATATCTATTATTCTGCATTTTCCGCTCGAGGAGTCTTTCAGAAACTCGTTTGGCACCAGTATTTATTATTTCACATTTTCCGCTCGAGGAGTCTTTCAGACACTCGCTTGGCACCCAGTATTTATTACCTCTATATGGCCATTGCATAAATTTCCGGTTGCATATGAATGACCTGTTTGCATACATCAAGACAATCATTTTATGACTAATTAAGTGAGTGTATGGATGTTGCAAAGCATGAGCATCAACGATTATATTATACCCGTGCTCTTAATGTTTGCGAGTACATTCAAAGTACTCACTGGCTTGTCCCTGGCTATTGTCTTGGCCAGATTGCTTGCTTGGAGAGGAGCGTTGCGACGACAGCTTCGGAACCTGAGCAACGGTGATAGCAGCCTCGTGAAGATAGGAGTTATCCTGGTCAGCTGTTCCCGTGGGAAATGGAGTCCCATAGCTGTGGGATCCACAAACCGCTTCCGCTCTCAACCACTAGAAACCATTGGTTGTACTTATAGGCCACAATGGTCTTGTACTTCATATTTTGTACCTTTGCTTGGAACTTCTGTAACAAGTTGGTGCCTCATCAGCTAACAGTAATCCTGGGGCTGATGAGCTCGACAGCCATTTTCTGGAATTTAATGTCTGGAAAACCGGTCGCGACACCGTTCCATCCTTCTTCTTGACGAATAGGACGGGGCAATCCCATGGAGAAGAACTAGGTCGGATGAAACCCTTTTGCAAGGACTCATCGAGTTGTTTCTTGAGCTCGGCTAATTCTAGGGGTGCCATCTTATAAGGTCTTCTAGAGATTGGGACGGTTCCTGGAACAAGGTCTATCACGAACTCGACATCTCTGTCAGGTGGAACACTTGGCAGTTCCTCTAGAAAGACATCCGGGAAGTCACGAACTATAGGAATATCTTCAAGGTCTGGAAGGGGGTTGGCATTCAGAGAGTAGAGCTGACGTTCCGACACTCGGGTCAAAACATGGACTGTCTTGCCCGATGGATGGGTGAGTTGAACGGTTCTAGTAGAGCAATCAATCTTAGCGTCATGGGCTGACATCCAGTCCATACCCAAGATGATGTTTATGTCCGAGGACTTGAGAGCTATTAGTGATGCGAGGAAGACCAATCTGTCGACAAGAATTTCATTTCCATGGCTGATTCTAGAGGTTTGCCATTTAGAACCAGGGGTTTGAATTACCATGGAGGTGGGCATGTCACAAAATGTGGTGTTGTGCAAACGAGCATAGCTCTCAGAAATAAATGAATGAGATGCTCCAGTATCAAAGAGAACAGTTGCCGGATGGCAATTAACAAGGAGCGTACCGAGAAAAACGTTGGGGTCCTCCTGAGTCTCCTCAGCTGAGACGTAGTTGACATGGCCACGAGCAGTGGTGGCTGGCTTGGCGACGAGCACTTTTGCTGTTGGCTTACCACGGCCAACAGACTTTCCGAACTGGTTGGGGTTGTTCTGGGGACACTCGCGGATGTAGTGACCTGGCTCTCCACACTTGAAGCAAGTTATCATATTGGGGCGTGGAGCAGCATTAGCAGGGGGACCACCATAAGTCTTGGGCGGTATATACTGTTGGTTGGGGCGAGGCGCCTCAAAGGATGGCCTCGGAGTGAACCTGGATGGCACAGCAGTGTTTGGGATCCAGACCCGGCGCTTCTGAGATCCAGAGCCGGATGAAGATCCAAAGTCACGGGAGTGTTTGCGTGAAGCTTCAAAGTCATTCTGCCCTGTCTCGGCACTGATGGACTTGTTGACTAACTTCGGAAAAGAGGTGCACTCGTGCAGACGAAGGTCACGGCGAAGCTCGGGGCTAAGTCCCTTGCGGAACCTTGCCTGCTTCTTGGCGTCGGTGGATACCTCTTCGGGAGCATAACGTGCTAACTTCCCAAACTCTCGACTGTATGCATCCACAGTCAGTCTACCTTGGGTGAAGTTACAGAACTCCTCCCTCTTGCGATCCATGAGGCCTTCCGGAATGTGATGCTCACGGAAAGCAACACTGAAGTCAGCCCAAGTAGTGATTTGGCCGAATGGGCACATAGCCTCATAATTTTCCCACCAAAGGCTAGCAGGGCCTTCGAGGTGATAAGCAGCAAAGGTAACTTTATCATCTTCGGCTACGTTGGCAGAACGTAGCTTGTGGGCAATGCTGCGAAGCCAGTCATCCACATCGAGAGGTTCGATGGAATGGTTAAACTTTGGTGGATACAGCTTGACAAAGTCATTGATTGACACTGGAATGTTTTTCTGCTGGCGTGCAGTATTCTGCTCAATCCGGTCCAACAAGTGGTTAGTCTCACGCTTGTTTCGTTCTGCCTCCAGCATTACCTCGGCCAGAGAAGGCGGTTGAGGCAGATTTTCATCCCTAGCTGCGCTAGCTTCACCCTGCTCCGGAGCAGCAGGGTTGCTGCGGGTGTTGACCATCCTAGGAAAAACAAAACAACGATTTAGACCAGGATGGCAAAAATAAATCTGGGCAAGGAAGTGCGGAATGTAATGGATAACAAGGAATGCAGAGATGTTCATCCATATGACAGGGTAGTTTAAAAACTGCCATATATTAACCAACAGTCATACACACCATACATAGTTTAGTACAAGCCCAAGCTAAGGTACAACTATGATGAAAGACGTTACATCTCATCGGAGGCATTCCAAGCTCCTATACATTATTTTTCCACACCTCCAGAATGGATACACACTAAGTCATATTCCACAAGTCACGCAGGACGGTGGACATACAACTGTTACAATACTAGCGAAAACTACTACTAGCTCAGACAACTCCGTAGTAATCCTCATAGAAATCACCACCCAAGCCTGGAAGCGGAACATGATCATCTGGGAACAGACGGTCCTGAGGAGCTTGCGGACCATAGGGACTTGGGTGTGGCCTTGGTCCCACAAACGGCGGCAGACGAGGTCCACGAGGAGGAGTGATGCCTCCCACCTCACGCCACTCCATGAAATCTGGCAGGCTGGCATGCATAGGATACAAGTCCCTCATGTACATGTATCCGGCTTGTACCGCAGGGGCAAACCGAGTCAAAGTGGCCCAGTGATCAGAACGAGCATTAAAGAGTTCCATACGCAAGGCCCGATTTTCACGGTCCTTGTCTTCCAGCATCTCAGTAGTGGTGCGGAGAAGTGAGTCCTCATGGGACGCGTCGCTATACATACCCTGAGGGTAACCATGCGCCCCAGGGAGGGATGCTGGCATGTAGCAGAAATCAGTGTTGCTCAGCAAGGCAGTTCTGGCTCGAATAATAGTCATCATCGAGTAGGCTGCATCCTGCACGGACATCCCAATAGTGATCCCAAGTCCATAAGAACAGTGGAGCAGTTCAGTAGCTCCGGGATAAGATGGATATATCCTGACCGTGCACAGATATTGGCTTTGATTAAAGTCTCTAAACTGCTCCTCGACGGTATATTCAGGATACCATCGGTAACCTGCCTCGACCATCACTCGAACCAACATGGCTGTGTGTCCACATATATCAATGCAACGAGTCAGACGAACCACTTGGTTCTGGGAACGGGTGGCCATCTGAAAGCACAAAATAATGCAAAGGCATTAGAATTTTCTAGGAGAATTTGGACAGCATAACGGCTATAAATGCTCAGACAAAGAGATGAGACATCCACAACAGTTTGCAAAACCACTCAACAACATCATATCAAGGTTCTGGTTCAACTGGCAACATACTAAAATTTAGTAGGAACTGAACTGGGTTGTAACCAACAATCCTATAAGTTACTACGGATTAGTAACACGTGAACCTGATAGAGAGAAGAGAGCCTAGTCCTTACCCCACGTAGAACAAGAAGAGAATGACTCAGAACAGAGGGCATAAGGTAAAGGAGTAAAAGAGCCTTACGTTCCCTCCCACAATCAATTCCCCTACATATAACTAAAGCATTTCTAGACTCGACATCGACCAGTTTGGCTTAGCGAACCTACAGGCAGTCCGACTCTGATGCCAACGCTGTCAGGACCCCGATCCTAAGCCACATCGACCCAGCATGTAACACATCATATCACTTTGCGGCCTCACGCACGGTACTCCCACGGGTGCAACCTTACCTGGCCCGGGACAGTTTGCGCCTTTTGGCTCACGTATATGATAGTGTCGCTAGCATCCATATGACAGAGAACCCGGGCCGACATGGCTAGTCGTGAACCCAAGGCGGCACTAACCCATGAGGACACGCATACATGAATCACATCGAGCATGTCGGTCAACACCGTATAAATCCGGGTTGTAGCACTGGGCTAACAGGGCTCCGGTATTCCGGGCTGTAGCAGGCTAGGCAGGACTCCGGATAACACCGCGTGACATTTCCCCGAAGGGACAGACACAGGAACGAAGTGAAACACATGTCGGCCAGTCATGTGTTCCGAGCAGTAGTGCTGGGCTAGTAGGACTCCGGTGAACCGGGCTGTAGCGGACTACTATCGCTCAGAAGCACTAGACTACATTTCCTCATATGATAGGCTGCCAAGGATAAACAACTAGATAGTCGGATCCCACTCATACCAAGCATTTCAATCATACACACAATATGCCCGATATGAGTAAATAAAACATTGCATCACAACAAAACTCTACAACTCAAGTACTTTATTTAAAAGGCTTCGAAGAGCCATACATATTATCCATACAGATAGGGGTCACATGACCCGACACTCAAGTCATACAATCATACAAGCACATGCGGAAGCAAAGTAGTCTGAGTACAGACACTAGAAAGAAAGAAGGCTTGACGAAGCCTGTCTATCTACATCGACCCTTCACAAGTCTTGGATCACCACCTGGGTGGTAAGTCACTCGTCAACGTCGAGGTCTACATAGAACCCATCGGAGGGGTTGGCGTAGTCGTCTGAAAACATTAATTAAAGCAACATGAGTATGAAGGTACTCAGCAAGTCTTACAACAGAATCCTACTATACATGCACATTCTCAAGAAGGTAGTGGAGTTATTGCAGCAAGCCAGCTTTGACTCTTGGCTAAGCTATCCTACGACAGACACAACTTGTAAAGCATTTGTCGCACATGAGTCCACTATCACCAACACAATACTCCACCGTGGATCCTCTCTCGCCAACCTACGAGAGGGCCATCCCCGGTACTCACACTTATCTTGAGACTTTTAGTAGTATCCATTTAATTGTCTATGAACTGTATAGGTGACCAAGTAGTACTTTACCGCGGACGCGGCTATTCGAATAGTTTAATACCCTGCAGGGGTGTACTTCTTCACACACGCTCTCACTACTTATCGCCGTTTACACGACATGTACTCGGCAACCTTCAAGCGGAAGCCCAGCGAGGGTGTCGGCCACGACCTGAATAAACACACAAGTCCCTAGTCCAGGTTTATCGCCTATTTGGGTTCCATCCGCAGGGAGTCCGGCCGAGGTTTCCACTAACGGCCCCGAACGATGTGAACAGGGTTCTCGAGACACCAAACGGGCGAATCGGTACACCGTGCCACGTGCCTACCGCAACACAGCCCACCCCTATGGCCAGCACTGCATGCGGCCCCCAACATACTACAAACACGAGAAACTACTTTGCAACTCCCGGACAGAGGACAAGTGTGGTTAATAAGCCGAGAGGGTCCATTGGTTTCGGGCCCAATGCGTGGTAGTAGCTGAATCTTAAATCACACACACAGATCTCAGTTCTTAAGGACGGCCTCAATGAAACAACCCACCATGTACTCCTACATGGCCTCTCATCGATTCCTTTACCAAATCGTATTCAACACTTTCACACTCTCGACAACGTCACAACCTCTCACTCTAGTTCATCATCCCGATGAGCCAGACCTGACACAACTCTAAGCATAGCAAGCATAGCATGGTAGGAACACACACACATGTCTCAATCAACTCCTACACATGCTAGTGGGTTTCATCTAGTTACTGTGGCAATGACAGGTCATGCAAAGGAAGTGGGTTCAACTACCGCAACACATAGCAGTTTGAATCACGTTGTCTTAATGCAGTAAAACAAGAGCAGAAGCGAGAACATGGGTTTGTACCGTAATGATCAATGGGTTGCTTGCCTGATGGAGTGGTAGTGGGAAACTGCCCTTCAGTTGGATACTCGTGAATATCCTCGGAGGCAGAACCTACCACGAGGAACACATCGGAACACAATCAATACATGACGATATGCAACAATATGATGCATGCTATGACATGGCAATATGAATGTGTCTTGGCCTAATGCAAGCTAAAATAGAAAGGGATGAACTCATTTGAATCAAAGATTCAAGTATTAGCTCATTAGACATGGCCTTAATAGTGCATTTCCTTATTCTGCTTAAACAGCAAGGTAAACTTGTTTTGTCATGCATGAAACCATTACACATGGATAGATTGAATTTTTCTGATAATTTTTCATATATAAATTATTTCATTTGGAGTTAAAGATTAATTTCTATGATTTTTTGAAGTTTGAAACATTTTCTGGATTTTCCTGAATAAGATTAAATCCAGAAAATCAATGACGGCGTCAGCATTGCGTCATGCTGACCTCAGCAGGTCAACAGACCCGGTCCAGGTCAAACCTGACGCGTGGGTCCCGCGTGTAAGTGTGGTTTAGTTTAACTAAATTCAGTTAGTACTAATCCTAACTAATTAACAGGGCTGGCCCTACCTGTCATTGACCCAGGGGGTCAAACTGGGCCCACCGGTGGTCAAACGGGGTCAGCGGGGGTCAACTCGCTGGCGTTAAGCCGCCGGCGACGACCAGACGCGGCGGGGCAGCGCGGGATTCGCGCTCTGGCGACCAAATCGATGGCCGAGCCCACCTACGAGGAGCTGGGGCTCGTGCGCATCCATCTGTGGCAGGGGGAGGGTGCGAGGTGGCCGGAGTTGGGCACGGCGTCGACCTCGGCGGCGGCCGGAGTACGGGCGCATGCGGGCACGGGGCTACGAGGCGCTAGGGGGCCATCTGGTGGCTGCTTTGGCCTCCTGCAGGCACCAGGAGCACGTTTAGGTGCACGGCCGCGAGCGGTTCGAGCTCAGCCTAAAACAGCGACAAGGTATGGCGGCGGCGAGCTTGGGAGCTCATGGAGACGGTGGCTACCGCGCGGTCGTGAGCAGGGGAGGAGGGGGAGAAGATGCGGGGGCTCACAGGGAGGTCGATGAGCAGCTCAGTGGGCTCAGGGGCGACCGGAGTGAGGCGAATCGCTGAGCGGCGTCCGGCGGGTACCGAGGTTGAAGACGATCTGATGGCGGCAATGCAGGGCCTCCGGCGAGGCGTGGCTCGATGGGGAGGGCGAGGGCATCACGGCGGAGCTTCTGGACAGGTCAGAGAGGCGAGGGGGTGACGGAGGGCGCGACTACGGCGGTGAGACGGCGACGGGTGCGTTGGCCATCGCGGGAGAGGGAGAGGGAGACGAGGGGGAGAGTGAGAGAGGACGAGAGGGGGACGTGGGGGTCACGTGGCATTCCCTGGACGTCTCCCGGCGTCAGCGGAAGCAGGAGGTGGCCGGCGTGTGGCCGCGGGCGCCGGCTACGCGCTCCGCGTCCTTCTGGCGCGAGGAGGACGACGACTGGCAGCGCCGGTTGGCTGGGCCGAGCCAGGTGGGCTGGCCAGCACAGGTAAGGCCCAGGTGGGCTTCTCCCTCTCTTTTTTTTTAATTTGTTTCTGTTTTCTATTTAACTGTAACTGTTGGGCTTTATTTAAAATACTAAAACATTTCCAAAAATCCTGAAAATAATTGTGGGCTCTGTTTGGATTATTTCCAACAGCAAACATTTATTTCTAGAATTATTTTAGCATTTAAATTATTTAATAGCATTTAAATGCCCAAATTCAAATACTTATGATTTAAATCAATGACCTTCTGTTGACCTAGAAAATTGTGCACCTATTTTGTCAGAGGTTCTATCCCAAGACAAAGAGGGTGAACATTTTAGAAGGGCATTTCAGGTTCATTGAAAATGCTTTTAGTAAACCCTAGTTGATTTCAGAAGGGGTGCTGGGGGTTCTGCCTTCCCCATTTCAAGTTTCTGATGAAAAGTAAACATGATGCAACACTCTAATGCATGACTAGCTAGGGTGTGACAATAGTCTTCTGTAGGAACGGAAGTATGTCTATAGGGGGGTGATTAGACTACTTGACCAAATAAAAACTATGCCTTTTCCCAATTTTAGTTCTTGGCAGATTTTAGCAACTTTAGGACAAGTCAAGCAATCATCACACAATTCAAGCAAGCATGCAAAGAGTATATAGCAGCGGAAAGTAAAGCATTCAACTTGCAAGAATGTAAAGGGAAGGGTTTGGAGAATTCAAACGCTATTGGAGACACGGATGTTTTTCCCGTGGCTCGGATAGGTGGTGCTATCCTACATCCACGTTGATGGAGACATCAACCCACGAAGGGTAACGGTTGCGCTTGTCCACGGAGGGCTCCACCCACGAAGGGTCCACGAAGAAGCAACCTTGTCTATCCCACCATGGCCATCGCCCACGAAGGACTTGCCTCACTAGCGGTAGATCTTCACGAAGTAGGCGATCTCCTTGCCCTTACAAACTCCTTGGTTCAACTCCACAATCTTGTCGGAGGCTCCCAAGTGACACCTAGCCAATCTAGGAGACACCACTCTCCAAGAAGTAACAAATGGTGTGTTGATGATGAAATCCTTGCTCTTGTGCTTCAAATGATAGTCTCCCCAACACTCAACTCTCTCTCATAGGATTTGGATTTGGTGGAAAGAAGATTTGAGTGGAAAGCAACTTGGGGAAGGCTAGAGATCAAGATTCATATGGTAGGAATGGGATATCTTGGCCTCAACACAAGGGTAGGTGGTTCTCTCTCAGAACATATGAGTTGGAAGTGTAGATGTGTTCTGATGGCTCTCTCCACGAATGAAGAGGAGGTTGAGGGGTATATATAGCCTCCACACAAAATCCAACCGTTACACACAATTTACCAATCTCGGCGGGACCGAATCAACAAACCCGGTCGGACCGAAAAGGTAAACCTAGTGACCGTTAGAGATTTTCGGTGGGACTGACATGCAACTCGGTAGGACCGATATGGTTAGGGTTTGGGCATAACGTAATCTCGGTGAGAAAGATTACACAAACTTGGTGAGACCGATTTTGGTAATTAGCTAACCAGAGAGTTGGTCAGGTAAACTCGGTGGGACCGATTTGCTCTTTCGGTGAGACCGAAAAGTTACAAAGGGGAAACAGAGAGTTTACATTGCAATATCGGTGGGACCGATTTGCTCTTTCGGTGAGACCGAAAAGTTACAAAAGGGAAACAGAGAGATAGCAACCCCATCTCGGTGAGACCGAGATCCCTATCGGTAGAACCGAATTGCTAGGGTTTGGCAGTGGCTTATGACATATGAAACTCGGTGGCGCCGGATGGAAAGAATCGGTATGACCGAGTTTGGCTTGGAGTTTAGGTCATTTGTGGATATGGGAAAGCAGCTGAGGATTTTGGAGCATGTCATTAAGCACATAAAGCAAAAGGCTCATTAAGCAACACCTCATCCCTCCTTGATAGTATTGGCTTTTCCTATGGACTCAATGTGATCTTGGATCACTAAAATGTAAAATGAAGAGTCTTGAGCTTTTGAGCTTTAGCCAATCCTTTGTCCTTAACATTTTGAGGGTTCCACTTTCACTATCCATGCCATGCCAATCATTGAGCTTTCCTGAAATAATTGTCTTGGAATAGCATTAGCTCAATGAGCTATATGTTGTTATGAATTACCAAAACCACCTAGGGATAGTTGCACTTTCAATCTCCCCCTTTTTGGTAATTGAGGACAACATATAGATCAAAGCTTTGAAAAATGATAATAAGAATGAATTATATCGTCGCTTTGAGAAGTATGTGATAAGTAAGAGCTCCCCCTAAATTTGTGCATATTTAAAATTTGCTTTGGACTGCAAATGCACAAAGAGTTAGAATTATGGGTTACTCTTCCATGTCACATACATCTTGGTGGAGCGCTCAAAATGATAATAATGAAATACATGCACTCATCACCAAGGAAAAGTGAATGACCACATAAGATAGATAAGATATATCAAGCATGCATAAGTGTAGCTTATGATCAAACATATGATCATCAATGTCTCACAAGCATAACATAGTATCTCAACCAAACGCAAACAATGTTTGAAAAACAATGTTTGATGGCATGACCTCTGATCATCCTGTGATCTCTAGACTTGGGCAAAAGTGTGTGCCTAAGGATCCAATTGATCGTAGGCAGACCTGACAACAAGTGTTTCACAGACCCAAACTGGTGAGTATCAAGATCATCTGCAGGAATCTCCTTGTACATATTTGCCATAGAGTTGTGATCCATCTTCTTCTTGGCATAGTCATCCAAGTCATCTTCATTTTCCTCTTGGGCATTGATAAGCTGTGCCCACTCAGCAACTGTTGATTGGTACCTCGTACCTTCAGACATCCAAACAGTCCTCCCATCTGGATAAAAATGTGCTGTGGAGTAGAACTGCATGATAAGCTCCTCATTCCACTTTGTGAGCTTCTTCCCAACAAAGTCTGCTACTCCACAAGCTCTGAAGCTATCTTGCACTCCAGGGTAGTGCTCTTCATTTTCCTTGATATATTCCCAGTCGACCCATCTCATATCACATACTATTGGCTTCTTCTCCAATAAGACTGTCTCATAGAAGTCCTGCTGTTCCTTAGTGTGGAACCTGTAGTCAACAGCAGTCCTTCTCCTGGTAGCATAGGGATCCTCAGCTCTCCATTTTCTCAGCCCAGAGTCTCTTCTGATCTTCATATCCTCAGCCACATGATGAGCATCATTGTGGTCTAGGATCTTGGGCTTCAACTTTCTCAGCACTTGGCCTTCCTCTTCTTCTGCAATGTCAGGCACTGGGGCCTTGTTCTTTTCAGCAACTAGGATGCTTCTTGTATTCCTCTTTGGTTTTGGCTTTGGAGCTGGCTTGGCTTTGGATGCAGCCTTGGGGGCTTCCTTGGGCTTAGATGCAGCTGCCCCTGTTCTTATAGCATCACCCATCAGCTTGGGTGCCTTGGGTGCTGGTGCAGCATCCTCTTCTTCTTCTTCTTCTTCATCAGAAGAATGCCGTTCAAATTCAGCCATGGGATCAACTTTCTTGCACCATCTGCCTCTTTTCCTTTCTTTCTTTGTTTCAGCTGCAACTGGCTCTTTGGGTGCAGGCTTCTCAGGAATCTTTGTTGAGGCTCTGGCCTTTGGCATGGGCTGCCTGCCTGCTGGCCTTTTGACCTTTAAGCCTGGCTTGGTGCTCTGCCTTGATCCATGCTCTTTCTTGAGTTCAACTTTCTTGGAAGTTGCTTCCTCCTCTGCCACATAATCTTCATCCTCTGATTCTGAGGTTCTCTTCTTTCTTTGTCTTGTGGCAGCTTTTGGCAGGTTGCTAGGGGTACTCCTGCTGCCTTCATCTGAAGAGCTGGAGGGACTAGTGCCCTCACTCATTTGCACTGGCTGCTCTGACAAATTCTGGCTATCACTCTGGTCTGACATGATGAACAAGCTGACTTCTGACCCTGTGAATAGTTTATAGATGAGGTAGAGTGGATGAGCATCACAAAATGCAGAGGTTTTTGCAAAAGAATGATTCAAAAAATTAGTTTTAGTTTCCCACAGAAAGCATCTCGGATCTACTGATTTCTAAACTCGGTGATACCAAAGCAGTTTTTGGAACCTAAACTAGTGAACTCGGTCAGACCGAGTCACAGTTCGGTGGCACCGAGACTGCTAGGGTTTCACAAAGTTCCCAAATCGGTCGCACCGATTAGCAATACTCGGTCAGACCGAGTTTTACTTGTGCAATGGCATAAGCCAAATCAGTGGGACCGAGTTTTTCAACTCGGTGGGTCCGAGATGGTTTCGGCGGAAACCTAACCCTAAAGTTTTCGGATCAAACCTATTCTATTGAGTTCATTGACTGGATAGGAGTTTATCAAACGTGGCAAGAATACATCTGATCACAATGTGCTAGGAATCGGATTGAGGAATAGCACAAAGATCGAGTCCATACCCTAGTTCGGCGGAGACTCGCTACGGCGGCAACGGCGGGGTTGATTCCCGTTGACGGCGACGGAGACCAGCGACTGGAGGCTGCTGGCAGCGAGAAGACGATGAGGAGACCACGTAGGCAGAGCGAGCTATCGCGCGGGCGAAGGGGTTCGGAGAAATTTCCAAATTTTTGCCCGTGTCTATATATAGCCCGACCCTGTTGGTGTCACTGAGTGGAACAACTCGGTGGCACCGAGATGCAAAACTGTATACAGTTATTGCAACTCGGTGTGACCGAATGGTTCAAATCGGTTGCACCGAGATTGAAAACATAGATCAACTTAATGATCTCGGTAAGACCGAAAGTGGGGTATTGGTCAGACCGAGAATCAGAAAGAGGTTTTGGAAGTTTAAGTCTATGACGAATCGGGGACTCCGAGTGCTCCTCACACAGAGTGGTTCAAATCTGACTTGATCAATTTTGTGATGTAGCATGAATATAGTCTGAGACAAGAAAAGCATAGATAGCTAGAGAAGGTTCTTAGGCATTCTCGTCCATCCACTTGGCAAAAGAAAAATAAAGCCAAACAATAAAAACAACAAGTGGATGTCCTCGAATGAGTAAAATATGCAACCAACATGCTCACACAATAAAATGGCAATTGAAATATGTGACAAAGCATGCACAACCAATTCTAGCATCTATCAAGCAATTGGCGATGACTAGGTCATCTATATATGAGTATATTGACATAGGAGTCAAATGAAAACATTTGATCATAGGTCATACTCATCGTTTAAGCTCAAGTGGGGTTACCACTTTTACATAAAGCATTGTTGTGTTCACATCATTAGAGTTGCTTTGACTCAAGTCTTAGAGTAAAGCTCCCCCTAGATGTGATATCCCCCCTAAGAGGGATGAACTAACCTTGGGTTTTGTCGATGATGAATTCATGTAGATGTTGAAGATGTGGATGCTCAATGTTGATGTAGATCACTTGGAGCTATCCTTTTGAGTGAATTGCACTTTCAATACCTACATGGGTTAGTCCCACAAGGAACAAACAAGTATATCCATAGACATAGAGTGATGCACACACAAGATGATGTCTATGAAAGCTTTTAGGTTACCTTGTCCCTTGACTTACCAACAAGAGGGTTTGTGACTCCTTTAACTAGTGCAAGATGTGGAAGTTGATTGCACTTGTTTTCGCCAAAATGATAAGAGTGAAGTATGTTGGCGGAGTCACCCTCAAGAACTCTCTAGTTCTTCTTCTTTTGGATCCACACCATCTTGATGGGAATCCTTGGAGTTGTAGTCGTACTTGATGAAGTGGAACTTGAAGTAGTCTTGGGAAACCACTTGACTAAGGTCTTATGAGCTTCTTCAAATGCATCAATTTCCTCTTGAAGCTTGTCCTTGCCTTATTGCTTGTAGTCTTGTGGTGGAAGATCATCTTGAGTTTGTGTCCCCTTGAAAGAAGTAGGATCATACTTCTCTTGTTGAGGAACAAACTTTGTCTTGGGGTATTGATCTTCTTCCCACTCAACTCCATTGGCATTGAACTTTCATTCAAAACCAACACCTTGATTCTTCTGGTGCCTTCCTTGCTTGCGTACAATCTCCTCGAATTGCTTACTTCCGGCAAGGCTTTTGTACACTCCTTTCTCTATGATTCCCTTCAATAAGCTATTTTCTTGCTCAAGTGTAACTTGGCTAAGAGAATCATTAGTGTAATCAAGAGAACTACTAGAAGCAACAATATTGGATTTAACATGATCATTGTTACTACTAGAGGAAGAATCTTTCTTGTTCTTGTTATTAGACTTTACTTGAGGCATGTAAGTGGATAAGAGTAAACACTTGGCAATGTAAGAAGAACTTTTCTTGCGAAGCTCATCATTGATTGCCTTGAAGAACTCATGCTCTTGCTCAAGATTGAGCTTTTCAAAGCGTAGCTTCTCATGAGCTCTTAAAAGTTCTCGATGATCTTCGAAGATAGTTTCATGAGCTAACTTAAGAGTGTTTAGTTCTTTAGTTAGAGCCCCAATTTTCTCCTTATCATTGTCATTCGTTTTATCTTGATTAGCATGATTAACTGACGTTTCATCATAGTATTCATCACTAGAGTTGTCAACAAGTAAATCATCATCACCTAACAAGTCAGCCTCATCACTATTGAAATCAACATACTCAGGGTGAGTTACCTTAGGACCTTTGGCCATGAAGCATCTTCCAATTCCTTCATTTGGTGAGTCAAATATGTCGAAGGAGTTGGTTGACACAAGTGCTAGACCGGAAACACCTTCATCTTGAGTATATTCGGAATCGGAGTGATAACTTCTCTCGGAGTGGTTGTCGGAGTCGGAGCCGGATACCCATTCACCAACATGAGCTTTATGTCTTCGTTTTGTGTAGCTCCTTGATGATTTTTCTTTTCTTTCCGAATCCTTGCTCCTCCGTGAGTATCTTCGTTCATAGCGATCATCTCTACTCCTTCTCTCTCTTGATGGTGATTCTTCTCTTTTGCCTCTTCTTTTTGGAGAATCTTCTCTTCTTTTGTAGGGAGCCGTACACTCATTGGAATAGTGTCCGGGTCTTCCACAATTGTAGCAGTTTCGCTCTCGACTAGAAGATCTTTTGTCATTGTAGGACCTTGACTTGGAGCTTCTATCTTTGCTTCTACTCTTGTAGAACTTGTTGAAGTTCTTCACCATTAGGCTCAATTCTTTGTTGAAGTTTTGCTTCTCACTTGATGATGTGGGTACTTCACATGAGGCTTTGTAGGCACCACTTGATTTGTTGTGAAGTTCCTCTTTATCCTTGAGCGACATCTCATGAGCAACAATTCTTCCAATGACCTCCGTTGGCTTGAGATCTTTGTAATTGGGCATCATTTGAATCAAAGTGCACACGGTATCATATTTTCCATCCAAGGCTCTTAGGATCTTCTTGATGATGAATCTGTCGGTCATCTCTTCACTCCCTAAGCCGGTAATCTCGTTTGTGATGAGAGCAAGCCTAGAGTACATTTCAGCGACACCTTCACCTTCCTTCATTTTGAACTTGTCAAGTCGACTTTGAAGCACATCCAATTTGGATTCCTTGATGGAGTCGGTACCTTCGTGCATATCAATCAAAGTATCCGAAATTTCCTTTGCATTCTCAAGACGGCTGATTTTGTTGAATTCTTCGGGGCATAATCCGTTGAAGAGAATATCACAAGCTTGAGCGTTGTATTGTAGCATCTTCAACTCATCCGCGGTAGCTTCACAGTTTGGTTCTTTCCCATCGTAGAAGTCACCTTGCAAACCAACACACACAATAGCCCAAACGGCGGGGTTATGTCCAAGAATCACTACAGGAATCAGCTACTTTGCCGTCTGTCATGGAGGACGGCAAAGGCATGAACAGCGGACGGCAAAGGCCTTTGCCGTCAGCCGCGGACGGCAAAAGGCTTCGGCAACGTAGGCTATGGTAAACAGCTACTTTGTCGTCTGCCACTGATGGCAAAGTCTTTGCCGTCCGCCGCAGACGGCAAAGAGAGCGCGGCAGACGGCAAAGAGAGCGGACGGCAATAATTGCGCTGTCAGTCCATTAAGTGGCTAACGGCAGGCCTTTGCCGTCCGCCACTGTCTTTGCCGTCCGCCGTATGATGTCATCTACACGTCACTGCATGGCAGGTTCTTTGCCGTCCGCCACTGATGGCAAAGTCTTTGCCGTCTGCCACTGATGGCAAAGTCTTTGCCGTCTGCCACTGTAGGCAAACTGGCCAAATGGGTCAGCTCCCAGGAAGCACAGCTGGATGCCACGTGTCTTCTTTGCCGTCCGCGGCGGACGGCAAAGAGCCCTTTGCCGTCGGTGGCAGACAGCAAAGAGCTCTTTGCCGTCGGTGGCAGACGGCAAAGAGCCTGCATATTGGCTCTTTTATCTGTTTTTTATTAAATCCAACAATTTTCATCACAAATATATATGACATATATAGATATATTTCAAAAGGCCATTATAGAGCAAACATATAAGATATCCAACACATAACTTCATCATCCAACCATATATATTACATGCATAGTTCCATCATACATAACAAGTTCAACATAGAGGCATCCAACCATATATATAACAATAGTTTCATCCAACGATACATGCATATAGTTCAACGATACAAAAGAGAAAGGGATAAGGAGCACTCCATCTATATATGCAAGCTTTCGTCAAGTGAATGAAATCTGCAAAATGAAAAATAAGAAAGTTAGAACAAGAAGAGTAGAACAAGAAGAAGAGTAGAACAAGAAATGGATCGTTTTTAAGCTAACTTAGGTGAAATGGATCATTTATGAGCTAATTTAGTTGAAATGGATCTTTTTGAGCTAACTTAGGTGAAATGGATCATTTAAGAGCTAATTTAGGTGAAATGGATCGTTTTTTAGGTAACCTAGGTGAAATGGATCGTTTATGAGCTAAATTAGTTGAAATGGATTGTTTATGAGATAACCTAGGTAAGATTGGTCATTTTGGAGTTAACCTAGGTGAAATGGGTCATTTTAAAGCTAACGTAGGTAAAATGAATCATTTAGGAGCTAATCTAGGTAAAATGGGTCATTTTTTAGCTAACTTGGATGAACTGGATCATTTATAAGCTAACCTAGGTAAAATGGGTCATTTTAGAGCTAACTTAGGTAAAATGGATCGTCTATGAGCTAACTAAGCTAATTATGCAATTTTTGACATAAGTAAGCTAAGTACAGATCGTTTTAGAGCTAACTTAGGTAAAATGGATGGTTTTGGAGGTCAGTAAGCTTATTAAGTCATTTTGGAGGAGAAGAAGCTAAGTCTAGATCATTATGGTAAGCATTGGAGGAAATAAAACTAAATCTAGGTCTTTATGCATGTGTTAAGCAAAACACTAGATAAACTTACCAATATCCAGGAGGTGTAGGAGCGGGGTGGCTCGTGTCGGTAGCTGGAGAAGGATCGTGCGATGCTTGTCTGGAGTTACGCTGCACCAAAGATCATTTCCAATGTCTTGTTAGCATGATGACACTCAAATGTTAAGACTAGCAAGTAATGTCCATTCAAATAAAACTCACCGTGGTCCCAGGAGCAATCACTGGCATCGGCGGAGCGGTCTGACCTGTCTTCTCACACACAAACTGCACATTTGGTTTTGACGACTCAGTCATACTAGTTAGCAATGAGACAAACACTACATGAATGTTTTGGCTAATCTGCAGAAGAAACTTACCACAAGGAGCTCGTACATGGCCCTTGCCTGCATGTCATTCCGTGCCCTCTCCTCCTCCATCATCTTTGCCGTCCTCTCCTCCAACTCCCCCTGCCTCTCCGCCGCCTCCGCCAGAAGTTTCTCTGTTCTATCTCTCTCACACTGTATAGCAGCCTGCAACACCACTCACATGACAATTTGTAATCATTGATGGAAGCGCACACAATGTAATGGAGAAAGATAACTGAGTACGTATCACTAACCTTGATGGCGAGTTGCACTGGCCGTTCACGAGGCCTTATCTCAGGAGCGGAGCTCGACTGACGCGCCTTGATCTCCGGGAGAGTGCTAGGACAACGGATAAGTCCATCTCCAATGGCTATGGAGCCATGGGACCTCCCGCCACCAGATATCATCAACAGCTCTGGATCAATGGGACCCTGGCTCGGGTTAAAGTCCTCCCCTTTCCTCGCCTTCCCCTCATCTCTATATCTCACGAGCTTGTTGTGGGAGGAGATGTTGGTGAAGTTGTTTGCATCATCGAGGTCAGACTGAGAGAAAGCCTTGACTTTCTTGAAAGAGGCAGTGTGGGCCATGGCATACAGGTCGTACACCTCTGGCACCTTATCCGCCTTATTGTAGCGTGCCTGAAAGAGAGAAACAATGAAAATTAGTAATTAAAGGGCTCAAGCTAGCATGATGAATGAATTGCATGAATCATGAAGCAAACCACATACCCAGTTGCGCCCGAACTGATATAAGTTGGAGCTACCTTGATGGTGTGGCACACCTTCCATTTGGGCACGTTTGTCCTTGGCCTCCTTGTGGAGGGCTAGCCATCGTTGTGAGCACCACTCATCGACCAACACCTCCCAACAATCCATCCGATCCGCACACCATCTCGGAGGCGCCTAAGTTAGCAAATAGAAACTTGAGCGCTATGGCTAAGAATTACTAAATGAAGGAACTTAAGTAGAGAAGGCCTTAAGAATTACCTTCATGTACTGCTCCTTACTCAGGAACTTATCGCGGCACGCCGTCTTGGTCTTCTTGATACCACGCAAGGCGTAGTAGTCTCGAACAGCCTGCACCCGAGCCTCGTGCCGTAAGTTCTGGAGTAGGCGCTTGCAGACGTTCTCGATAACATGTGCCGCGTCCTCCTCGTATCCCTCCTCACACCTGTAGAATGTCTGCGATCAAATGAGACAATATTGATTAGTACAATTAATAACTAGCTAGTTGAAGATTTTTAAATGTGTAAAGGAGAAATTACCCAGAACTTTCTGATCACCATGTCTGCCCTCGTGTCGCACACGACACCATCGATAATCTCATCCGGCGGGGCCGGGGCAGCCACGTAGTGCTCCCAGCTCAATCCAAGCTCTGGAAGCCGACCCTCACCAGGCAACGTGACAAACCCCGGGAAGTTTTGCCGGCAAAGAACTCCAAGGACGGAGTTGGGCCGGCGGACACTATGATGGTGGTCCCAACCCCTGCAGCATGACAAGGCCAACGCATTAGTTATTTGAAAAAACGTGAATGCACAAGGTACAAAAATATTAAATGCACTTACGTACCTCTCCCCATCAGGGAAAATCAACCACCTCTGCTCGCGGGTCACCGGCACGGACGGGAGCCGTGTAGCACCACGCTGGTAGACGGTGCCCCCCTCCTCCTCAAGATCAATCGGCTCCCCTCCATCATCAGCATGGCCACTCGGCTCCTCGGGCTGATCCGGCCAGGTACCCCATCCGGACGTGTGCTCCTCCGGGGTCACGTGGGCCGAACTCTCGGGGGCCGAAGGCCAGTCGACCCGAGGCTCGTGGGCCCAAGACCCGTGGACCAGAGGCTCGTGGACCGGAGTCCGTGTAGCCTCCTCCTCGGACGAGTCCACCCTAGCAGTCACGTGCTCGGGTGAAACGGCTGGGGGTGGCGGCGAGGAAGGCGCCGTAGCAGTCACCCTACTTCCTCTCCCACGACCACGTGCCCCACCTCCTCTCTTCCTACCTCGTCCCCTGCTGGGCACTGCGGTCGACGAAGAAGGGCCCGGCGGTGTGGCCATACCGTCCAGCAACGCTCGGCGGAGAGGTGCGTCTGGAATGGAAGACCTCAGACCACGCTCCCGACCAGCGCCCACCATCTTTCAACACCTGCCATGACAAACAGTAAACGAAATTAGTACAACATAAAAAAAGACCGACATGAATAATAATATGTGTATCACTTAAGTGTATCATCATCAAGTACAACATAAAAAAATGTAATACCTGACACTACTAATAATCTCGATCAGTATCATCAATAAATGCATAATCATCATCATCACTATAATCAATGACGGGCTCATAGGGTTCATTGGCATCAACATGTGCAAGGCCACCTTGATGTAATCGGTCAAGCATTGACAGGTCATCCGCAGCAGTAACCTCTTCTTGTTCCGGCTCTTCTTGTTCCTCCTCTGGGGTGATGTTGGATTCATTGTCGCTATCTACTTCAATGTTTTGGGGTGAAGTATAGCGGTTCTTGAAACGCTTTTTGGAAAGACGTGTCTCTTGGAAGAATTCTCCTTCATATGTGTCTGGGTTAATGTGAGGTTCATAATCTTCTTCCTTTGGGGGAGAAAGTCTAGCACGTGGCGGCACTTCATAAACGACATCCCAACCTTTCAGATTTGGATTAGTTTGGCAGGCCCACGGTAGATAGAATACTTGGGTCGCCTGTTGAGCCATAATATAGACATCTGGAACATCTAAATGAGTGCTTTGGTTGATTTCAACTAGCCCTACATGTTCATGAGTCCTTCTAGTCTCCTTCGGCCGAAACCAATAACATTTGAAGACTACGACATTCGGTGGATTTTCACCATAGAACAGAAGTTCATAAATTGCTTCAACTCTCCCATAATACTCGGTACCTCCTTCGCCGATAGCAGATACACAACAATTTGTTGACTTTCGGTCGGCCATAGATAGCTCTTTGCCATAGGTACGAAAGCGATACCCGTTGATGTCGTACTTGTCAAATGAACGAACCTTATAGTCAAAACCATTAGCGACTTGTCTCAATTCGGCGTCCATAGACTCTGAATTAGCCTACAAGTTTAATATGAAAGGATTGTTGCATTATGCACAAATTAGCGAATGAAATGAAATTGTCTAATAGAAATTACCGTTTGTTTGAACCAAGAGATGAAACCGGGATAGCCACCTCCTTGCTTTGCGAGAAGCTCATACTCTTTGACGGAATCCTTTTGGATCTCCGCTCCATACGAGAATATGGTGACGTATCGACTGTATGACATATCCAGGAATAAGAGTAGTTCAAAGGAAATAGAAGTTGCGAAACAATGTACCGAGAACTTACTCGATGTACGGCCGCACTTCTATCAGGTTGTTGAAGATATACAACGAAATGGTCCGCCATTCTTCGTTATCCAAAGATACTGGATGTGAAACACTAGCTGGTGCGAGATTCCCTTTGAATAGGCTGAGGTTGGATCCACCTTTTTTAGGCTCGTCAGCATTGTACCGAGGCTTCGGATTATGCAAATGACGATTTTTGGCTTCGTAGTGCGCTGTTACGAAGTTTGCCGCCTCCTCTGTGATGAATGCCTCAGCTATCGATGCTTCAATTCTACGTTTATTTTTACATTTTTCTCGAAGCGTCTTCTGCATCCTCTCAGTTGGGTAGCACCAACGATTTTGCACGGGCCCGCCCAATCTTGCCTCGGTCGGGAGATGCAAAATCAAATGCTGCATTGGATTAAAGAAGCCCGGTGGAAAGATCTTCTCTAACTTGCAGATCAACTCCGGCGCCAACTCTTCCATTTCTTCTAGCACGCCAGGCGATAGTTCTTTCGCACAAAGAACACGGAAGAAATAGCTGAGTTCTGCCAGTACTAGCCGTTCATCCTCAGGGATGAAGCCACGCAACATCACCGGCATTACCCGCTCAATCCATATGTGCCAATCATGACTCTTGAGACCAAATATCTTCAGTTTATCAAGATTCGCTCCCCTCTTTAGATTCGCTGCATACCCATTGGGGAACATCAACTGTTGTTGCACCCACAAGAGAATTTCCCTCATAGCTGGCCTTCCAAGATTGAACCATGCCTTTGGCTTTGTCCAGTTCTGCTTTCCTTTCGGTTCTTTCATGTTTTGTAACGGCCTATCACATAGCGCCTCCAGATCGACTCTAGCCTTAGTATTATCCTTTGACTTCCCATCTATGCCGAACAATGTACCAAAAAGTGCCTCAGCGATATTCTTCTCAGTGTGCATCACGTCGATGTTGTGTGGGCAAAGGAGGTCTTTGAAGTAAGGCAGATCCCATAAGCATGTTTTGTGAGTCCACGCGTGCTTAGTATTATACCCCTTGAAGTACCCTGGACGTTGTGGATCTGGCTCGAGAGCGTTTAACTGATCCAGGGTCTGTTGGCCTGTCAATGCAGGTGGTGCAGAGTTTTTGACAACTCTACCCCTGATGAAGTTCTTCTTATCTTTCCTGAACTTATGGCGAGGATCCAGGAACTGTCTATGCATGTCGAAGCAAGAAAACTTGCGACCGGCCTGAAGCCAACGAAACTCAAGAGCTCCCTTGCATGTGGGGCACGGGAACCTTCCATGCACACACCAGCCAACGAATAGCGCATACGCCGGCAAGTCATGCGTCGAGTACATGTACCAGACACGCATTATGAAGTTCCGTTTGCTAAAGGCGTCGTATGTCTTGAACCCATTATCCCAGGCTTCTTGCAATTCGTCCTTAAGTGGCTGCATGTACACATTCATATTTTTGCCCGGATAGTTGGGTCCTGGAATTATCAACGTCAGGAAAATGTTCTTTCTTTGCATAATCTGTCCGGGGGGGAGATTGAGTGGAAAGACAAATACGGGCCAACAACTGTATTGGGTTGCCGTCATACCAAACACACTGAACCCATCCATGCTGATGCCGACTCGAGGATGCCTCGGATCTGCCGCTTTGTCAGCATGTAATTCATCAAACTTTTTCCACGCAACACCATCCGATGTGTGTACCATCATCAGATTCCCATCTGCATCTAGTTCGGTTCTTTTGCCTGTTTTGTGCCATGTCATCTGTCTGGCCGTCTCTTCGACCATGAAAAGACGTTGAAGTCTTGGTATGATTGGCATATACCAAAGAACACTAACGGGGATTTTGGTCTGTGTCTTCTCACCCATACCGTTGTCTACCACAATATACCTGGAAGACTTGCAAATGGGACAATAGTTCAAGTCCGCATAGCCAAGCCTAAATAAGGCACATCCTTTCTCACAGGCATGTATCTTCTCATAGGGCATCTTTAGTGCAAGGAGGATTTTGTCTGACTGGTACAGGTTTGCAGGCATTACATGGCCTTTGGGTAGAAAGCGTCCAAATACTGTCATAATTGCGTCATAGCATTCTCTGCCCAAGTTGAACTGAGCCTTCAGAGCCATTACTTGTGAGATGGCATCCAACTGACAAAGCTCAGTGTGCTCGTGTAGCGGACGTTTCGAAGACTCCAACATTTCATTGAAGGCCTTTGCAGATTCCTCCATCTCCTCGTCCGAATCCCGAGCATCATCATAGCCTTGCACCATGTTTTCCATCCCGGTACCATGCTCGTCAGTGCGACGACGATCCACCTCAGCTCGGTCACGTTGGGCAGACTCACCATGAAATGTCCACACCGTATAATCGGGCGTAAAACCACTCTTCTGCAGGTGTTTGCCCATTTCAGCCTCTGTCTTCTTTTCCCAATTGCCGCACCGGAAACAGGGGCACCAGGTTTTCTTTTGGCCATTTGCAAATGCGGCTTGCACAAACCCCTTCGTTTTTGTGAACCATTCAGCGCTCCATTTGTTCTGACCAGTGTGACCGGTATACATCCAAGCACGGTCACTCATCTTGACTTTCAGAGCTACTGGACACACAACAATTATATATGTAATTCACCATGTATATATTCATCAGTTGATCTACTTTGTCAATTTTATTACGTCCATGCAACCTACACTCTAATAGGTAATGATAGGTCCTAATCCCACCCGTGTATGTGTAGATTGGGTTCATTTTCCCATGCTATGCTCCGGATCCGACGCAAAATTTCGGCAGCACCTCCCCGCTGTTCTCCTGATACACGTCTCTGCAATAAACAAAGAGGATGTGTACCCGGAGAACAACAGGGGAGGCACTGACGAGATTTATGCGTCGGATCCGGAGCAAAGCATATGGGAAAACGAACCCAATCTACACATACTCGGGCTGTCCATGGATAGCGTTGGACAATTCGAAAGAATCAAGGTTATAAATATGCAAATGCATGCATATTTATAACTATGACGCTTTTGAACGGGAGACACATATTGGTTACGCATACTGATGATTCAAGACACATATATGGCTAGCTATCAAGTTTCATCGGAATAGATCAAATAATTAATGGGGGAGGAGGACTTGTCATTTGTGCTCACCCACGAACGAAGGGGCAGAGCTCGTCAAACGCACGGCGAGGTCGTCGAACACCAAACCTCGCAGCGATGAAACAACTGCACATTTAAAACTACACGATCAACACAATCATATATGATGTTTTTCATAACAAAATCGAAAAATATATGACCTATAACTAATAATTCACAAATATATGAGGTCGGGGTCGGGGTGTCGAGGTCGGGGTCGGGGTCGGGGTCGGGGTTGGGGTGTCGAGGTCGGGGTCTCGGGGTCGGGGTCGGGGTCTCGGGGTCGGGGTGTCGTGTCGGGGTGTCGGGTCGGGGTCTGGGTACCGTGTCGGGTCGGGGTCGGGGTGTCGGGGTCGGGGTCGGGGTGTCGGGTCAGGCTTGGGGGGTGGGGGTGTCGGTGTCGGGGTCGGGGTATCGGGGTCGGGGTGTCGGGATCGGGGTCAGAGTCGGGGTGTCGGGGTCAGGGTCTCGGGGTCGGGGTCGGGGTCTCGGGGTCGGGGTGTCGTGTCGGGGTGCCGGATCGGGGTCAGGGTACCGTGTCAGGGTCGGTTTTTTCCTTTTCTTCTTCTTCCTCTTTTTCCTTTTCTTCCTTTTTTTCCTTC